>JAYEPQ010000001.1:5727500-6327500 GCA_036321105.1 Dracaena cambodiana | reverse complement strand
TTTAATAAAATCAAAAGCAAGCTAGCTCTCATTACATGAGCATGCAGTTTATTTAGTAGATGGAAAAGTTCTTAATTAATTTTGCTATGAGACCCAATTAGGAAACATTACATGCACAATTCAAACTACTTCGACTCCGATTACGAATAGGAGAGCTCAGCAGCAGCAGTTGCCTATATATATAATAAAGTTGCCCCCAGTTCTAGTTCCCAATCCTTAGTCCCAGTAGAATCAAGAAATCCTAAACCCTAGCTTAACTTCTGACCATCATCTTCATCAGCGATCAAGAACTCCCTCTCTGTCTTAATCCCATCCTCCTCCTCCTTTCTAACTACAGTTAATGGCGGCGACGGTGGCGCTAACGGAGCTGCCAGGGATAAAGTTTTTGCCGACGGACTCGGAGATCCTCTCTTACCTCAGAAGCATCATCCATGGGGAGATCCAATTCCTGCTTACTGCTGACGGCAGCGGCATCATCCTCATTGCCGACATGATCCACAATTACAATGTCTACGAGACGGAGCCCTGGAACCTCCCAAGGAACCATCCGTCAGCCCGCAGCGCGGGCACGGAGGCATATTACTTCACCCGCAGGCAGAAGAAGCACTGCAGGGGGACAAGCATGAGGGCTACTCGCAGGGCCGGTGCTGGGACTTGGAGGGCGTCGAGGATGGAGAAGGCTGTGGTGAGCGAAGACGATGGGGTCACCGTTGTTGGGCACTCCACCCTGCTGTGCTACATCAGGGACGGGACAAAGACGTCGTGTGGGTGGGTGATGGACGAGTACCGGCTAGTTCCAGATCCTCGGTTTCCCGAATATGAGAATTGGTCAATCTGCAGGGTCAGGCGCAATGCTACGACAGAGAAGAGGATGCGAAAGGGACAGATTTGTGGGTGATCGATCGATAAGATGGGTTGCATTGTGCTTAATAATTGATGTCTTATTGATTAGTTTTTTGAATTTGATGCAATTACAGTAATAATTTTAAGGTTTTTGTTTCTTCAGTTGTTTTACAATTTGCAATTTGTGTACGGTTATCAATTCCAGCTTGTAGCCTACGCGGTTGTTTTCGGTAGCATTTTCTCATCTTGGGGGCATAAACCGAAAGTAAACGAGACTTTGGATAGGGATGGTAATGAACGTGTCACGGACCAATTTTTAGCCTCTTTATATAAAATTTTAAATTTAAAAAAAATTATTTTTAATTTAAAAAATTGTATGGATTGAGACAACTATTGGTCCGTGAACGTGTCCATTACCATCCCTACCTTTGGATATTACTCACTGATGAGAGTTCGGGATTAGTGATAAAGCTTATTAATAAACGCAAGTAATAAGTAAATAAAATCACGTCATAAATCTAGTAGCCTTCACAATGCTGAGCAAAATACAGATGATATGTTAGGTGTTCATATTTTCTTTATGTGTTTATACGAAAATGTGGCTGTGCGTAGCATATCCAGTTAAAAATCCCGATCAACCGGATCAGATCAAACTTAAAACCAGGCTTAACCACTTAATTATCTCATTAGATGACTAATTACCTTGGGTGACATTGCCCACTCAATCCTTTTACAGACCAGGAAAACAAGGCTAGGACCTCTATTTGCAGTAAAAGCTGGCCTTTTTGAGTTCATAAATTTTTATTCGTATAATGAAGGTTAGTAATGAAAGATTTTTACTAGGTTCGTTTTTTTTTTTTTTAGGTATAAACAGTAAGCTGGGCCCCTACATTTCACTAATTGGAGATTAACAAAACATTTAATTATATATATATATATATATATATATATATACACTACTATAAAATAAACTTCTCTTGTCGCAACATCGCACAAATCAAGTCAGACTAAATATGATGTTGTATTATAATTCTTGCACACCCCTCACTATTTTTGTCTCTGCACAATTTTACTAGTTTCTTATGATTAACAATCCACCTGAATATTTGTCCCTATTCTAAGCGAGCTTGGATTGTACTTAAAATGCCAGTGTGCAAAAAAACTTGTTATTCTACTTGGCAAATTATTATTATTTTTCCAAAATTAGTTGCCAGTAGTCACATTTGAATTTGATTTTCCTTTATGGTTGTTGCTATATTATATGTTTTTTTACGATATTATATGGTTGTAGCTATATTATATGTTTTAATTATGGTTGTGATCACTATATACAAGGAAAGAAGACTATGGGTTCAAAAAATGTGCTTTTTCCAACAAATTGCAAATTGTGCTTTTTGCAGCCTTTGCGCGTTGCCCGGCTGTTGTGGTTGCTGGCGGACATCAGCCTCTTATGTCCTCGGACTAATGAAGTGATAATATGCAGGTGCATCAGATTAATATGTGCTTGATTCAATAATATACTCTTTTAACTTCAATTTTACATCGTTATTAGGCACTAATGGTTGAAGTCCACGTGTGCACTCTAGCCTCCTCTCTATCTTCTCTCCCAATGATCATCTAATATGCATATATGGTTTGCAAGTTAAAGAATATATATAGTCCCAAGCAGGCACCTTGACAATCGTACAAAAAGTATGATTTCTTCATTCTTGACTATAGTTATAAGCGGACATATGCAGATCATTGTGTTTATAATAAAAAATTTTATGATAATGCTTTTATTACTCTCTTACTATATGTTGATGATATGCTTGTTGTTGGAAAAGATCCTTTAAAATTTGACTCACTAAAGAAAGAGTTGAGCAAGTCCGTTGATATGAAAGACTTTGTCTAGTATAACATATCTTGGGAATAAAAGTTTTTCGTGACAGAAGAAAAAGAAAGTTATGGCTATCGTAAGAGCATTATATCATGCAGATACTACAGGATTTCAATATAAATTTCAATATAAAGTTATGGTTATCGTAACTCCCTAGATTGATTCTTCTAAATAGACTGCATCTCTTCATCCATTGCTCTTTTCAACTCCTGATCTTCTGAACTTCTAACTGCTTCTCTATAGGTGAAAGGAACATCATTTACAATTAGAAGTGCATAGGCCACCACTATATCAAGAAAGCAAGTAGATTTTTTTTATCTTTCTGTCTGTCTAAATCTCAATCACCGTTGTCTTATATGAGTTTTTTTTTTATCTTCCTGCCTGTTTAAATCTCAATCATTTTTTTCCATTTAAGAAAAATTCTCAACAATTCATTTTTAGTTTTCATCAGATACACCCAAATTCTTTTAAATTATTCATCAACAAAAGTAATAAAGTAATGCATACCTCCCAAAAAAGGTGTTCTTGTAGGTTCTCAAACATCAGAGTGAATAAAAACAAAAATACCTTTAGTATTATGGATAGTACTGCCAAACTTCACTTTTGTCATCTTTCCCATAACACAATGCTCACAGAAATCCAATTTACAGGTTTTTACACATTTTAGTAAGCCTTTTTTACTAAATTCTGTAAAGTTCCTAACCTGCATGACCAAGTCGTATGTGCCACAATATAGTTGTTACTGCATTTGTATCCTCTTCAGAAGTTATAACTGTTGATCCAAAACTATACTATCTTGAATGTACTATAAGTTATTCTTTGTCCTATCTTTCATCACCACATGTGCGCCTGAAGTGACTCTGAGAACTCCATCTCGGATAGATATAGTGAAACCTTTTACTTCTAACTCTTCCAAAGAGATGAGATTTTTCTTCAAATCCGATACACATTGAACATCTGTGAAAACTTTCGTTGATCCATCACGATTCTTTAAACGAATTGAATTTATTCCAGTTGTCTTGTAAGAGTTGTCATTGCTCATAAAAACAACTTCTCCATCAAACTCTTCAAATTGAATAACCATCCCTTGTGAGGACACATATGATAGGTGCATTCAGAATCCAAAATTCACACATCAGAATTGGAAACTGAAGGTAGACCAACAAATGCAAAATCTGAGTCATCATATTTATACTTGGCTACATATACATTAGAATCAGCCTTTCCCTTATCTTTCTTTTTCAATTTTGGACAATATTTCTTCTAATACTTTTTCTTATGACAAAAAACACATTCATCTTTATCAAGTCTATCTTTTGACTAGAATCTACCTCTCCGATTAGATTTACGACTCTGTGATTGGCCTCTGACAACATATGCCTCAGCTGTACTGTACCCATACTCTTTCTGATTTTTCTTCCTAATTTCAGAATTGTACAATGCATTGTATAATTCATTAAAAGTCACCATATATTTACCACGAAGGAGAGTAGTGACAACGTGATCATACTCATCAGAAAGAAAGGCCAACAATAATAAAGTCTGATCTTTATTTTCAGCAGTCTCATTCAAATTTAACAAATCTGCAATTAATTTATTAAAAGCAACTTTGTAATCATTGATGGATGTACCTGGTTGATAATGCAAGCGGAACAATTTTAAAGCTCAAACAGAGTCAATTCTCACTGCTATTCTTCATAAACTTGTTCTCAGCTCATTCCACATTTTACTTGTAGACATCTCTCTCATGAAAGGATACTTCTGTTCCCGTGTGAAACAAGATTGAATGGTACCACATGCGTGACGATTAATTCTTTTCACTCTTTATCGGTCATCTTCTCTGGTTTCTCTTCAACCAGAGCAACATCTAACTCTTCCTAATAAAGAATATCCAAAATTTTACACTGCCACATACCGAAATTGTTATGGCCATCAAACTTCTCAACTTTGAATTTTGCATTAGTCACAATAATCTTAGCTGGTGTAGACGAAAAAACTTCTGTCATTTTTCAATAATTTTCCTATTCCAAGGTCGAACCTTCGGTTCTAATACCACTTGTTGCGGATAATAGATATTTTACCCATACAAATAGGCACCCAAAATAGTGCCACACAAGAGCTAATGGCAAAGAATAAAAAAACTAATGCAAATAAGATAAGACACAAAATTTAACGAGATTCGATAAACGTTACCTACGTGTTCGAGCGCCAACGATCAATACACTATTACCAAGTTTGAAATTACAACGATATTTGATAAATTGAAAACTTCCGTAAGAATAAGAGAATGTAATACTCCAAAACTTCGAGCCATCAATATCTCCCTTCTGAGTCCATTCGTGTCGAATAAATCCACTGAAATCAATTTTGGACACTGAAATAATTTTTGGTGGACGTAACTTAAAATCCGTAACTCTAAATGACATTTGGTCTTCGTGGTTATTAATTTTATAATTGTTCGCAGCAGAAATTCCTTGCCTTCCTTCCATTGAAATAACTTGATTTACAACGAAAGTGAACAAAAAAAAAGAGAACAAACGAGGATTTATATGTATATCACTCTCTTTTACAATGAATTGTGGGATCTGTATGGCGATGGAATCTAACTATGTAGTTCCTTTGGACGATCTGACGTCGAACTCTTCTCTTGAAGATGGCGGCCGACTGTACTTGAGCTCCTCTGGTCTTGATTCGTTCAAGGCTCTGTGCGCAACTCGAACTGCTCAAAAACTCCAGAAAAAGATGATCCCAAAAAAGATCTCTAGGGCTTCCTCAAAGGGGTATTTATAGCCTTAGGATGATATGAGAGTTTCTATCTAAATAGAATTTGTACTCATCAAGGATTCTAATCAAATATTTTAATTTTGATTTAAATCTTCTTGATTTAGAATTCTGATTGGACTTAATTTGGATTTTTGGATAAACCCAAATCTTAATCTCAATAAATTTGAGATTCTGGTTATCTGCTCATGCGGAGTTAAACTCATCAAAACGCGGAGCTAAAGAACCAGAACGCGGAGTTATTGAATAGCTCTGCATTTTACTCAAACGCAGGACTAAAGTAGCCAAACGCGGGGCTGCGGAGTTAGCTCCGCGTTTTGTATGGAAAATTCCTTTTTACTTAGAAATTTTCACTGCCAACAGAACCCCCTCCAAAGTTTTCAAAATGGATTAGAGTTTAGCAAATTTTGAAATACTTTAGATCTTCAAATTGAAAACGCGGAGTTAAAATACCAAGTTTATCTCGCGCTTTGTTCACTTGCGCGGAGCTAAATAGCTTCGCGTTTTAGTGAGTAACTGCTCATTAATTGCTCCGAACCTTGCGCCGAATACCAAGAGGGGGGGTTCTCATTTAAATAGAGTCTCTAGATCTTCTTCCTCACTTCATTCGAAGAACCCAAGAATTTGGAGCTCAGGCGACCGGGCAACTCATGTGAACGAGCGGTCTTTGACCAGACTTCATTCGATTTTCCATAGATTTTCATTACTAGGATGTCATCCAAGAAGAGTACGGCATCGCACGTCTCCTCACCATCGACGGCCAGCGCTAGCAGCGGCGGCAGCGGCCGAGGGAGCGGACACATCGGCGAACCAGTTCATGCCGTGCCCTTTGGAGGTAAAAATCTCAACTTTTAGACTCCTTAGAACATTTTTGGAGTGTTTTGGCTCAGTTTTAACTGACCAACCATTTTTTGTACCAGCGAGATCGCCATTTTCCGACCGTAAGGCTTGGAGGAGAAGGAGAAGATGGAGGAGAACTCTGGTTTTCTTCTTACACGAAGCTATCGCGTCATCCTCGGATTTTAAATGCGGGGCTATTTTAACTAGCAGTTGCGTTTTCAACGCGAGACTATTTTGACTAGCAGTCGCGTTTTCAACGCGAGGCTATTTTGACTAGCAGTCGCATTTTCAATGCGAGGCTATGAATTTTAGTTACGCCAGTGAAACGCGAGGCTATCTCCTCAACTGTGTGCGGAGTTATTTTTAGCTCCGCATTTCTATACTTAGAAGATTTTTCGAGTTTTGTAAAATTTTTTCTAACTCTTGATTCTTCTTTTGCAGTGAAGTACTTTGACCAGATCCTTTTTGAAGAGCAGTGCATGTGGCTCTACCAATCTGATGACTTGCTGATATTTCTACCCAGCATGGAGCGTAGCTATCCCCTGATATATCTCCAAAAGTCAGCCATGCTCCGATCTTCATCAGCAAAAGTAACTCTAAGGAAGCCAGAAGCATATGCTTTACAATATAGTTGCAGGTTTCAAGCTCTGGCTCCAAAAGGTAAACTTTTGAAGGAGTTACAAGAACTCTGCGGTAGCTCATTAAGTTTTCTTGAGGACCATATCTGTTAGATGACAATCTCTGTCGCTTCCCAAAGCGATAGAGATGATCATCTAAGGCCTTGTAGTATGTCGAATTCAACTTGTGCATCTTCATTAGGATTCTTGTAGCAGTATCTTCAGATGATTCACTAAGAAATTTTAAACAGATTGTAGTTGACATTTGCAGAGGAGATCTTTTGCATGTGAACCAGGGAATTGAGTTGGAAAAGAATCTCATCAGCGGTTGGCCCAACAATTCTCATTAAATGGTGATGACTTGTGCCGGCAAGCTCAACACTCCGTGGAGGAGACTCGTCGTCAGGTTATTGTGAGTTGACGAATAGGTTGAAGCTTTTGGGAGAGCTATAACTCCCTCTTCTTTTGTAATCCTTTTGCTTTATGAATAAGATAACACTTTTGACTCTTTTATCTGTTGGCTTCAAGAATTTTGCTTGCTCAAAAAAAGATGGTTCATAGTTTCGGTAAAACAATCCAAGGCTCATTTGCGTAACTTAGACTGTTAGTACCTGAAATGATCGGATAATGATCATTTAACTTAGACAGAGACGTCTAATTGTACATGCCTTAGTTTGATGGAGGCAGTTCAAGGCTCTGATGCGTAACTTGAATTGCACATACCAAGATAATCGAGTCAGGATCACCAGATTTTGACAGAGGCGCCCAATTGCGCATGCCTAGAGTTTGATTGGAGGCGGTTCAAGCCTCTCATGCGTAACTTGAACTGCACATACCAAGATGATCGGGTCAGGATCACCAGATTTCGACAGAGGCGCCCAATTGTTCATACCTAGAGTTTGATTGGAGATGGTTTAAGGCTCTCATGCGTAACTTGAACTGCACATACCAAGATGATCGGGTCAGGATCACCAGATTTCGGTAGAGGCGCCCAATTGCGCATGCCTAGAGTTTGATTGGAGGCGGTTCAAGGCTCTCATACGTAATTTTAACTGCACATACCAAGATGATCGGGTCAGGATCACCAGATTTTGGCAGAGGCGCCTAATCGCACATGTCTAGTCCAAGTGCTCTCACGCGTAACTTGAACGGAGATGGGAATAATCCAAATCATACTGTCAGAGGTAAGAGTTTAACATGACAGAATTTATGAGATTTTTAGTAAACCCCCAGCTATAAACGGATTTGATTAGTCTTTACCAACTACCGTTTGAGTTGGGCTAGCCATGCTATTTCTCTCAGCATGATGAGTTGTTGAGGAATTGATTTCCTCTCCCATTTGCCTTTAACAATATTGGATAGTTAATTCATACTTTTACCCCCAGTATGATAGGGTTGGCGACTCTTCCTGCCGCTTTAAGAGCATTGGGCAATTTTTTTTATAGCACTCAATTAGCCATTCCAATGGCTAGTAAAAGCAGCGGAAGCAACATGATATTTATCATCGTCAATATTTTTGGCACCTCCAGCCAAATCCGGCTGCTAGCCAATGAGGACGATTCGATCGCAACTGTGGTTCGGAGCATACCCAAGGGGCCAATTTGCAAGTGCAGACTGCTCGTGCTTAGTGTCGATATTGGCTTCCCTACTGGTACAGGGATTGCTCTGGCAGGAAACTCATTGGTTCTTACTACTAAAGTTGTCATATTTGTAGAAACTTTCTTCTGTTCCTCTTTAAGTGTGAGAATTCCGATTTCTATCAATGCCTGAATTCGGTTTTTAAAAGGATAACAATCCTTAGTTGGGTGCCCGACATTCCGATGGTACAGGCAATAGTTAGGGTCGTTGGTTTTACCAGTGTCTTTCGATTTTTCATTTTCCGGAAGCTTCAACATGCCCTTTCTAAGGAGGAGATGGAATAGAGTACCTGTCTGCTCCGTCTTGAATGTATAAGTTCTATCTTGGCGGGGCCTATTCTGACCTGCACCTCTCAGATTTTGAGGTTTTGGTTTTGGATCTGCAACTGATGTCATCACAGCCTTCCCTTTATTTTTAGGATTTTGTAAATATTGCCTGTTATTCATAGAGTTTCTCGTGCTACGAGATTTCTCAATCCGGTGAATTATATCTTCCGCCTGCTCTCCCTGCTTCAGCAGATCTTTCCAAGTTTTAGACTCTACAGCTCCCATTCTTATCAGCACGCCGGTCCTGAAATTATACTTGCAGGTTTCTACCGGGGTTTCCTGAGTCATACCGTGTCGACAATACACGAATTTTTCCCTGAAGCGTTCAATGAAACTTTTAACCATTTCTTCTTCCTCTTGTTTCGTCGTAAGGAGGGAATGAACCGATATTTCGGTATCATCCTCAAAGAAACGTGCTAAGAACTGCTTCTCGACATCATACCAGTTATTGATAGTACCCGGGGGCAGCTGCATGAACCATGTAAAGGCAGGCCCTCGCAAGGTACTTGCAAATATCTTAGTTATTATGGGATCATTTCCCATCAGATGACCTGCTTGATATAAAAAGTAATAGATATGCTGACTTGGAGATCCTTTCCCGTCATATGGCTCCAACTTGAGCGGTTTATACTTTTCGGGATACGGTGCCAAATCCCAGTCAGGCGGGTATGGTCTTGAGATCCCCGATTCTTTCAATTCTTTCTTATGCATTAGCGCTTCGAGTTGACTTTGCAATTTCTCTATTTTCTCTTCATGTGGGTCATGAAAAGAATATTTGTCATCGTCCTCATGTGTTGAGTGGGCTTTTTCTTCCTTATCTTCCTCTTTCAGTTTATTGAACGAGGTCTCTTTTCCCTTCTTAGCGTTATCCTCAAAAATCTTATGAGTACTTTCGACAACTTTCGAGAGCATCATTTTAAGATCTTCAATTGTCTTTTGTTGCTCCCGAATCATCTTTTCTTGGGCTTCAAATCTTTGATCGATGTCGTCAGATTTATCCGCCATATGTGATGCTGAGTTTTGTAGCAGAGATGATGCAGAGAAACGAGGTGACGCTATAGCCGAGTTATCGCTGTCGTCGTCATAAGAACCTTTTACAAGTTTCTTATAGTTTCGAGGCGGGACAGCTCCTGATTTTAGTCGGGTAAAGTGATGAGGTTCCTCATCACTTGATTCTGAGTTATCATCTTTTTTAATGACCTTCTTACCCTTGCCAACCATGCTGGAAGTTACAATTCTCCATTCTTCTCAGGGAGTAGCCTTTGTTTTCTTAACAGGGTTCTTGTCCGATTTAGTTAATCGGTCGAACACCGATACCCTGTTCTTGTTTCAGCAACAATTATTTATTACAGCGGATACCGCTGTCATAAGCTGCTGGCAGTGACAAGTCGGTTCAGATTGAACTTGTTCTATACTTCTCTTCTTAGTTAAGTACTCCCTGAGATCAGTGACTTTAGACATAAAATTGTGGGACCCATTCAGCTGTTTAGAGGGTCCAGGAGCTTGTTGAAGTTTCTTGAAATCACTGGAGTTTAGTTTTGGTCCATTGATGCGACGATTAGCCCTAATTTTGTATTCGGGTTGATCTACGCGGAGCTGAAAGTTAGCTTCGCGTTTTGTGTCGCGGGCTTGAAGAATAGCTTCGCGTTTTGCTACGCTAGCCTCGCGTTTTACGCTGGCTTGGCGTTTCTTTAGAAGTTTATCTTCTGGAATTTTAGCCCCGCGTGGAAGAAAATTCTTGCACGCTGGCTTACTCTTGTGATTATCACAAGTCACAACTTTACGTCTAGCTCGATTTTTACGATTAACGACAATTTGCCAATCGTCTTCACGATTTACGCGGAGCTGGGGAACCTTGCATTTATCGCAAGTACTACTGGTTTCGCGTTTATCGCTAAGCTCAGTATCAGCCTCTCGTGGAGAATCACACGCTAGCTGTGAGGAAATTTTATCCTCTCGTTTATCGCGAATGTCAAAAATTTTGCATTTCTCGCAAGTTGGACTGGTTTCGCGTTTATCACTAGACCCAGTAATAGCCTCGCGTGGAGAATCACACGCTGGCTTTAAGGAATTTTTATCCTCGCATTTATCGCTAGTGTCAAAAATCTTGCGTTTCTCGCAAGTTGTACTGGCTTTGCGTTTATCGCTAAGTCCAGTAATAGCCTCGCGTGGAGAATCACACGCTGACTTTAAGAAAATTTTATCCTCGCATTTATCGCGAGTGTCAAAAATCTTGCGTTTCTCGCAAGTTGTACTAGCTTCGCGTTTGTCGCTAAGTCCAGTAATAGCTTCGCGTAGAGAATCACTCGCTGGCTTTAAGGAAATTTTATCCTCGCGTTTACCGTGAGTGTCAAAAATCTTGCGTTTATCGCTAAGTCTAATAATAGCCTCGCGTGGAGAATCACATGCTGGCTTGTCTTTACGATTAACGTAAGTTGAATCTTCGCGTTTAACGTGATATTGACTGGTCTTGCGATTAACGCGAGCCAGTTTGCAAGGAATCATAGCCTCGCGTTCAATGAAGTTAGCCTCGCATTCAATGCGGGCTTTGAGGGCCTTTCGCCTAGCTCTCCGATTCTTATTTCGGAGTTGGGTTCTGGTCAATCCAGTTCCCATGCCTTTTTCGGTAGTAGAGAGGCCATCCTCTGTTAGGATTTCCTGCCCAAACAATGACTCTATGGTCGCAGTCTCTAAGGATCCCCGTTCATCGGTGGATACCTTTTTACCCGTTCTTCGGGTATTGGAGCGCACGCGACGATAGTGTCGCGTTTCGTTCAGGTTACCTGATTCAGAGGAGAGATACTCCTCATATTTCTACTGGTCGATTTCTACGACCAGCATATCTACGTCGGATCCAATCCTATCGACGTCCGATTGCGCCACGATCTCTTCATCAGTGAAAGAGACGTCTCCCACTGTGGTCGCCAGTTTGCTCGAAGCAGAAATTTCTTGCCTTCCTTCCATTGAAATAACTTGATTTACATCAAAAGTGAACAAAAGAAAAAGAGAACAAACTTGAGGATTTATATGTATATCACTCTCTTTTATAATAAATTGTGGGATCTGTGTGGCGATGTGATCTAACTATATAGTTCCTTTGGACGATCTGACGTCTAACTATTCTCTTGAAGATGGCGGCCGACTGTACTTGATCTCCTCTGGTCTTGATTCGTTAAAGGCTCTGTACGTAACTCGAACTGCTCAAAAACTCCAGAAAAAGATGATCCGAAAAAGGATCCCTAGGGCTTCCTCAAAGGGGTATTTATAGCCTTAGGATGATATGAGAGTTTCTGTCTAAATAGAATTTGTACTCATCAAAGATTCTAATCAAATATTTTAATTTTGATTTAAATCTTCTTGATTTAGAATTTTGATCGGACTTAATTTGGATTTTTAGATAAGCCCAAATCTTAATCTCAATTAATTTGAGATTCGGGTTATCTGCTCACGCAAAATTAAACTCATCAAAACACGGAGCTAAAGAACCAGAACGCGGAGTTATTGAATAGCTCCGTATTTTACTCAAACGCAGGACTAAAGTAGCCAAATGCGGGGCTGCAGAGTTAGCTCCGCATTCTGTGTGGAAAATTCCGTTTTACTTAGAAATTTTCACTGCCAACAATAATATTTAGCATTTTTGAAAATTTTCCTTGTGAGCCCAAAATACTCCCAAGATTGCCAATTTAATAATATTAAAATTATTCTTTTAATTACTTCCAAATTTAGGTCCATTTATTCCGGACATCGGAATGACAAACGGTTAACTTTGTAGCGTTTCTCTCGTTGAACATTATATCCTACATTAATTTGGTAGTATTTAGAAAATATTACACGAAACCGAAACTATTAGATTATTAATAAATAAATAAATAAAATAATAATAATAAAATAATGAAGGCGGTGCATGTTAGGCAAGAGCTGGCTAAAGAAACGGTGAGTGTGGCATTTTTGTGGGTAGATGTCACTGCTATGGAAGGTCGGGTTAGGATTAATTAATTAAAATTAATTAATTTAAATGTATGAGAAAAAAAAAGTAACTCACTCACCTGTTCCCCACTTCACTTTAGTCTCTCTCTCCCTCTCTTCTCCTCTCGGCCAGAAGCCAACAACAGGAAAAAAAAGAAAAAGAAAAAGAAAAAAAAGAGAGAGGAGAGAAAGAAAAAGAAAATTTAATCAAACTAAAGATTCGAGATCAAGTCGAGACAAGTAACACTTTGTAGACATAAAAAAATTGATGAGAGGCCCATATCTACCAATATCTCAAAAAATCCAAATAAAATCAAAGTGGATGGAGATTTTAGATCTAATCAAATCTAAATTAAATCTGATCTAATCAATCATGAGATCTAATCAAACTGGAGATCTCAGAGATTCTCCCAAATCTTCCCTTGATCAAATTATGACCAGATTCATTAAACCAAATACAATTAGATTAAATCAAATATTTGGTAAAGATTACAAAGAGATTTCATTCTTATCTACAAGGCAAGTGATCCATCCAATTTGTGCCTATAAATAAATGTCATGAGACATTGTGGAAGTCATATTTGGGGAGACCCAAGGTCAACCATTCGACGCGCTCTCGAGTGCGTGCCGGTCATCCGGCCAAGTCGTGCCTAGGAAAATTCAAAAAAATTAGCAACTGGCTGTCGCCATGCTGCTCAAGAAAAAAACTTGCACATCGGTCGTCGTCATGCTGCTCCCATCTCCGTTGGATAGTCAACGGATATAAAGTCTACGCCACATAGTCACGTGAAAAGCCCACTATTTTTGTAAAAAGAGAGATGAATTTATAAATCTCTCTTCTTATTTTTTACTTTTCTTTTCATTGTAATTTTGAGATTATTGTAATTTTTAAAAATTATTGTAATATGTGGTAATAAAGAGGAATCCAGAAAATTTCACTGAAAACAAGATGGCGACCTTAGTGGAAGGTGTGATGCAATCCGACGTTCAAGATGTGAGCGATGCTGTTATGGCCTCTACAGAGAATAATAGACTTTCAAGCCCGCTAACTATTACGGATACATTGACATCGTATCCAAATCTTGCCCTCTCCTAAAAATAGAGTCCCAAAAAAGAAAAAAAAATATTACAGTGAAAAAAAAAGAGATGGATGATCAAAGGGGAATGAAACTCAAGGGTTTCTGCTGATCTAAACACAGGAGCCTCTCTCCCGTCCAACCAAAAAATATTTTCTTTCGTGGAACCTCATCGACAACCATTCTAAAGATCTCGATTCCAATCCACCCTGCATCTTCCAGAATCTCGCTCGGATTAGATGGCAATCTCAAAAGCTGATGTGAGTTCAGCTCTCACAGCCAACGAGCGCGATCACAATCGAAAGAGAAGCTAAAGCTCGAGCAGCAGCAGCAGCAGCCCCTTGTTGTTGCGCCCTCCACCATGACCCTGAGGCACCGCTCCCACGTGGCGCCAGGCTGCTCGGAGGTGGCGAACGGGCCCTCTCCATCGCGGCCTGCGGCCGGATCTCTGGTCCTTTGCTAGATGAAGCTGCATCCGCTGTAGCTTCTGGTGTATCAAACTTTCGTTATGTTGATCATGTCCTTCTTCATGTTTCAGATGCTTCTTCTTGATGGAGCCAACGCTTTCTGCTTCTATATTCAATGGATCTTCTCATTAATCATTACTTATTTTGCGATTGGCATGGTGATCCCTGCACATGCTTAAAACGAGGCGCTGTAGAAGATGAAGAGGCAAATTGATTTCTTAGAAGGAGGTGAACTCTGGGTTGGAAACCCTACAAGATTTGTTGCTCATAGTTCCTTCTCCACGCTGAGTCATCCAGCTCCATTTTCCTTATTTGCCGCAAGGATAGTTGGTGCGCTTCTCCCCTTTTCTGCAGAGGGACTCATAGTAGATTGGAATGCTTGAGAAGGAGTACTCGATCAATTCGTCGCTGCCTGATATCAAGAATAACATCTATGTGATGGATGAGACCGGCTGCGCTCGCATGCCTACTCTCACGATTGGACTAACTGCCCTTTTGTTCATCCCGGCAAGAGTGCCCACAGGCGTAATCCAAGGAGGAAAACAGCTACTCAACATGGAGGCTCAACAATAGCTGATCTTCTGCAAGCTCAGGTGGAGTTGATGTGCTGACAAAGCTTCTTGCGAACATGCAAATAAAGTAACCTAGCAAATGTTTATCATCTTCTTGCATGTGCAATGATGGGAGATGCATCTGTTTGGTCTCTAGTATTGACGGCAGAAACAACTAAAAAATCCCGGCATTGATAAATGCTACTATAGTTCCATCAAAAGAATTCATGCAATATGAATCTGCTTAAGCTTTGTGGGAAAATGCAATGTGTGTTTTGGCAAACATTTCCAGTGGCCTATCATATGCCCTGGTGAGAGCTTTGAGTCATACTCTTCACCTGCACAGGTTGCTGATACACTAGGAATGGACTATAGAAGCTTAGCAAGCTGGTATGGAAATGCAATTCTCTCCAAATCTCTTAGCAATGTCAATGCAAAGCGCTTGCTTACCATGGCAACAAACGAGGTACTGGATGAGCTTGTAAAACCCCTTCTCAAACTCTGCAAAAAGGAGACTAGCCTATGGCAGACTTTGCGAGGCTGTAAAGAGATTGGTCCAAGGGAATCTTATGCCTTTCTTACCTGTTAATTAAAAAAAAAAGAAAAAAAAGAAAAAATAATAAATAATAAAAAATAAAAATAAAAGAAAAAAAATGAACAAAAGCCGAAATGAAGATTCGTTCTTTTATTCCTCAATTCTAAAACCAGAACTTGCACTCATGTGGAGGTTCAAGCCATTCACATGAAAGAACTAGCTAGCCTCGAAGGCCGAGCGAGCGATCGGTGGTACCAATATAACGATTCATGTTCCAAAATCGCCATATGAAGGTAACTACACTATTCTGGTCCACTTGAAGGCTGTATACAGGTCGACATTAGAACTATTCGTAGTAGAAGCCTGCACTCAAACGAAGTCGTTACTCCTGCAAGAGAGATTGAGACGTAGTTCTTCGAAGTTGGTTGCGGGTGAGTTTCCAAATAAGGAAGTTTTCACTTCATCAACAAGGAGATCGACACAAATCTCTGTGCAGTAATATTTCACATAATGAGCTCGGAGTTGTAGGTGCAATTTCACTGAAGGCTGATGCTTTTTGACACCTGATCACTCAAAGAAAGCTTCCTCTCAGCTTTGCCTATGAACTTCACCGGATTATCAAAGGCAGTGAAGCCTGGAGACACAATATTCATAGGCCAAAACTTGAAGTGAAACTACTTCAGTTTGGCTTGAGGCTGCTGAATAAGGCGGCGGTGATGTACTGCGGGAGCCCGGTGGGGACGATGGCGGCCGTGAACCTGTCAGCAGTGAACGAAAAGTTGAACTACGATCAGGTCTTCATTAGGGATTTCGTGCCCTCGGCGATTCCCTTTCTATTGAAAGAGGAGACGGAGATCCTGAGGAATTTCTTCCTGCACACGCTGCAATAGCAAAGCTGAGAGAAGACGTCAAACAAAGGTGTTTATGTGGAGAACCTAGAGGAATATGAAGTTCATCTGTTAGGATGTATAGAGGTTCTGTACAGAGTACTGCAAATTGATTGATGGCATCTACCCGCATGAACAGCGACAATAGTCATTGCCTCTGCGTCTTTACATGTGAGGTTGTGAGCTGATGGGAGAATGGTTCAATGACAGGCCTCTTGTTGGGAAGATTGAGTCCAGTGGATCTGACCATCTCAGAGATTTGAATAAGAAAGACTTCTTTTCTTGCATACCATAGAGGTCGTGGCCTCTTATGACAGGCAACAACTTAAACATCTAGCTCTTGCGCCACTTTTTTTTTACCATACTTATCATCATAAAGACTCAGAAGAAAAAAATGAAGATTCCAACAATAAATCGCTACAAAAGGAGAAGAATGCTCCATAATCTGCATTGAAGGCAGAACTGAGCTAAATTTTGCAGAATGTGAGGCTAAACCCTGCGTACAATGCGAGGCCAAGCCAACGTAAAGTTATTTAAATGCAAAGTTAACTCAAGATCAAGTCAGTGTAAAATCATCCACATACGGGGCTATGTCAAGACCAAGCCTGTAAACTCATCCACACATGAGCTCTGTTAAGACCAAACCAGCGTAAATTTATCCATATACGAGGTTATGCCGCGTATGAAACCCCGCGTACAATTCAAGGCTAAGCTTGCAACCAGAGTGTGAAGTTAACTCCATGTGCGAGGCTAAGCCAGTATACATGGATAACCTAGTGCACGAGCTTAAGCCAGCACACAGAATTCATTCAAAATATAAAAGTGAACAAAATGCGAGGCTATATCTTTGCTTTGCGTAGAAGCTCCAAAATGAGAGGTTAATATGCAGCCTCACGTAAAACAATTAATATGTGAGGATAATACTTGCGTAAGAACGGCAAAATACGAGACTATCTGGCAGTCCGCATGGTTTCCATTGCTGGAAGAGAGGCAAAATGCAAGGTTAAGTAGCAGCCCGGCATAAAACTTCAAGTGTGCAAGACTAAGCCATCACACACAGCGCACGAGGCAAATCTAGAGTACGAAGTTAATTCAAAGCGGTTTAGAATGCAAGGCTAATTCCCAACTCCACATAAACTTCAAGAAATGGAAGGCCAAGGTCTACATCAGAGACTAACGGCGCCATGCTAAGCAGCACTCTTGCATAATTTTTATGAAGAAAAAGGTGGCCCTTGATACAATGGGCTCATAACCAGTCAAATGTGGCCCATGCAGGGGGTGGGACCCACATCTAGTAAACGTTGCATACGAAGCTAAACTTTGCATACAATGCGATGTTAAACCTGTGTAAAGTCATCTAAACATGAGGCTATGCTCGCGTGGAGTGCAAAATTATGCCTACAACTAAAATGCAAAGATAATTCAGTCTGCGAGGCTAAGTTAGTGTATAAATCAAACTCAGTGTGCGAGGCTAAGTCAGCACACAAGTCCAACCCCACGTATAATGCGAAGTTATAATAGCCCAGTAGCGAGGCTATACCAGCTAAAATGCGGCTAAGCCTGTAACTATAAGGCTAAGTTCGCATTTTGAATGCGAAGCAAACATCGAGTAACACCACCAAAGACATAAATCTTGCGATATTCTGGTACTTTGCAATGGGTCAATTCTATAAGAAAATAAGAATCTATATCAATTTTATAAAAGCATAGACCAGAAAATCCGTAGGGGATTGGAACATATACAACTTCTTCTAACAGAAGGTGGTGATATATAACAACTCTTATCAGCTGAAGAAGAGTCGCGGTAGGAGTGGGGGTGGCACTAATATCTCCCTACAAATATGTGATCCTCCGGAGGCACTCATTCACTGAACCATGCACAAACAACGTAACAGAATGCAATGTGCTTTTAATCAACTTCCAAACGGTTCAGCAGCTGGGGGTGAAATGCCGCAAGTCGAATGGCGATTCGATACTTATCGTCGACCAGATGGTTGAAGAGTACGAGGTTAACATGAAGTCCTTGTGCTCCATTATCAAGAGGCAATCAAAATGGCCTACAAATTAGAAAATTTTCATATTGATCATGAGACGCGACACAAGCATATGTACGAAGATGCCCCCGCATGATATTAAACTCAATCAAATCTCCTATCACGTTAAGATTTTACCTCTGACAGTAAAACTTTTCTCATAAATTTTCTCCAACAGAACCAATGACTCTCCAAAATGTTTGTCTAGTTAAAATTATACCTCTGACACCGGAGTTTAAAATCAAATCAATTATCCTTATGAAATCAAGGCCTATCAAATTTCTTGTCACGTTAAGCTTTCATCTCTGACAGAAAAAAAACTCACACTTCATCAAATCCAATATTACAATCTCTATAAATAGATTTTTGCTGCAAACAGTTCACAGTATACCATAAAAAATTACGCCACACAATGAATACTACAGTGCCAAAATCACAATAAAGAAATCCAAAGTATTTCGAAACTCGTTACAAACTCACAACAAGATTTTAAAAATTTTGGAGGGGGTTCTGTTGACAGAAAAAAATTGATGAGGGGCCCATATCTATCAATATCTCAAATAATCCAAATAAATTCAAAGTGGATGGAAATCTAAGATTTGATCAAATCCAAATTAAATTTGATCTAATCAAACATGAGATCTAATTAAACTGGAGATCGCAGAGATTCTCCCAAATCTTTCCTTGATCAAATTATGATCATATTCATTAAACCAAATCAGGTTAGATTAAATCAAATATTTGATAAAAATTACAAAGAGATTTCATTCATATACTAGGTAAGTGATCCACCCAATTTGTGCCTATAAATAGATGTCATGAGGCATTGTGGAAGTCACTTTTGGGGAGATCCAAAATCAACCATTTGACGCGCTCTCGAGTGCGTGCCGGTTACCCGGCCAAATCGTGCCTAGGCGAGTTCATAAAAATTAGCAACTGGCTGTCGCCATGCTGCTCAAGAAAAAAATAGCACAACTGGCTGTCGTCATGCTGCTCCCATCTCCGTCGGATAGTCAATGGGGGTACAAGGTCTACGCCCCATAGTCACGTGAAAAGCCCACTACTTTTGTAAAAAGAGAGATGAATTTATAAATCTCTCTCCTTATTTTCTACTTTTATTTTCATTATAATTTTGAGATTATTGTAATTTTTGAAAATTATTGTAATATGTGGTAATGAAGAGGAATTTAGAAAATTTCATTGAAAACACACTTCTATTTTTTTTTTGTCTTTTGAAAATTTTATTTAATTTATCTTTGCGTAAGTGATTCATTTGGTAAATATTACAAATTGAATTATTATTTTGTGAAAATGCTCAATTCACAAATTGGACTATTGATTGATATTGAGAACTAAACTAGATTAGTAGAAGACTAATACAAATTAGTGTTCAAAAGACAACAAAGAAAACTAAAAAGTACAACATAAGCTCCTCGAGATCTTCAAAGAGTTCACCTATAAAAATTCCGAGGCCGTCTATCAAGTCTGGTATGACTATGGGGGGTTATCGCTGACATCTTCCCCCAATGTCCCACCTGAGAGCTGAACCATGTCCTTCTCCGAAGAGATATCTGCCCAAAATAAGGTATCATGAATAATCACACGTAAACATGAGTGTAATGGACGTGCAGTAGAAGTAAAGATTCTATTATTTCTTTCACTTCATACATTCCAGCATAATGCTGCTACTAGGGTTCTTGCCAAATGTGATTTTTTACCTCTAACACCCAATTTGTCCTCAAAACTAGTACATACCCCTGTGTTGATACTAATATTAAACTTGTTGGCACTATTCAACCACAATTTGCTTGTAAAAGGACAATTCAGTAAAAAGTGTTCGGTGGACTCTCGATCCTTATTGCATAGAACACAAATATTTGGCACAATCCACCCTCTTTTCTGTAATGCTGGCTAGGTGAGTAGAGTTTTTTTTAACCGCCAGCCAGAGAAACACCCTAACTTTGGGTGGGCAAACAGTCTTCCAAATCCAAGTGGAATCATTCTGGATAATACCACTATCCTTAAAATGATTATATGTACTTTTGACTGAGAAATTCCCATCTTTGCTCCATCTCCATTGAGGTTGGTCCTCAATCATTTGATTAGGAGTAAATTCATTCAGGAAGGATCGTAACTCTCTGCATTGTAGTTTTTCGCTAACAGACAATGTTTGCCGAAGATTTAGGTGTCGCCTTCTTCTGCCCCACAACCTACTAATCCTGGCTTCTTTTTCCCGAGAAAGTAGGTAAGCTCGTGGAAATAATAATTTTAAGGGAATCTTAGAGCACCACCTATCATGCCAGAATGCTATATTGTGTCCATTCCCCAGTTTAAACTCCACTCTTGGCCAGACAATAAATCGAGACAACATAACCCCCTTCCAGAAACTAGAAGTAGAGCTCGGCCTTCGATAATTTGAGAGCCAGGTAGTCTCCTTAGGGCAATACTTTGTTGACATCAGTTTATGAAAAGACCCCTGTGGTCGAGAGATTAAATACCACCACCATTTTGCGATTAAAGATAAGTTAAAGAGTTTTAAGTCCAATACACCAAGTCCTCCCGACTTTTTTGGTCTATATATGTGATCCCAAGAGATCAAATGATATTTCTTAGTATTGGCGGCCCCATTCCACAAGAAATTCTTCCTTATACTATCTATTCTTTTTCTTACCCAACCCGACAGTAGGAAGAAGGACATATAATACAGAGGTAATGAGCTTAATACTGAGTTAAGTAATACCACCCTCCCACCCAAGGAAAGTAAATTACTTCTCCATCCTTCCAATCTCTTCTCGAATGTATCAAGTAACGGGCTCCAATCTCGTTTAGAAAGCTTTCCTGGTTTAATGGGGATGCCTAAATATTTGATCGGTAACTCCTCCTCTACACAACCAAGAATCTCTAGTATAAGAATATGTGACAGATTTCTTGTCCCCAAGTTGATAAGAGCACTTTTAGAGAAATTAATTCGTAGACCTGACCAAGCTTGAAAACAGCATAACAACCCTTTGATATATATAACCTCCTTAATGCTGCCCTCTCCAAATATAAGTGTATCATCTGCATATTGAAGATTAGTGATGGGGATAGATGGGGCTCCAGCAAGACCGTGTAGCAAACCCGCTCTTATCAACTTTCTACCCATTACATTTAAACCATCCGCCACTAGAACAAATAATAGAGGTGATAGAGGATCACCCTGACGTAGACCACGTCTCAAAACTATCTTCTTGCCTACTTCTCCATTAACCATAATCTGTGTCTTGGCAGAATAAAGCCAACTTTCAATCCAGGAGATCCATCTAACTCCAAATCCACGCAATCGTAGAATCTCTAGTAAACAATCCCAATCTACCATATCATAGGCTTTTTCAAAATCCAATTTGAGTAAGAAACCTCCCAACTTAAGTTTTCTGCAATAATGGATGACTTCATATGCAGTCGCAACGCCTTCCAGAATGTTTCTTCCCGCCAGAAAACCAGTCTGATAATCTCTTATCAACGGCTGAAGTTTTTCTGCAATACGATTAGCTAATATCTTGGAGACTATTTTGATAGTACTATTCAATAAGGCAATTGGTCTATAATCCCCAATGTGGTCTGCCTGCTTCTTCTTGCGGATCAGAGTGATCCACGAGTAATTGATCCTGTCAAGTCTTGCCTCACCTGTATATACCTCATTCAGCATCCGCTTGAAATCTTCTTTTACTTCCTGCCAAAAAGTCCTATAGAAGAATAGCGGAAAACCATCCGGACCAGGTGCCTAATCGGGGCCTAAGTCCCATACAGCTTTCTTAATTTCCTCTTCTCGGAACTCATCTTCTAGCTCCATTAAGTTTGAAGTGACTTCCCAAGCACTATCTTTCATTTGAAGTCTGAATGGATGTTTGCTTCCAAGCAACTGCTTAAAATAATGGTAGGCATGTTCTTGAATTAGTGAGCCTTGTATTTTGCCTCTATCCGTCTTGAGATATTGTATTTTATTGCTTTTAAATCTCATAGATGCAGATTTGTGAAAAAAAACAGTATTGGCATCTCCCTCTTTCAACCATTTACACCGGGCCCTCTGCTTCCACATTATTTCCTCCTTTCTATATATCTCCTCTAAAGAACTTCTCAGCTCCAATAGCTTGGAGTTCTCCTCCATATTTAATTGTCTTACCTCTTCCTGTTTTTCTAGTATCTCCATTTGATGAAGAATCTCCTCTTATGATTCCTCGATTGAAATCGATATCTATATTCCCATCTCCATAGAAGTCTTCTAAGGCATCGCAATTTAATGCAAATGTTACCAGTAGCATCCGTTGCTGACGTCGGTTGCGTCCAACTTTCCTTAATTAGGCTGTGGACCTCCATATGCTCCAACCACCATTTCTCAAATCTAAATCTTCGCAACAATTTTATCCCCTCTCTCATCTCCAAACAGATTGGTACATGGTCAGAAGTTGTCCTCTGAAGTGATTTGAGTTCTGCTAATGGAAACATGTTATCCCATTTATTACAAACTAGAACTCTATCTAATCTTGCTAAATTAGGAACTTCTCTCATATCCGACCACGTAAAACGACGGTTGCCAAGAGGTAGATCGATCAAGCCAAGTAGGGTAATGAGTTGATTAAAACTTGCCCGATCTCATGGATTACGATCGATCCCCTTTCTTTCATGGGCGAATCTCGTTATGTTAAAATCACCCCCTATGATCCACGGGCTATCCCATTTATTTTTGATACTCCTAATCTCATCCCAAAAATTAGGTCGTAGTTGTGTATCATTAGGACTATACACAGCCGTGATTGATTGTATCCACCCATCAGACAGTCTCTTCACATTGACAGAGAGGGAAAATTCACCTTCAAAGACATCTAAAATGTTAAATCTGTTACTCACTCCAATGATGATCCCCCCTGAAGACCCCTTAGAGTTTTTAACTTTAAAAGTAAATGAATTCGGACCCAAGATCTAAGTACCCTGTGGTTCGGGTCTATGAGTTTAGTTTCTTCAAGGCAAACTATATCAAGTTTATTGTTGCGAATCACCTCCATCACTATACGACGTTTAGATGGGTTACCCAACCCACGAATATTCCAGAATAAATAATTCATAAATCAACACCTACACCCCTCTCCACAATATAGTAGATGGATTTAATCAAATCTCCTAGGGGACTCCTCCCCACCGCAGTCTTCTATAACTCTTAAGTGAGATAGATTTTTCTTGTTTTCATTGACAGTGACCCCCATATTAATATCACAAGTTGCTTCTAAACCTAATAATAAATCATCAGGAATTAAATTCAAGATATTAATTCGAGTAGTACCTGTAGTTAAATCAGTGACGAGGGCCTTACGCCTTGATGCTGCATCAGCAACTTGGTCTAACTGATATAACTGTCCCTCCCTTTTTTCTTCCAATCTCCTGCTTCGTCTTGAAGGTGTAACTGCAGGAAGAGTTTGGATGATCACTGGCTCCATCACGTCATCTATAGATGTCTTCGGTTGAGAGTCCTGAACAATATCTGCAACTGTGGTGGTAATCTCCATTGTTTCAATTTGTGCCTTCTTAGGGGTTGTTTCAGTCTGTGTCTTCTCAGAGGTATTTTGGGGATCTTGTGGTATCAACTCTGGGGCTTGCTCTATTATAAATTTTGTAAGGAGCTTGTTCTTATCCCGAATCCATTTCGGTAGACGGGAGGCCTGTCTTCACCGAAGTCTTGGTGGACCTTTACTATGTTCTCCACGCATGACATTTTCTAATAATTTCGCTATAGTATCTCGAGTGAATTCTTTGTCTAAATTTCTCAGATTAGAGAATAAGTCCATAAAATCCAAATGATTCTGAACTGGACCAATATCAACTTGGGGCTTGGAAATAGAAGGGTGTGGGCTAGAATGGGTTTCTGCTACAGGAACTGATTGGATCGGGTCCAAATCTTCACCCAAACCCTCATAAACCTGATTACCCTTTTCGGATGCAGATATTATTTTCCCGAAAATCGGCCCTAATACTCCCGAGTGCGCCCCTGGTTTCATTTGGAAACAGTGGGCGGGCAGTTCTCCACCCGAGACTGCAGCCTTGGTTGGTGTGTTTCTTAACTCATTTCTCCAGACTTCTGTCGTCTCCTCCGCTTCTTCTTCTTGGATTTGCCTATTTTTTCCTCTTTCATCACCGAGGGCATCCTCCGATCTATTCCACTGTGAAGAGTTGAGGGACAGACTACCCTTATCATCTCTACGGATGAGGCCGAGATTTGAGCCCCTCTGGTCAATGAGGTAGGGTTGTGTTTCCAATGGGTTTTCTTGCTCCAAAGGTATGACTGTCCCTTCTTTCTCTGACATCTTTGATGAAGCTACTTTCAACGGGGGGAAAGTGGGGTTCTTATCTTCCGATTTTAGATCTGTCGATCTCACTTTCCGTAATGAAATGGCTACGTTTGATTTCCCCAAAATTGAGTTGAGACTCTTTTCTCTTTGATCTCTGCCCTCTGGTTCTGTGATCTCTTGGACTGTCCCCATACTGTCTGTGTCAGGTACTTGCTTTTGACTACTGGATCCTTGTTGGTCGCTGCTCCTTCTCCAGGTGTAGCTCTTCCGATGACCGGCAGGGAGGAGTATGGCACCGTGCTTTAGCAGATCGGAAACTTCGATCCTGGCTGAGCCGGACGTCGTGCCCTCTTCCACCGCTGTCAAAGTCAGAGCTATGATCTTTGAATCCTTGCTCTCTGATGACCTGGCAGCCGAAGATTCTGTCTTGCAGGTGATCTCTATTATGATATCACACAATTGATCGCCAAAAACCACCAGCAAGTGTTTTGGAATCACTGACAAATTTTCACATCCCACATAAACCCTAGCCTGATCCATACTCAATTTCTTGCTAGTTTGTTCACTGATGTCGATTAAATGTGCAAATTTTGCTAACAATTTACCAATATCAGTGCGGTTCCAATAATGAAGGGGAACTCCATGAATAGCGAGCCATGCAGTAGTTGGGAAAGGGTAAGTCTTTGAATTTTCATCTCCTCTCCAAACCCCAATTCGGAATCCTGACTTGATATCACGGCAAGTAAACGGGGAGCATTTTGTTGCTAAGGTAAGTGTCTCTTTTGAAGGGAATAGAATGATGAATTTGTCCCCGTTCTTGTCCAGTCTCCATTTGTGATTTGCAGCAGCCAGGTTGAGTGTCTTCAATATACCAATTATTTCATCCGCGGTTGGATTTCCATGAGTAGGGTAAACTACTCCTAAGGTGTTGGACAGATGTTGTTGTTCCAGTAGTGCGACCTCTGATGAGGAGATGAACACTGTAGGTTTCTTTGTGATGTTTTTGACTGAAGAAGAAATCATGCTTTGGTTGTCCGGTTTGTTGATAACCCCGTTAGGGGAAATCCTATTTATATTGATCTCTTTTCTGGCCGGAGCTACCGGTCACTCTCCTATGCGGTGACCCAACACTTGCAATATCTACATCGAATGAATGGACATTCATCCTTGTAATGGCCTGTCTTCCCACAAATCCAATAAGCTTCAGGGCTTCCCGGTGCCGTTCGCCTGACCGGAGAGAATTTTCTTTTCATTCCTCCACGGGTAGGCCTTGTCCTGATATTCCTTTCCTTCCTCACTGTGAATTTTGATTTTACCTGTTTCCACTCCTCCTTACCTACACTTGGGTCAGTGTACTCTCTACCTCTTGCCGCAGCCAGGAGAGCTAGGACTTCCTCTCTGGAGTAGGAGGACTTGGTGATAGGGAGCACCGAGGATGCGGGAGGTTGAACCTCCCTGACCGACGACTCCCTAACCACTTCTGACCAACTCTTCCTCCGATGTTTTGGATTTCTGTCCTTATCACTTACATTATCTTCCCTATTCTTTCCTTTACCCAGCCAGTTCCATGCTAACTCCATCGGTGAGGTAAGTGGTCGAAGGTCAAGAAATTGGCCTCCCAACTTGCCCCCGAAGAGAGACTATCCTCTGTTATGTATTTTGGTTTAAATGTTTTGTAGTTCTATTATCAACTTGTTAATGAAACGCGGAGGGTTTCTACCCGCCGTATTTTCTCAAAAAAAAAAAAACTAGATTAGTAGATCAATTTTGACATATATAAATATTGTGATATTTGGTTATTTTTATTTTTTTTAAAAAAAATTAGGTATGCAAAAAATAACTTGCTCCCATGCAAAAATAGAAAAAAAATATAAAATAAAAATTACTTTCTGGAGAACCAGCCCCTCAATTTTGACATGGCCATATTAGTACTAGATCCACTAATCTGGCCCTTCACACAATTTCGTCTGTTTGTGGACGTAATAAAAGTGGGTCAATTTTATTCTATTGTGACATATTAGTACTACATCCACTAATCTGGCCCATGCAAATAGAAATTGGATCCAGAAATATTATGGTTAAATTTGATCCAGAAACAGTATTGTTTTTACATGTACGTTCTTAATAGATTCTGTTCTTTATAACATTATGGTTATAATGCGCATAGATTCTATTCTTTAAATAGCTAAAAGCATGTATGAGTTTGACTGCAGCATATATAAGCACAAAATTTGCATGGACTTTATAAATTGTGATATCGTATTTTATTAACACAAATACATACGATGACATAATCATTCGTTAATTTTATAAACGGTGACAGTTGTATTCATGAGTAAAAATTTGACATGCAAGATGCATGATAACATGATTATTCATGGGAGCATGATAATAAGTTTAATATATCTTGTTTACATAGAAATAAAGTATTCTAATGATACATGTGCACATGATATTGAATTTTGATTCTTGAATTCTTATTTCTTGTAGTAAGGACATGTACACAGTTGACTTGACAAGCCACATATTTTCATTAATTCATAAATATCGTGTATTATTGATATGGGGATTAGAAAAAACTATATGATGTGTATGAACTGTATTGTACGAGTATCTTTTTGGCCAACTTCTTAATTGAGGTGCTGAGGATTTTTACTGCAGCAGCACTACATGGTACTGAGCCACAGTCTGATACATGAGTCACTATAAGGGTAATGTCCATTACTGCTTCACAGTACAGAGTTTGACTTGAATACCTAGCGTTGTGTCATGGTTCAACACCATGGATTTGAGGCCAGGTCCCGGATATGCATGGATACTTATACAATACGAAAAACTGTACGCTATCTTATCCATCATTTGGTTTCGAATACTAACAAGGACTTGATATCTTTACAAGATATTTATCTGCCATTTACAAATGACATGCACAATCTAGTTTATTCTATTTTTTTTATTTACGCAACATATTTAACGTTATCATAATTTAATTGCATACTTTATCTTCAGTATTGTGATAGTACATATATCTTTTTTCTTGTGTTACTTTGTGGTTTTAATCTCTTGGGTTTTGAACCCAGGTTTAGAAGACGAAGAAGGAGAACTAGCACCGACTGAGGATCCATACTTCATCGATCTGACCGAGAGACAGTAAACAGAGAAGTACTTTCCCAAGAACCTTTGTATATTTTGTTTATAATTTTTTTTTTCTGGACATTACTTTCTCTTTTGATTCTTTTGTATTCATATTTAAGCAATGTGTCATTTTATTTAATTAACTCTCTGTATGAATGGAATCTTTCAGTTTCAGCCATGTAGTTTATTTCTCTGATTATGACAGTAATTACGGTTATTCCAAGATTGTTGGATTGTCTAGGGCAAATATTAAGTGGCATCCTCTGTTTTAGGAATCAGCTGAAAAATGAGGCGTTACAGGGTGGTATCAGAGCTAGATTTAGGTGGAAGACGATATGACTATTGCTACATAAGAACATATTTGTGACTCATTCTTGATAATTATTCATTATTCCTTAATATCTATTTGATCTAGTATCGTACTTGTCCTATTGTTTCCTATTTGTTTGAGATACCTATCTTGAATTTCCTTTATTGGTTCATATCTAGTTCGTTACAGAATAATATTGATCCAATCTTTTGTGAGTACGAGTGCAAGTCCGATAGATGAGACTTCTGATCTTAGAAGCCTAGTGCAAAGGGTAGTATAACCGCAAGAGATCATAACAATGATATTAGAATGAATGTTGCAGTCAAAGGAATCAGAAATAACTGGAATGGTGTCGGATTTTTAAAAACTGCAACTATCAGTATTTTACAGGACAGAAGGACCACTGAAGACTGAACATTGGATTATAAACATGGAGAATCTCCTAAGAGCTGCAAGAATTTCAAAAGAAAATTGAGTGGAGGTAGTATGTATTCAGTTGACTGATGTAGCTAGAACGTGGTGGCTTGCTAAAAAAGTAAAGCAATAAGAATCCCTAACCGGGGAGAAGTTTGTGAAGACATTTCTTGCCAAATTTTTCCATGCATCGGCCGTAATGAGAAAGAAAATTTCTGGCATTGCAGCAAAGAGATCGGATAGTAGATACCTATGCTGTTGAATTTGTGAGGCTCAGTCGTTTCACTCCAACTCTGGTAGCTGATGAGGAGGAAAATGCGTACTTGTTTCAGCAGGGATTAAGGCCTCATCTGAGAGAACACCTAGCAGGTCATAATTATAAGATTTACTCAGAAGTATTTGAAGCGGCATGTCATTTGGAATAAGTGTTCAAGGAAAGTAGACCGGTGGCATTTAAAAGGTCGTTTGAACAAAGAACAAGCCCATCGGCTAAGGGGTTTGGTGGTCCACCAGCAAAGAAGCAAACGATCCCAAATCGAAGTTCGGTAATCTGTAAATTTCGTCAAAAACCAGGACATATCCTGAATGAGTGTAGAAGAGCCCAAGGGTTATTTTTGGCATGTGGATCAGCCAGTCATCGAATAAGTGATTGTCTAATGATTCAACAACTAGTAGTACCTAAGGTTCCATCCCAGCTAGCAGCCAGGCCAACAACAACATCAAGCTAGAGAGTTTCAGGACCGGACTAGAGAAGACCATTGGAGACCCAACAATGAGCCTATGCTAGATCCCAAGGAGGAGCAGGACGGAGGCAGGGACAAGTTAGACTGATGAATACTGAAGAAGTTCAGGCCACTGGAGGAGTTGTAGCAGGTACGATTTTAGTTGGTAATACACTAGTAATTGTTTTATCCAATTCTGGAGCTTCACATTGTTTTATCTCCATCATGTTTGTTTTCCACAATTCTATTGATTTTATAATATTATCTGCGGGGTGAAATATTAAGACTGGAAACGATAGTATTATGACTAATAAGGAGTGTAGATTATGTCCCTTAGTGATTAATGAAAGAGAATTTTATGCCAACTTGCTAGTTATCAATGGAGGAAGATGTGATGCTATCTTAGGCATGGATTGGTTGAGTACCTTCAATGAGTGATATATTGTAGGAAAAAGAGTAATATTTCAGATATTTGGTTGTTCAGTGTTTGAATTTGCTGGTGAAAGTCAATCTTTAGAACCACCTAAATCTATGATGTCCCCAAAGAAGGAGTTTTGGAGGTTATGGAAGTAGGAAAAGGAATGATTCTAGTAGTATCTGAATTCTTAGATATATTTCCTAAATAAATATCTGGACTACCACTAGTAAGGGCAGTAGAATTTACTATTGATATTATTGCAGAAGCTGAACCAGTTTGTAAGCCACCATATCGAATGAGAGTTGTAGAACTAGAAGTAGTTAAGAGACAAGTAGATGAACTATTAAAATTAGGTTTTGTGAAATCCAGTGTTTCACCTTGGGGAGCTCTAGTATTATTGATAGGAAAGAAGGATGAGAGTCAGAGATTGTGTGTGCACTATTGGAGTTTGAATGCAGTAATAATTAAAAATAAATATCCATTATCAAGAATAACTGATCGGTTTGATCAATTGGGAGGAGCAAGAGTATTCTCAAGGATAGATTTTCGTTCTGAATTCCATCAAGTAAGGATTCAAATAGAAGATATTCTTAAAGTTGCATTTAGAATTAAACATGGTCATTATGAATATTTGGTGATGCCATTTGGAATAACTAATACTTCAGCAGTATTTATGAATTTGATGAACCATGTTTTCGCTTAGTATCTAGATAAGTTTGTGGTGGTGTTTATTGATGATATACTAATATACTCCAAGAATAGAGAAGAGCATACTGAGTATTTGAGGACATTTTTGCAGACTAAAAAAAAACAAATGTTATATGAATAACTGAGTAAATGTGAGTTTTGGTTGGATAAGGTGCTTTCTTGGGTTACATAGTTTCTAGAGATGGTGTATCTGCCAAAACTAAAAGGATGGAAGCTATAATGGATTGACTTGTATCGAAATCGGTGTCGGAGATTTGGAGTTTTCTGGGGATGGCTGGATATTATAGGCGGTTTGTACAGAATTTTTCAAAAATCGCATCTCCTCTGACTAAATTGAGTAGAAAAGATGTGGAATATGTCTAGATAGAACAATGTAATAAGGCGTTTGAAGAATTAAAATGGAGACTAACAATAGCACTAGTGTTGGTAAAATTTATCTCTAGGAGATGATTAATTCTGTAGACCTTGGAAAAGCATATTTGCTATAAATGACAAGTAGCATTCCCACAAATGACGCTAACTATTTATGCATAAAATCAGATTGACTACATTGCTTGGAGTAAATAATGTACAGATCTAGTATTTAAGTGGATGAATAGAAGATCAGATGAGTGAGCAAACAACAAAGAATTTAACGAGGTTTGGTCGAGATGGATTTTGGATCTACATGCTTAGGGTGAATAGACTTGTAGTGAATAATCTATTGGAGAAAGAATTACAATATCTAAATAACTTTCTATTTCTTTTTCCTATAAGTTTTAGATTCTTCTGAAAAGCTAAAGAACCGTGCCTCTTATCCTCGTAGAAGATGAGATTATTTATAGTAGAGGATGCTTGGAAATGAGTTGTAATCGATCCAAAATTCCTCAACTACCATGTTTTCGGATGAGTCAACTATTTTTATAAGATCCGTTTTACTTTTCTTTGGTTATTTGACAAATGGTTTACTTAATCTTGAGTTCTATTGTGCTGGTTTCAAATCCGTAAATCTATTTCTGCTCGGATAGTTGTGGGCCTCACTTGAGTTAGGCTTGTCAATATATTGGGTTTTTCGACTAGGCCTGAGCCATATAAAATATGCAATAACATGGTACCTGTCTTGGCGTCTCATTTGATCTATAATTTCATTATTTGTCGATTAATGGGACATGACACATAAAAAAATAGAAAAAATAACATGAAAATATTATATTACTCTATAATTAGTTGTTCTTATGGTCAAATCTAATCTTATTAGAGTTATAAATCCGTGAGGCTTAGAAACTCGGCATTCGGGAAAGATCCGGTAAATTTATAACTATTGGCAATATTTTGATGTTAAAATATAATAGAAATACACACACACACACACACACATATATATATATATATATATATATATATATATATATATATATATATATATATATATATATATATATATATATATATATATATATAATTCGATTTTAAAAACTAAATATGGTGCATATTAACTTAATTAAAACAAACAATTTGAGTGGCCTACTGGTTCTTGAACTTGAACATGTACTAGCTAACCTTGATTTGAATCCTCGTGCTAGCAAATTATTAAGAATTTCTGGAAAAAAAAAAATTAAAACAGCAAGATTTAATATGTAAATTTGACGAATTATTCACAAAATATTCGAGGATAATTCGATAAATGTTCATAAAACTGAACAATACGCAGATGGGCTTGTTGTAAATTTTTAAAATTTCAGGGAATTTGGTGACCATGATCCTTACCGCTGCATCAACTTTTTAAATTTCATCATAGCAATAAGAAAAATACAAGGAAAGAATGAACGAACTTGGATTGACACCCTAGAATAAATATTTCTTAGAAATTTAAAATTCTTAATATATTCAAGACATTCTAACCGATTAGGAAATATAGCAAATAATTCTATTAATTAAAATTTTAATAAAATCAAAAGCAAGCTAGCTCTCATTACATGAGCATGCAGTTTATTTAGTAGATGGAAAAGTTCTTAATTAATTTTGCTATGAGACCCAATTAGGAAACATTACATGCACAATTCAAACTACTTCGACTCCGATTACGAATAGGAGAGCTCAGCAGCAGCAGTTGCCTATATATATAATAAAGTTGCCCCCAGTTCTAGTTCCCAATCCTTAGTCCCAGTAGAATCAAGAAATCCTAAACCCTAGCTTAACTTCTGACCATCATCTTCATCAGCGATCAAGAACTCCCTCTCTGTCTTAATCCCATCCTCCTCCTCCTTTCTAACTACAGTTAATGGCGGCGACGGTGGCGCTAACGGAGCTGCCAGGGATAAAGTTTTTGCCGACGGACTCGGAGATCCTCTCTTACCTCAGAAGCATCATCCATGGGGAGATCCAATTCCTGCTTACTGCTGACGGCAGCGGCATCATCCTCGTTGCCGACATGATCCACAATTACAATGTCTACGAGACGGAGCCCTGGAACCTCCCAAGGAACCATCCGTCAGCCCGCAGCGCGGGCACGGAGGCATATTACTTCACCCGCAGGCAGAAGAAGCACTGCAGGGGGACAAGCATGAGGGCTACTCGCAGGGCCGGTGCTGGGACTTGGAGGGCGTCGAGGATGGAGAAGGCTGTGGTGAGCGAAGACGATGGGGTCACCGTTGTTGGGCACTCCACCCTGCTGTGCTACATCAGGGACGGGACAAAGACGTCGTGTGGGTGGGTGATGGACGAGTACCGGCTAGTTCCAGATCCTCGGTTTCCCGAATATGAGAATTGGTCAATCTGCAGGGTCAGGCGCAATGCTACGACAGAGAAGAGGATGCGAAAGGGACAGATTTGTGGGTGATCGATCGATAAGATGGGTTGCATTGTGCTTAATAATTGATGTCTTATTGATTAGTTTTTTGAATTTGATGCAATTACAGTAATAATTTTAAGGTTTTTGTTTCTTCAGTTGTTTTACAATTTGCAATTTGTGTACGGTTATCAATTCCAGCTTGTAGCCTACGCGGTTGTTTTCGGTAGCATTTTCTCATCTTGGGGGCATAAACCGAAAGTAAACGAGACTTTGGATAGGGATGGTAATGAACGTGTCACGGACCAATTTTTGACCTCTTTATATAAAATTTTAAATTTAAAAAAAATTATTTTTAATTTAAAAAATTGTATGGATTGAGACAACTATTGGTCCGTGAACGTGTCCATTACCATCCCTACCTTTGGATATTACTCACTGATGAGAGTTCGGGATTAGTGATAAAGCTTATTAATAAACGCAAGTAATAAGTAAATAAAATCACGTCATAAATCTAGTAGCCTTCACAATGCTGAGCAAAATACAGATGATATGTTAGGTGTTCATATTTTCTTTATGTGTTTATGCGAAAATGTGGCTGTGCATAGCATATCCACTTAAAAATCCCGATCAACCGGATCAGATCAAACTTAAAACCAGGCTTAACCACTTAATTATCTCATTAGATGACTAATTACCTTGGGTGACATTGCCCACTCAATCCTTTTACAGACCAGGAAAACAAGGCTAGGACCTCTATTTGCAGTAAAAGCTGGCCTTTTTGAGTTCATAAATTTTTATTCGTATAATGAAGGTTAGTAATGAAAGATTTTTACTAGGTTCGTTTTTTTTTTTTTTAAGTATAAACAGTAAGCTTATCCTTAATTCATACTGAGGGTAAAAGTATGAATTAACTATCCAATATTGTTAAAGGCAAATGAGAGAGGAAATCAATTGCTCAACAATTCATCATGCTGAGGGAAATAGCATGGCTAGTCCAACTCAAACGGTAATTGGTAAAGGCTAATCAAATCCGTTTATAGCTGGGGGTTTGCTAAAAATCTCATAAATTCTGTCATGTTAAACTCTTACCTCTGACAGTATGATTTGGATTATTCCCATCTCCGTTCAAGTTACGCGTGAGAGCACTTGGACTAGACATGTGCGATTAGGCACCTCTGTCGAAATCTGGTGATCCTGACCCGATCATCTTGGTATGTGCAGTTCAAGTTATGCATGAGAGTCTTGAACCATCTCCAATCAAACTCTAGGCATGCGCAATTGGGCGCCTCTGCCGAAATCTGGTGATTCTGACCCGATCATCTTGGTATATGCAGTTCAAGTTACGCATGAGAGACTTGAACCGCCTCCAATCAAACTCTAGGCATGTGCAATTGGGCGCCTCTGTCAAAATCTGGTGATCTTGACTCGATTATCTTGGTATATGCAATTCAAGTTACGCATCAGAGCCTTGAACTGCCTCCATCAAATAGAGGTCCTAGCGTTGTTTTCCTGGTCTGTAAAAGGATTGAGTGGGCAATGTCACCCAAGGTAATTAGTCATCTAATGAGATAATTAAGTGGTTAAGCCTGGTTTTAAGTTTGATCTGATCCGGTTGATCGGGATTTTTAAGTGGATATGCTATGCACAGCCACATTTTCGCATAAACACATAAAGAAAATATGAACACCTAACATATCATCTGTATTTTGCTCAGCATTGTGAAGGCTACTAGATTTATGACGTGATTTTATTTACTTATTACTTGCGTTTATTAATAAGCTTTATCACTAATCCCGAACTCTCATCAGTGAGTAATATCCAAAGGTAGGGATGGTAATGGACACGTTCACGGACCAATAGTTGTCTCAATCCATACAATTTTTTAAATTAAAAATAATTTTTTTTAAATTTAAAATTTTATATAAAGAGGTCAAAAATTGGTCCGTGACACGTTCATTACCATCCCTATCCAAAGTCTCGTTTACTTTCGGTTTATGCCCCCAAGATGAGAAAATGCTACCGAAAACAACCGCGTAGGCTACAAGCTGGAATTGATAACCGTACACAAATTGCAAATTGTAAAACAACTGAAGAAACAAAAACCTTAAAATTATTACTGTAATTGCATCAAATTCAAAAAACTAATCAATAAGACATCAATTATTAAGCACAATGCAACCCATCTTATCGATCGATCACCCACAAATCTGTCCCTTTCGCATCCTCTTCTCTGTCGTAGCATTGCGCCTGACCCTGCAGATTGACCAATTCTCATATTCGGGAAACCGAGGATCTGGAACTAGCCGGTACTCGTCCATCACCCACCCACACGACGTCTTTGTCCCGTCCCTGATGTAGCACAGCAGGGTGGAGTGCCCAACAACGGTGACCCCATCGTCTTCGCTCACCACAGCCTTCTCCATCCTCGACGCCCTCCAAGTCCCAGCACCGGCCCTGCGAGTAGCCCTCATGCTTGTCCCCCTGCAGTGCTTCTTCTGCCTGCGGGTGAAGTAATATGCCTCCGTGCCCGCGCTGCGGGCTGACGGATGGTTCCTTGGGAGGTTCCAGGGCTCCGTCTCGTAGACATTGTAATTGTGGATCATGTCGGCAATGAGGATGATGCCGCTGCCGTCAGCAGTAAGCAGGAATTGGATCTCCCCATGGATGATGCTTCTGAGGTAAGAGAGGATCTCCGAGTCCGTCGGCAAAAACTTTATCCCTGGCAGCTCCGTTAGCGCCACCGTCGCCGCCATTAACTGTAGTTAGAAAGGAGGAGGAGGATGGGATTAAGACAGAGAGGGAGTTCTTGATCGCTGATGAAGATGATGGTCAGAAGTTAAGCTAGGGTTTAGGATTTCTTGATTCTACTGGGACTAAGGATTGGGAACTAGAACTGGGGGCAACTTTATTATATATATAGGCAACTGCTGCTGCTGAGCTCTCCTATTCGTAATCGGAGTCGAAGTAGTTTGAATTGTGCATGTAATGTTTCCTAATTGGGTCTCATAGCAAAATTAATTAAGAACTTTTCCATCTACTAAATAAACTGCATGCTCATGTAATGAGAGCTAGCTTGCTTTTGATTTTATTAAAATTTTAATTAATAGAATTATTTGCTATATTTCCTAATCGGTTAGAATGTCTTGAATATATTAAGAATTTTAAATTTCTAAGAAATATTTATTCTAGGGTGTCAATCCAAGTTCGTTCATTCTTTCCTTGTATTTTTCTTATTGCTATGATGAAATTTAAAAAGTTGATGCAGCGGTAAGGATCATGGTCACCAAATTCCCTGAAATTTTAAAAATTTACAACAAGCCCATCTGCCTATTGTTCAGTTTAATGAACATTTATCGAACTATACTCGAATATTTTGTGAATAATTCGTCAAATTTACATATTAAATCTTGCTGTTTTAATTTTTTTTCCAGAAATTCTTAATCATTTGCTAGCACGAGGATTCAAATCAAGGTCAGCTAGTATATGTTCAACTTCAAGAACCACTGGGCCACTCAAATAGTTTGATTTAATTAAGTTAATATGCACCATATTTAGTTTTTAAAATCGAATTATCTATATATATATATATATATATATATATATATATATATATATATATATATATATATATATGTGTGTGTGTGTGTGTGTGTGTGTGTGTTTCCATTATATTTTAACATCAAAATATTGCCAATAGTTATAAATTTACCCGATCTTTCCCGAATGCCGAGTTTCTAAGCCTCACGGATTTTTGACTCTAATGAGATTAGATTTGACCATAAGAACAACTAATTATAGAGTAATATAATATTTTCATGTTATTTTTTCTATTTTTTTATGTGTCATGTGCCAGACAAATAATGAAATTATAGATCAAATGAGATGCCAAGACAGGTACCATGTTATTGCATATTTTATATGGCTCAGGCCTAGTCGAAAAGCCCAATATATTGACAAGCCTAACTCAAGTGAGGCCCACAACTATCCGAGCAGAAATAGAGCTACAGATTTGAAACCAGCACAATAGAACTCAAGATTAAGTAAAATATTTGTCAAATAACCAAAGATAAGAAAAACGGATCTTATAAAGATAGTTGACTCATCCGAAAACATGGTAGTTGAGGAATTTTAGATCGATTACAACTCATTTCCAAGCATGCTCTACTATAAATAATCTCATCTTCTACGAGGATAAGAGGCACGGTTCTTTAGCTTTTCAGAAGAATATAAAGTTTATAGGAAAAAGAGATAGAAAGTTATTCAGATATTATAATTCTTTCTCCAATAGATTATTCACTATAAGACTATTCACCCTAAGAATATAAATTCAAAATCCATCTCAACCTAACCTCCTTAAATTCTCTACTGTTTGCTCACTCGTCTAATCTTCTATTTATCCACTTAAATGCGGGACCTGTGTATTATTTACTCCAAGCAATTTAGTCAATATAACTTTATGCATAAATAGTTGGCGTCATATGTAGGAATGCTACTTATCATTTACAGCAAATACGCTTTCCAAAGGTCTACAAAATTAATCATCTCCCCGAGATAAATAAAGGCAAGCGGCTAATGTCATGCTGGACCAAAATCTGGATATCCTAGTTACTCAGGTACAATTTTGACTTCCGGCGGACCAAATAACAGACCTCGCCCAGGTAATTCATAGAGCCATATTTATCCATGCAAAAGCATCCCACGTTCTCGAGAAGACATCGAGGAGGGAAAGATCAATCTCGACCTTCCCTACCTCGCGATAACAAGGGCGAGATCAAATGAAAGCACAGCGATCACGATAACAATATATCCTCTTCTTATTGAAAGAACACCAAACCTTCTCATGGCAAGAATTTTTTGGATACCAGAAATCACTATGTAAAGAAATTCTCCTAAAGAATTTTAAGTTCAAACTCCCTAATTGGACAGAAAATATGATGCTTTTATTTGATTCATTTGGCCATATTGCTAACTATCAAGCCGTCATACATCTTTAGTATCATCTGTTATTCCCTTGCCAACCCTCAAAAAGGGGGCACATACCAAGTACCAAAATTTTCCTTAGTTCAATTGACAAGTATGACTATCTCTACTAAGCATTTACATAAAAATTCTCTGCAAACAAAAACGCTAAGAGAAACCATCTCATTCCTACTCAGCACTGAGCAAAAGCAAGACAAGTCCCTTTGAGATTTTTCTGAAGATATTCAACGAGGCAAGGCTCCGAAAAAAAAGTTATCACCTGACAAGTATTGATTAACGGTGTTTACTATACTCATTTAAGACTCTCTATAACCAAATGCAAGTCCATCTCTCTAGACAAGCTCCTCATGCACATAGATAGATATATCTCTCATAAAGAGTCTAAGATAGTTATCAAGGATCGTGACTAACGAATATGAAAGAGTCCTCAAATCGAAAATTGAGTGGATAAAGAAAGAGATAGAGCCACCGAAGAGGTATACAGAGGGTCAAGAAGGATGTTAAGGCGACAACAACCAAGATCTGAAGGACCCATTCACTCCCCTCAATACTTTCTAAACTCATGTCCTCAAACAAATCCAAAAGAAGGGTTATCTCTAACAAGCTCCCTGCCCCCATCAAGGCACCTATTGAAAAGAAGGCCTCTCAGTGATTTTACAATTATCATAGGAATATCTATCATACTACCAAGGAACGCATCCAACTGAAACACATTGAGTAGCATATCCAATAAGGACACTTGAAAATTCATCTAGAAGGGTGAAGAGAGACAACCAGACCACCCTGATAAGAGCCCCCATGGGGACGATACCCCTATAGGCGAAGTAAAATTTGTCATCCTAACCATCTTAGAGAGACTTGCAGCCAGAGGGATCTCCTATTAGGTCCACTAGAAATACACGCGATTTATCAACACAAAGGGATCTGAAGAGGTTCAGGCGACTGAAATCACTTTCTCGCCCAAGACCTCATAGAACTTAAAGTCTCATGCATATACTGCTCAGGATGCTAATGAACTCATTATGACAATGTAATTGTCATCATAACTAATATCTGAGGCACGAAAATGGGAAGGATCTTGATTAATACCGAGAGCTCTTACAACATCATGTTCCTCTTGCGTTCAAGCAAATGGGAATTAACGAGGAGGTGTTAGAAAAGTTGCTTGGATTCTTAATGATGTTCAACAGTACATAGACCCCTGCAGTCAAATCCATCTCCTTTATTGCACGTTTCGGGAACCACTATGGCAGTTGTTCAAGAGGCTGATTATATAGTAATGGATATCAAGTTGCCTTACAATGTAATTCTCGGGAGATCTTCTCTCAATGCTCTCAATGTGATTGCCTCGACACTCCATCATGCATTCTTCGAATTCCTTATTGAGAATGGAGTTAGATGAAGCTTGAGCAATTAAAAACCTCATAGGAGTTACTATATAACCTCAATCAAGAGGGAGAATATAGAGGATGATTATCAAATAGTGGAGGGCTGCTCGCTCGATGAAAACCCAGAATGTTGAAGCTATGTCTATGCATGACAAATCGACTAATCTCCACCCTACGCTTATAGAAGAGATCTCCTCTGTTCAGTTGCGAGGACCTCAGACCTCACCATAGATCTAAGTCAGCTCAACTCTCTGAAAGCTTCTCCACTCCCAAATGGTGCAATTTCTCAAAATTAACTACGATATTTTTGCCTGATCTCCCAAAGACATGCCTGACATAGCTCGCAAGGTGATCTGTTGTCGGCTCCCTCCAATCTAACAAAGGACGAGAAACATTGGGCCAAAAGAGGAGAAGGTAGTATAGGAAGAGGTAGATAAGCTCCGGTCAAAATAATAATGTCATTTTGTATAAAAATAAGATCTAAGGAATATAACTGCATAAATATTATTGAACCATAAAATGTCATCCTAAATAAAACCAATATCAGATCAGTAATATCACGTGCAACTGGCACTTATTACATACTTTTAATAAAACTACTAAAATTTAATTTATAAGAAAGCAGTAAAATAAATAGTCTACTAATCTTGCAACTTCGTCTGCTCCTGAAAATATGATAAGTTTTGCTTCATCTTATGCGGATCCACTTCTAAATAAAGATCTGTATCAGGTCATGTACAACCAAGATCAGTAAAGCTACCTAACAAAATATTGTAAAAATTGGAAAAACAATGTCATTGACATGTAAAATTATATGTAATTAAAACAGTAGAAAATTCTATATCATTATTAATTTACATGTCTTAATCAATCTTTTACTTGATTTCTTTTAATTATGATTTTTGAAAATTTACATAATATGAATTTAGCTGGTCTGAATATATCCTCATCGACTCTCGGGATACTGCTGATATCACACAGAATGCACTCGATGACTTAGAAGTGGATTTGGCAATATAGAATAATAGTTGTAATTTTTATTTATAGGAAATACTCATACGCGATCAAAAATAGATAAGTAAATACCAATCCACTTGAAATGGACTCATACCATTGTGATAAAATAATTTCCTAATTTTTTTTATTCAAATCATAAATTTCATCTATATGCAAATTTGTCAAGTTTGTGATCAATAAAGCTATATTTATTTATTTTAAATATCACGTCTTGTTATATTTTTAGCAATTTTTCCTTTTCTCCAATTTTTTTCAAATTTTTATGTGTATATTTTCAATTTAAAAAAAATACATATAAACGTGTCGACATATCTCGACCTAGGAAAGCCTAACCCAGGTCCATACCCGACCCGCTCTCACCGAGCCCGTGTCCGGGCATTGGGTCAAGCTTCGCCCTTCCTAGGACTGTGATGGGCCGAGCCATTTGTCTAGGCAAATCATATAGGATGTAGTATTTAAATCATAGAATCTCAGAGAAGAACGGCAAACATTGAGAAACCGTAATAAGATGAAGGATGCCGTCTCTATGAGAAACTGCTTATCCCAAGCCGAGATAGAGAGATAGAGAAAGTCAGTCCTGCGAAGTAGCCAACAACGAGGGAGTTGCTAAAGGAGCACACCTTTTTCTTAGTGAGCCCACTTTATAACTTTCCGGGCTTCCAAAAAAACACTATAAAATGGGCTCACTAGAAAAAATAGGAAAAATGGTGTGCTCCTTTGGAAACTTCCAACAGCGAGCATAAATGATAAATCAATGCTTGGTGATTGTAGAATGCAACCTTTCATAAAGGTGTTAATTATGGAAAAGGCTTAATTATTTACCTTCAGGTGTTGTGTTGGTTCATCGTACTTAAAACGTTGATGTTGTTGCAATCACCATTCTAAAAACCTCAACCCCCACCAAAAAAAAAGAAAAAAAGAAGATTGGTCCATGTCCTAGCAAATAGAACATCATGCACAAAATAGTCGAAGAGAACTTGCAACATAAGAATTATGCACGAGTCAGATAATTATCTCATCAAGGATCATTAATATGCAAATGGATTTGGATACATCATGCAGCAGCACATCAATTAAATGGAAAATTTATTAGGATAAAATGGTTCCATAGAAGGCTGAATCAACATCCACATAAGATTGTGCGGTGAAGAAAATCAGTGGCCTGATTTCTTCAGAGAATACATCTAGCTGTTTCATTGGCTGCAAAAAAGCAACATCTTTATGTAGAGTTTTTTCTCACAAAAATATTAAAAAAAAAAGATATATCTAGAGTTGAAATAGCTACTTTGAGAATTGAAATTTTTGCCAAGAACTAAAGATAAGAAAATGGAAAATTATGTTAAATTAGCAGCAAAACATGAAGAAAAGAGAAAACTTCAGAATATTTCTTAATAAGCTTACTCTAAAATAAAAACAGAAGACGACAGGTTTCGCCATTAAACCAGCAATTCAACAACAAGAAGTCATTGCTTGTATTTGGTTATATATAAGTCGATACTACATGAACTAAATACATAAAGATAAGAATCTTGAAGAATATGGTTTAAAGGGGGAAAGAACATATCACAGGTTCACGCCAATTCTTGTAAGCAAATAAATTCTGCAGTTAAGGAGACAAGTGAAAACCTTAACATTATAAACCAGTAACAAAGTGAAACCAAAAGCACAGGCCACAACACCTCTCAACTTTAATTGAAAGAAGAAATATCAAGCACCTTTTCACTCCCAGAAAATTAAAATTTCGCAATGCAACACTGCAAATTATGCTTGTTAGGACTATTGTTATTTATATAGCTGAGAGAATAACAATGTGGGCATCTCATGCAAAAGAGAACTTCACATGGAGATCAAGCCAAACTCAGTGCCTTCAATAAAACGTTAAAGTTAACATAGAGCTACACCTCAACAGTGTGCAGCATAATCCTGGCATACCAATGTCTAGAGAGCTACTCCATAGTACCCTAGTAATATTATTGGTATTCCTTGGTCTAGTTAACTAAATGAACAGGGAGATGACCATTGATCAAACAAGATACAAACAAGATACAGAGGAAAGACATGCTTCAATTCGGTATTTAGGTTAAACATCTATTAGTGTCGTACTATCATGGATATTGATGATGCTAATGTCAAACATCATAAGTCCATGAACACTTGTACATCCATACCATCAGTCTCATGGATGTTTCCTTACCGGACTCAAAAACGCATAAAAGAAGCTTTTCTCCTTTTTGGTTAACTATGGCCTTTGAGTACTTTCTCAAGGGAAGTATACTGCAAAATTGTACTTTCCTCGAAACATAATTCTAGGTGAAAACAAGCTAATCTAGCTGAAACTACTAATATTTCCTGACAATACTGATATCCAACTGATGTGAAATGTATTTAGGATCACTATTTAGTTGCCTCCAAAATTTTTACGTAAAAAAGAAAACACTACTTATTTTTCAAACAAAGGGCTTGCATAATTTTTCTCAGGGAAAAGAATGCATTTATATAAATCAATGCTTTGGAAACTCAATATCTGGCATGCAAAGCATAGAGAACACATACTATTGAGGTGGAAAAGACAAATCAAGAAGATAACTGAAGTTCCCCTAGCAGCCTAGCGCAATTGTTCTCAAAAATTGTAACGGGTAGATAACCACTGAAACCAATGCTTAAAAGCTTGTACCTTTTGTTTTCAACCACATCGATATGATACTCTTATGACTCGCATTGAATTCTCATAAAACCCCCCTCACATCACAACCTAGGCTAGTCTTCTTGTAGGCGGCGACCAAAATTTGATGCTACTTGTAATATATGGCATCACTTATAGGGGATTTAACCAACCAAAGAATTGTCTTTCGAGAGGGCTAAGGATACTTTCATATACTCTCAGCATTCTTCTACCAGTTTTTCTTGGAAGAGACCTAGCCACATGCCACAACAAAAACAACAAAGCCTTTATCCCAAACATTCCAGGTCAGCTACATCAACCCTTTTTTTTTCCACTCAGTTTTATTAAGTGCTATCTTCATACATGAAACTTGCTGCATGCAATATCAAAATTTTTCCTGTCTAAACTTTAAACTACTAAATTTCACACCTGACTCACTTTAGACGTAGATTGCTATGATCTACCTTAAGGCCTTTCTGGTAAACTAAACCTCGTGGTTGTGTTGACATTTGAGGGATACATTTTTTTACTCTTAACACGACACCCGCCTTATCAGGTAGATAATAACACATAGCCTACAATGATATTGTCAGCTACTCTCAACAGCTAACATCGAATTGATCCTCCTCGTTGAGAAAACCCAAGCCAAAATTAGATACTGCAAATTGGAGATGATAACAAATTTAACCTTTCATGCCAATCTAGTTTTCAACCGGCATCTAAATTTATATGATGAAAAGCATAGTAAGAAACTCATGAGATCTATATGCTCATCTGCAACAGTTAGTTACAAAAAGGCCAACTGTTGGGTCGGCCTACCTGCTTCATTCTACCTTCAACAATCTACCCTTTCTTTCTTCAGGTGAGACCAGCTCACCTGTCTTGCTCAAAGGTCCACCTCTCTCTCACATTGATTCACCGACTCTTTGTTGCGAAAAGTAGATATCTTACCACACAAATAGACACCCAAAATACTTCCATATAAGAACTAATGGTAAAGAATAAATAAACTAATACAAATAAGAGAACACAAAATTTAACGAGATTCATTAAATGTTACCTATGTTCTCGAGCACCAACGATCACTCCAATCACCAAGTTTGAAATTACAACAATCTCTGACAAATTGAAAACTCTCCCAAGAATAGGAGGATTTTTCCAAAACCTAAAATTACAACTTGGAATTTTTCAAATTTGAAAACTTTCCAAAATAAAACCTGTTTTCTCATAATAGTTTTATAAAATAACTAATTGTTTTTGGGATACTTAAAACCAAAAACCTAAGAACATATTTATAGGACCCATGAATGGTATCTCCTTAGCTCTCATCCGATGTGAGATTATTAGAGTCATATCCAAATACAACAATCTCCACCTTGACGAATAAGACTCACATCTTCAGCACCTCCAAACTAAAATCTTCAAACTTCCAAAACATTGACTAAATCCAAACAATACTTGAATTTGGTCGAAATCACCACTTTCGTCATCATATCAGCGAGATTCTCTGCAGTTCCAATTTTATATAGTATCTTTTCATTTTTAATAATTTCTCGCACAAAGTGATACCTGACGTCGATATGCTTTGTCCGTGCTTGATAAACTTTGTTCTTTACCGAGTGAATTGCATTCTGACTATCACAATACAGAGTAATCTGTTTCTGAATAATCCCAAATTCTTCAAGCAACCCGTATAGCCAAATTGCCTCCTTTCCTATCTCTATAACTGTCATATACTCTGCTTCTGTTATATACAGAGCAACCATGAACTGCAAAGTATATCTCAAACTCACTGGTGTTTTAGCAAGAGTAAATGCATAACCAGTTGTTGACCATCGTTTATCCAAATTACCTGCGTAGTCAGAATCAATATATCCAACAACAGACTGATCAAGAGTATCATCATACTCAAATACCAAACTAACATTTACGGTGTTCAGAAGATACAGTAGAATCTATTTCACAGCCTGCCAATATTTTTTTCAGGATCATACATATACATACTCACAGCGCCAACTGCCTGTAAAATATCAGTTCTGGTACACACCATAACATACATTAAATTACCAACTGCATTTGAATAAAAACTCTCGATATATGCTCACATTCCTCATCAGTGTTAGGAGATAAAACTTCACTTAATTTGAAATGAGAAACAACTGGTATAATCACAGGTTTTGACTATTATGTCATGCCAAAACACTGTAATACCTTCTTCAGATATTGTTTATGGGATAACCAAACCTTACCTCTCTTTCGATCTCTACTTATCTCTACACCGAGAATCTTTTTAGTTTCACCCAAATCTTTCATTTCAAACTCTTATTTAACTGAGTTTTCAACTTTTCAATCTCTTCTTAGTTTTTTGAAGCTATCAGTATATCATTCACAAACAAGAGTAGATAAATGAAAGACTCATTATATAGCTTGCGAAAATACATACGGTGATCAAATTTGCTTCTAGTGTACTTCAATCCTATCATAAACCGATCAAATCACTTGTACCACTGGCTTGAACATTGCTTCAATCCGTACAATGATTTCTCCAATTTGCAAACCCAATTTTTTTTCCAGCAACCTTGAATCCATCTGACTGAGCCATATAGATTTTCCCTTCAAAATCATCGTATAAAAACGCGATTTTTACATCAAGTTGAACTAGTTCCAAATCGAACTGTGCTACTAAGACTAACATAATTCGAATGGAAGAATATTTAACGATTGGAGAAAATATCTTATTATAATCAACTCTTTTATTCTGAGCGTAGCCTTTCGCCACTAATCTTTCCTTCTAGCAGACATCATTCTTATCAAGAAATCCTTCTTTCTTTGTAAATGCTCATTTGTACCCAATAGCCTTCTTATCTTTAGGTAGTTGAGCTAAATCACAAGTTTGATTCTTCTGAAGAGACTACATCTCTTCACCCATTGCTTTCTTCCATTCCTTATTTTATGAACTTTTAACTGCTTCTCTATAAGTGGAAGAAATATCATCTACAACTGGAAGTGCATAAGTCACCACTGTATCTAGGAAGTGAGCATGTTTCTTAATTTCTCGATGTGGCCTGTCATGTGCAATTGAGCTTGATTACTGTAAAGGTTTTTGGGTTGAAACATCTTCCTCTTTTTTTTCAACATTCAGCCAGTGGATTGTCGATATAAACTAAGTCAACTCTGGCTTTTTCAAACTCCACCTATTGCGGAGCACTCTCCACCTACTGTCGAGCATCACTGGTCTTCTTTTCTTTTTCAGGATTGCTAAGTGTCACCTTTTTCAACATGACAGATTCATCAAAAGTAACATCCCTACTAAAAATGATTTTTTTCGAATGTGGACATCAAAGGCGATATCCTTTCACACCTGAGCTAATCCCCATGAACAATGCTTTCTTAGCTCTCGGATGCAATTTAAACTCCTTCACATAATAATAAGCAGTGGAACCAAATATATATAAGGAATCATAATCATAAGGAGGTTTTCCAGACCATACCTCAATCGACGTCTTGCCTTCAATCGCAACTGATGATAATCGATTAATGAGATGACATGCATAAATTATTGCCTCAGCCCAAAATCCCTTGCTTAACCCAATGTTAAGCAATATACACCGAACCTTCTCCAGTGAAGTCTAGTTCATGCGTTCTGCCACCTCATTTTGATGTGAATCTGTGGTAAAGTGTCAAACAGTAATTTTATCTTGGCAAACTTTCAGAAACGGATCATTTTTATACTCACCATTGTTGTCTGATCTAAATTTCTTTATCTTCCTGCATGTCTGAGTCTCAATCATTTTTTTCCATTTAAGAAAAATTCTCAACACTTCATTTTTAGTTTTTATCAGATACACCCAAATTCTTCTAAAGTAATCATCAACAAAAGTAACAAAAAAATGCATACTTCCCAAAAAAAGTATTCTAGTAGACCTCCAAACATAAGATTGAATATAGACCAAAATACCTTTAGTATTATGAATAGCGGTGCCAAACTTTACTTTTATCTTCTTTCTCATGACATAATGCTCACAGAAATTCAATTTATAGGGTTTTTTACCTTTTAGTAAGTCTTTCTTTACTAAATTCTGCAAAACTCCTATACATGCATGACCAAGTCACATGTGCCATAATATGGCTGTTTCTGCATTTGCATCCTTTTCAGAGACTAGAGCCGCTGATCCAATAACTGTATTATCCTGAAAGTAATATAAGTTATTCTTCCTTGCACCTTATATCACCACAAGTACGCATGAAGTGACTCTAAAAACTTCATCTTGAATTGATATAGCGAAACATTTTACTTCTAACCCTCCCAAAAAGATGAGATTTTTTTCAAATCTGGTGCACACTAAACATCTGTCAAAACTCTGGTTGATCCATCATGATTTTTTAAATGGATTGAGTATGTCCCAGTTGTCTTGCAAGAGCTGTCATTGCCCATGAAAACAGCTCCTCAATTGAACTCTTCAAAATTGAAAAACCACTCCTTATGAGGAAACATATAATAGGTACATTCAGAATCCAAAATCCACTCATCAGAATGGAAAACTAAAGGTAGACCAACCAATACAAAATCTAAGTTATCATCTTCATACTGGGTTATATATGCATCAGAATCAGATTTGCTCTTATCTTTTTTCTTCAACTTTGGAAAAAAAAATTCCCAATGTCATTTCTTATGACTAAAGGCACATTCATCTTTATCAAGCCTCTTAACTGAGATCTGCTTCTCCGATTAGATTTATGACTCTGAGATAGGCCTCTAGTAACATACACCTCAGCTATATCGTACTCATACTCTTTCTGATCTTTCTTCTTGATTTTAGAATTGTACAATGCATTGTATATTTCATTAAAAACCACCTTATCCGTATCACGAAGGAGAGTAGTGACAAAGTGATCATACTCATCAGGAAGAGATGTCAACAATAATAAAGTCTAATCTTCATCTTTAACAGTCACATCCATATTTAACAAATTTACTATTAATTTATTAAAAACAATAATGTGATCGTTAATGGATGTACTTAGTTAATACTGAAAGCGGAACAATTTCTTCTTCAAATAGAGCCGATTCTCACTGCTTTTATAAACTTATTCTCCAGCTCATTCTGCATCTTACTTGCAGACGTCTCTCTTATGAAAAGATAATTCTGTTCTCTTGAGAGATAAGATCGAATGGTACCACATATTTGGCGATTAACTCTTTCTCATTCTTTATCGGTCATCTTCTCTGGCTTCTCGTCTTCTAGAGAAACATCTAACTCTTGTGATAAAAAGTATCCAAAATCTCGCACTGCCACATGCCGAAATTGTTGCGGCCATCAAACTTCTCAATTTCGAACTTTGCATTAGTCACAGTAAGCTTAGTCGGTGTAGACGAAGAAAGTTCTACCATATTTTCAATAATTTTCCTATACCAAGGTCGAACCTTCGACTCTAATACCACTTATTGCGGAAAACAGATATTTTACCTAAACAAATAGACATCCAAAATAGTGTCATACAAGAACTAATGGCAGACAATAAAGAAACTAATGTAAATAAGAGAAGATACAAAATTTAACGAGATTCTGTAAATATTACCTATGTCCTTGGGTGCCAAATATCAATCCACTATCACTAAGTAAGAAATTACAACGATCTCTGACAAATTAGAAACTCCCCCAAGAATTTTTCCAAAATCTAAAAATCCAAAATTATAACTTGGAATTTTTGAAATTTGAAAACTTTCCCAAATAAAACATGTTTTCTCAAAACAGTTTTATAAAACAACTAATTATTTTTTGGATACTTAAAACCAAAAACTCAAGGCTCTATTTATAGGACTTATGAATGGTGTCCCTTTGCTTCCATCCAATGTGGGACTATTAGAGTCACACCCAAATACAACACTTTTGACTTTTGATACCTAAAGTGGCAAGTGAATAAAAGTGTGCTCTTGGAACAGACAGAGTCCGATTGCCTAGAGGTTCCATATTGCATCCAACCAAGCGGAAAGAGTTCCCCCATTGAGAAAAGGAAGTTGTTGTTAAGTCATGAATTGCAAAAGGATAGAATAGTTAGTCGTCCTAGTTAGTCGCCCTTTATTAACTTAAGCTTGACAAAGGCTTATAATAGTAATTATGGTTCCATCTGAAACCAAAATATTAATTGTTGCAAATGTACAATTAACCGCATGTTCCCTACATTGGCTAAATGTATTGCCATTTTCTAAAACTATGACAATGTGCATTTGCATTTTGCAGATCCCTCTCTCTTAAATAAGGCCATCAACAAATAAACTAGGAGAAAACAGTTGTCAGAGTTTAAATGCCAGCACAAGCATCATCATCCATGATTCTTTCTATTTTCTATAAAATTTGTACCTAAATATATCATCAAAGCACCCCTTTCCTCGGTATCTTGTGTTGGGGATTGAAAATTTCTAAGAGTTTTCCACAACAGAACGCGGAGCTAACTCAGTAGCTCCGCGTCTGGCTATTTTAGCTTCGCGTTTGAGAAAAAAGCGGAACTAATCAATAACTCCGCATTCTGATTCTTTAGCTCCGCGTGAGCAGATAACCAAAATCTCAAATTGATTGAGATTATGATTTGGACTTATTCAAATACCCAAATTAAGTCCGATCAGAACTCTAAATCAAGAGATTTAAATTAAAACTAAGATATTTGATTGGAATCATTGATGAGTACGAATTCTATTTAGATAGAAATTCTCATATGATCCTAAGGCTATAAATATCATCTTGAGGAAGCCCTAGAGGTCTTCTTTTCGGCATCTAAGGTCTTTTTCTGGAGTTTTGGAGAAGTTCGAGTTACGCATAAAGTCTTGAACGAATCAAGACCAGAGAAGATTATCTATAGTCGGCCGCCATCTTCAAAAGAAGAGTTCGACGTCAGATCGTCCAAAGGAGCTGCTTGAAAGATCCCATCGCCACACAGATCCCACGTTTACATTGTAAAAGAGAGCGATTGAGATGTAAAATCCTCTCGTTTGTTCTTTCTTTTTCTTGTTCACTTTCATTGTAATTTAAGTTAATTCAATGGAAGGAAAGTAAAGAAATTCTGCTGCGAACATCTTGTACATATCTTGTTTGTTCGATTATCCTTCCTTTATCCCCATTGTTAATGTGCAAGGATCATACCTCCTAAGTTGTTATAATGGAGAAATTGAGTTGACTATGGTCTCCATATTGACAAATTGTAAGAGATGCCTGCATTGTTATTCATGAAATTGGGATTTTTCAAGACAAGTTACAAACACAATAGATCCCAAATTTTAGTAAATATTCGAAATACAAAAAAATAATCCTAAGGCTCATAATCCAGACGGAACATCAACATAATAACAATAATAGTGATCACCAATTCTGCTAAAACCTAACAGAAATTTAATATAAAAAAAAAGGAATCAAATCAGAAACTCAATCAAAAAGCAAACAAGAGGAATCAACAATAAAAGAAATTAAAAATCAAAATAATTCCCCTTGGTTCTCTCGATCAGTCGCGGCCGCGCTCCCAACTGATTCCCTTTTCTCTCGGTTTCGTTTTTTTTTTACACATTTCTATAAACATTTCTATTTATAGAAATGTTGTGAGAGTTCCCAGGCGAATGACGACACGTGTCAAATTGAGAGGATTTTAGTGAGAGAATTAATTTTCGTTCAAAAGCAAACAAAAAAGAGTCAAGGAAATTAATTAACTTCATCTCATTTTCAAGATGACTCCGATGCGGCCGCTGGCAAGGAGGCAGGGCGAAGGCAGAGGCGACGGGATCATCGACGGTGGAGGAGACGACGGCGCCTACCGGCACGAGATCCGGCGGCCTCCGCTGATGACACGTGGCATGAACGCCATGTTCGCGTTCGTGCAGCTGGCTGAGTTCGAGATCCTCTTCTTCGTCTTCTGGATGGTAGCATTCGTGCTGTTTAAGGATCTGACGTCGAGGCCGGAGTATAACCAGATTTTTGTGAAGAAACTGGATGGATTATGGTCTCAATATTATTAGATTTTTATTTATTATTATTATTATTATTATTATTATTATTATTATACGGCGAGGGTGCCTATTTTTGTTTGGCAGCAAATTGTACTTTTTTTTAGGCAAAATTTTTATTTTCATTTTTATTTTTAAAATTATTTTTATGCTTCTACTTGAAATTGAAGTTCTACCATTAGCTTCGAGTGTTTGTTCTTTTACATGGCTTAAATCTTCTCATGTATACTGATTCCCAGCCCTGAGCCGAGTGGATTTTCAGATCTGATCGATAAAAAAAAAATTATCTTTCTTTTTTTTTCTAGTCAAACTCATAGGTGCCACTTGAGTCATTGGCCAAAAAAAAATGTGAATGGTTTATAATATAGAAATCTCCAATATCAAACATATAGTATAGGAAACATGAAACAGTGTAACAAGATAGCAGTAATGCTCCTATAAATATTACAGGGTCTACTTCGCAAATGCCTAGAAAACCGATATGATATTAGTATATTTTAAACCTCTTTCAACTGTAAGAACTCTGAAACCCAGCCTTATTTCAGGACACTGGTGAAGTGATGGAATAAATACCTGTCTGCTGAGAAAGCAAAATTACTGTAAGTTTCCCAAAACAAAGAAACTTGACGACTGCTTGGTTATAAAACTTAACCAGTTTCTGCAGGGTATGGGCAGGAGAAGGAAAGTACAAACCAGAATAAATGCTGTAGCCTTCAAGCAGCTGCACATCCGAAAGGAGTTCTCAAGCAGAAAAACAAATTTGAATACTAGACCATCTGCTTCCTTGTCTTTCAGTTTTCTTCCCATCAAACTGTATCTTTCTCATTGTTTGAACAATTTTTTTGTGTAGTATTTAATCAAACACGTATAGTAAAAAAATCTCAGACAAGAGATGTGTACTCTCTGATTTTACTGTAAGGACAATAAATTCAATTTTGTTAATTCTCATGTATTGAACCCCAAAACTGATGGATCATAAGACCCATCACTTGTGTCCCTATGAAGTAGAGCCATCTCCTGATTGATTATTGTTTTCATCTATATTGTTTACTTCTGAAGAATTGCACTCTAACAGGGGAATATCGGAAGAATTTGTGACCTGCTTGATAACTATTTCACTCTTCCGTGGTTGCAATCCTGTAAACCGTGCGAGATCCACCCATTGCTGCAACAATATGGGAAGAAAGGGATTAACATGGGAGAATGAATAATTTCAACTCATGTCTATTGATAAGTAGATAGAAAAAATTAAACAGAAAAGAAGCATCAGTTACAAAATGCATCTCAGTAGCCACGATGATGAGATAAAGCCAGAGATAGTTCTCAAATTACAGAGATCATACATGATCCCATCTCTGGCACGGAAATTGTATTGATAAAGAAGTGGGCAGCTTATTTAAAATCTAACATATCATTTTCTTCTATTAGTTGTAGCCATTATGCATAATGGTATTCTAAAAGAAAAAGGAAAACAAAAAAACCAGAGCTGTATTTGAAACAGATAGGTCTGGTGCAATGGAATATGGCACCAGGACATTGCCTACATATTTGGTCACTGAGCTGAATTATCACCTGCAATTTAAATGGTTTGTTGGGCGCATGAAAAGGCATGTCACATTATAAAAACAGCCATATATCAAATTTTTGGTTGTTCCAATATCTCTTGCTACAACTCCTATTTCTACAACTAAGGTTAAGCAATCACACTAGTCCTTCTGTTTATCGTAACAATATTTACCCCAATTAAGCATTTTACCTACAATTAACTAATAAGGAGAGAAATGTCAAAGCACAGAACAATTAAGGAGAGATACACAGTAGGGTGCTTATTTTTTAAGATGGATGTTCAAACTTTCGTTGCTATGAAATTCAAACTATAAAATCCAACAATCACAATAAACTATGAAGTATGGACGCGGATACGAGATTTGGATACGATAAGATACAGATACGAGGATATGGCAAAAACCTAAAAAGGTAGGACACGGTGACGCAAGGACTCGACGACATAAATACGCATGTACTTATGTATGTGATATATAATGTGCATCAAAACTCGTATTTGTTAATGACATCTTTTCTACGAAGTAGAAAGGAAAAAAATCTTAATAATTTAAACATAAATTCCAATCAACTCATTGAATTTAAAAAAAAAAACAAATCTGAATTTAATCCAACGAACAACATATTATATAAAATATTTAAAGGCTCTATCTTTACAAGGTATTTGGAATCTATTCGCTTAACATCTCTTTTACGTCAAAAACATCTTTGTCTTTTTAGGCAACGTACGACTTTTTGGTGCTCAAAACACAATTTTTATGACTTTTAAAAAGCGGATATGACCCTAATACATTATGACCTTTTGAAAGTGAATACAATTCCCATACGCCAGTTATTTGGTTTTTAAAATCCGACATAGCTTTAGTGTGTCCAATATATATCGGCAAGTGTCAAGCAAGTGTCGGTGTCCAATAAATATCCAACACAGATATGACATTCACTTTTAAATGTTTGTGCTTCATAAACTATAAAAGCAAGCCAGGAAATGGTTGCACAACGAACATTAAACAAAATGGAACAGCTAATAATAGCATAGCCATCATTTCTAGTATTTAACTCAATAAACAAAATTAAAAGTAAAATATCTAGGAGTAAAAAAGGAACCAAAAAGTATAATAAGCCTAACCTGTGTTCCCAAGTATGAGTTGATTGTCCGAACAATGAAAGAAAGTGTATTCACAATTAATGGCTCATTATAATAGGATAATATATAGTCTGAAAGTCGGTGCTCCACCAATCCAGCAATAATCTGCATAATGCATATCTTTTATTAGCAAAAACAAATTCAACAACATTTGTCTCATGAGTTGAACAATTGACAAACAATTTGTTAGGCGTGTGTTATAGATTCTATATTTACTTGGATCATATTTGATAATTTATTTATTCAATTTATAAGATCAATTGAAAAAAAGGTAAATCCTACTTCAATATAGCAAATAGAAAATTTTAAGATGTCAGTAGTAAACTATGATCAACTCGGATCATAAGGAATAAAAGCATGTCAGGGATCCCAGGAAACTTTTTCATAATGTAGGAGACTTTTGCACTCGCAGTCTGCTTATCAAGATCTATATCATTTACTATTAGAATGTAGTGGTAAAAAATGTTTTTAAAATAGAAAATTAGTACAGTTCAGATTACAACCAACACTTCATAGAGACCCATTATTGCAGGTCAAATGAAGCAGACATTAAACTTACTGGGCAATAAGAAAAAAACCTACAATACTATAAAGTGCACCAAAAAAAAAAAAAAAAAAAAAATGACTACTACCTAGCAAATCATCCTAGGAGATAACAGTACAATATCATTCTTTAATGTTTCAGTGAAATGATACCATACATAATGGATGAGATATATCTCTTTGCAAAGATGAGAGAACAGCTAAACCAAGAAGCGAGGTATGGAGCATTTTTACAAAGCATGCTAAGGGCATGTTTCAGTGAGCAATGTGCACATGGAAAACCAGAAATCGCAATACCTGATACCGGAGATTTGCTGATGTTCCAAGAAAGCATCCATAAATAACTGCCGACTTAAGTATGGGAGTTTTTCTTTGCATTTTATCTAAAGTTGAATCACCTCCCATAGTTTGACGAACAGCATATAGGATAGAGGAAACAGATACAGCCCCAATGCTAGAAACAAATCCCACCCCAGCAAGTTTCAGACCACCAATAAGAACTGAGGCAAACCTCTGATTTGTACTCCAGATTGTTCCAACAGTGTTTTTCTGAAAGGCATTATCAGGAAAGTTTCCTAGAAGACCTTTAAGAAATTCCAAATTCTCAGGGGTAGAACTATCATCAGCCTGAGAGAGAAATGACACAGTTGGAGCAGGAAGCCACACAGTAAAGAAATCAACAACTGTACCTCTGACAGTATCAGTTATAACATAGTCGATTTCTTCAAAAAATCGCCCCTTACGCCGTTCATATTGTGCCAAAAGAGTTGTCGTTATTGATATAGCTTCTTCTATAGCCAGCCTATGTAAAAATTTAGGATCAGCCAGTAACCTTTCTCGGAAACCCTGCAAGATGATGAATTCAAATACATTAAACAAATAATGCTTGCAAACATCTAAACAAGATGTTTCAACAGTGTAGAGTTTGCTATGATACTGTCTGTTTGTTGACCTAACAAATACATAGTTCTATGGAAGACCCAAAATAAAGACCTAGCAAATACATAGTTCTATGGAAGACACAAAATAAACCAAATTATTGAGCTAAGGATTCAAAGCTATAATCAAATAAATCTGTCCATCTATCCCAAATCTATGGTGAGATTGACCATCTGGCTGCATAATTGCCTTTCGATCATGATCTTATAATTCTACTCCTTTACTATCATTAATATTTTTTCCCTAATTAATTGATTTGATATCCAAGAAAAGGCAAGGACTTTGCTGCTTGCACAATTAGAGACTCAGCACAAAATCTCACTTCCGTTCCCCCTTCCCCTAAGAAAGCCATACCTACCACTACATATTATGATCAAAACTTGTGTAAACCATGCTAGGAGTTGGAGAAAAAAAGACCATAAAGAGAGATGATACAAAATTCTTTCTCAACAAAAAGGATAGAAGAAGTTCCTTTGAAATGTCCCAGACAAGTAATGTATTGAGAGGGGCAAATATTCAAACTTAAAATTAGAACATCAGTCTTTAGTGAAGCTTTCATTGATTTGAATCATGCACCAGAGCACTTTGATGATGTGCTTGTATAATCAGATCATACATTTTCAGAATCATGAATTGTAAAATAGTTAGCCATATCTTACAATCCCCTTAGTTAACAAGTAAAATAATCAGAAAAGAGAGCTTAATCACAATTAAATCACATACCTGAAATCGGTGTATAAGTTCTGCAATAACAGGATATTGCTCCAGGTCAAAAAAGTTCTGCAGAGTCTCAGGTGATACCAGACCAAGATCCAGACCTTTCTGAAGATCCTGGTTAACAGACAAATGCAGGAAATAGTATATCAGATTACAAGCAATAGAAGGGGAAAAAGTTATGAGCTATTTGATGCCTAATATCTCTTCTGATCAAGAAAAACAAAAATAAGAGAGCCAACCAGAGCAGCCCTCGGGCAGAGCTGGCTGCCAGCTCTTTCAAGAAAAGGATTTGCCAGTGAACCGTGAGAACACGCTGTTTTATTTGTTTGTACATTAATTAAACTGGCATTGCACATTACGCACATACAAAATGTTGACTTGTTCATCCTCTATTCCATCTATACTGAAATGCAAAAAAAATGAACTGCTATATTCAATATCCTATCCAGACCTCATTCTGTAGGACAGGAAAACCAATTCACACACCAATATTGGATTTCCATTAGTTAACCAAAAATATAGTTACAGGCTCCCCAGTTGTCTCAGAAATGATCAAGTTACTACACTCCCTGAAATTATTTTGAGAAAATCAACACAGCATTGGCCATTCAATATTCCAAATAGCATCTATCCAGTTTAAAATTATAGAACAGTTTTAAAGAAGAATTTAAAAACTTTGATACCTTTTGTTTCCAATTTACATTCAATGGCTAAAATGAACTGTTTTCTAAATGACATAATATAAAAATTTATTCCAAACTCGGTGTATAGGCAAAAGAACCTCAAACCTTACAGACATTTAAGCCAGTCAGTGAATAACTGCCTATTATTGACCTCCATTGGGCTGTGTAGTGTTTCCACAAACCTTTGCGATATAACATTACTACTTGCGCCGTGAGAAAAGTAAAAGCAATGATATATTTCCCATAAAAGAAGTATTAATAATGAGAATGAGGCATCTATCACCTATAACATATGAAATCGTGAACGGCTGAGTAGTTTGATATAAATTTAAAAGAAATATTAATAATGGGACTGAGGCATCATCACTTATAACATAAGAAATATTGTGAATGGCCAAGTCAAATATGATATCAAATCCTAACAGAAACATTTACTATATAGCAATTGATTGCAGAGGAAGTCAGCAGGCAGACTGATTCATATTGGATTGTTCGAGTTAGCAAGTAGTATTTGGAAATTATTTTTATTAATATCAACAATTTATTCATCTACAAAAAGTTCAAAAAACGTTTCTATATTGCCATAGCATTTACGCAATGGTAATCAGATTCCTTCACTGTGGATATTTTCCTCTTCATAGCCCATGCAGGCATCAAAGGCACCTAAGAAAATGCACAGACTAATTGCAAGATAAAGCAATATGAGCAATCAGATACCTGGGGTAATGCATCTCGCTTGCGACCAGCAGCATTCATAACTCGAGCAATTTCGGCACGATCAAAGCAATTCCTAGTACAAGGTTTAGCAGCAGAATACCACAAAAAATCAGCGACTGGTATTTCTCCTTCTCTGCGTATGTCTTGTCTTTCAGGGTCCAGCAAAATGACCGCTTGATTTTTCTTTTGCAATTTCTTTGAAACTCTAGCTGGAATGCCAGTCCCTCTTGATCCATAAATGACATGACTTGCACCTGTTACAACTATGAGCATGCCTGTAGGACCTCCATATGTTACTGCTTGCATGATGATCTTGGACATCGTATAATCATCAACAACTCTTGCCTGAGCCAATAAGTATGAACTAGGTCCAAAACGAGCAGAACGATTTGAAGAGATCTTATCAATTAATGACCTTCCAGATATAGATGAAAATCCGGAGATGAAGCCTGAACCAGCCGGAGGAGCATATAGTTTCCTTTGTGCCTTGGAAAGACCTCTAATTCCATCAGCTTGAACAGTTCTCAAAACCTAATCAGATGAGAGATTAGAAATTTGTGCCATGTGATTTATCATGTATGTGTCTACACACATAGACTGTAGATAAACATGAACTTAAGAAGCATTTGATGGACTGAGCCACTGAAGGTTGTGTTCATCAACTCATTGCAAAACAAACTAGCTTCCAAAGCAAGACCTTAATGAATCTAGAAGAACGCAAGAAATGAATTTGAGTGCACTAAAATAAAAATTGAAAATACAAAGAATATCACTGCAGCCTCAGGCCATCCTCTAACTTCTTTGGTTCTTCCTTTTATCATTTCAAGTTATTTACAAATGACTTTATATTACCAGGGACATATAAAAAGTTAAAAGACTCACACATGCGTAATGACAGTGCTAGAGAATCTTTGTCAAAATTCAACAAAAACATAATCGGAAACACCACCCTCCCACCCACAAACAATATGTTAGAGAAATACTAATTTTTAAATGACTATGTTCAGAGCAAGTTAAGCCCCATAACTAGCCATTATATTAATTTTAAACAGATTATCTCTTGTTTGTGATCAACATGCAATGTAGAAAGAAATTTCTTTAAGTTTGGATTTTATTAGTAGTAAACAGACATTGAGTTTCTCTTATAACATACAGAAAAACAAAATTACATATATGATGTACCTCAAGTGGAGTGCCACAAGCAACAAGCTTGACTCTATTATCACGACAGTAATTTAAAAGAGGCTCATATTCTTGCCAACGCTGAGGTGGCCAGTGAGATGTAAAAGACCTTAAGCTTCCAGCATCAATTCTGTAATGAAATATTATTACTGCATTGGAAATATTAAAGGGAAATGATAGAATGCTGTTCAATTTGTATTTTAAAAAAACAGGAATTCTTTTTTAAAGAAGATCTATGCACTTGATATATAAGAATTAATATAGATACAAGGAGAAAAAGATACGAAAACTGTAAAGTAGCTGGAAGGAACAGGTAATTTTATATGCCCAAGATATCCTAACAACTGCGAACTTGATATACAGTATTGCAATTGGTTTTTAGAGATCAACTAAAGCACTAATGTCACCCCCCCTCCCCCCCCCCCCCCCACTCCTAGTTGGTGAATATATAACTCCCATCTATAGCTTGACATAAAGTAAAAAGGAGAAATGAAAATGAAAATAAGGCAGCCAAATAAAATAAAGTGAAAAGAAGCACGTGGTTCAATGTTATGAGGAGTTGAATTACCAGTCATGTTCACATCTCAAGACACACTAAAATGATTGTTCACAATTCTCATCACATAAAAAAAGGGGAAAAACATAACTAGTGAGCATAAATTGCAAAGAAGTTTAGGGCATTGTATAGGTTGCCTTTGTGTCATAGAGACTACATGATAAGTCATGGTCAAACAAGACAATTTGAGATGGCAGCATTAATTCAAAATGCGCAAAATGGCTAGATTGGTTTGAGACAACTGGAAGCTTCACATGGCTAGATCTTGTAGATTATACCAACAATTTTAGATGTACAATTGAGGTAACAATTTAATTGTTCATCTTGACACCGAGAGCCAATTTCATTTGGGCTAATGAAGAAGGTCGAAGGCTTGCCATTTAGAATTCTACACAGTGATTTAAACTCGGCATTTTGTTGGTATCATGCTTGTATATGTAGCTTGGCGCCACATGTTACTAAGGCACTTGCCTAATGCATCCAATGACCCAAGGAAAGTGAGTGAGGCAACAAAAATTAAGGTGCCCAAGGGACTTGCTTGAGTTATCATTTTAGGGGTTTTATTCGAATGATTGAATCCCTCTCTTTTTTCCCCCAAATAGCATGCCTTTTTGAGGTATACCTAATTACTTACTGCAAAAGGGGACTAAAATAGGATATAAATGAAATTCAATGTAGGGTTTTTGGGATGCATCAGCCCAATGATACTATCATCTTCCCTTTCTTTCCGTTTGGTTTTTTCTTGTGTAGCTTTGTGACTTCTAATTGTAATTCATTCCATATAAAATGTCTTTTATTTTTTTGCTTCAATTTGATTTAATTAAGTAAAACGTCAAAATGCAAATAATTTAATCCATCTAGCTAGACTTCTAATGCACTCCTTTTAGTCTCTCAAATAATAGTATTGTATTGAATACATTTAGTAATTACTATAATACTCTTAAATGTTAGTTATTATTTTCTATTGATTCTTCATATTTTCATACTTTATTACCTTGATTTTTCTAATGTTAGAAATTACATCCCCAGTTGTTTCTTAATATGCTTTCTACGATAACTTAATCCATAGCTTTTGTGCTCTGTGCTTGAACGTGTAATTTTCTATGTTCATGGCGATAATATTTGGGCTTATGTTTTTAATATCGTTTATCTATCAAGTATTGACATGAGCTACTTCATAGTAATGTTCTAAAGCTACACACCATTTATAAATAATATTTTCACAAACATTCCAATATTTTTAACCTCACTATAGCACTTTTTTGGTGCCTTACCTTAGACAATAATTGACTTTGTCGCATTGGTATTGTCTTTCGCCTTCAAAAAAAAATTGATTCTATTCTGTATAGAGAAGGATGACAGACATTTAATCTTGTGACTGATAAAGTTGACTACTTCAAGCGAAGAAATGTAAACACAAGGGGGCTATTTTCTAGGAGAAACGTCCCTCTACTCGATCCTTTAAATTTAAGACTTTCAGCTATGTCTACAAAGATATTTAGGAAGGAGAACGAATTTGTAAGAGGAGAGATGCCAATCTAGTGGTCCAAAAGAAGGAGTTCTTGTTAATTCCTCATTTAACTCGAATGCAAGCCTTAAATTTCTACACAACCTAGAAGTTTGCTGTCTAAATGGATGAGGTGTGACCATTGATATGTTCATCAAAGTTAAAGTGGACTATGATTGAAATAGTATTTAAAATTTTACGGACTACAGCCAAAAAGAGGGCATTAACAGAAACACATTACTTCACCATCTTTCAACGAGAGAGTTGTTGAAATGTCAAAGATTCTAGATACCAAGAGACTTTCCATTTTGATGAGATGCCATGTGCCTATAAGCATGGCACTTTCCAAAAAGATAACTTGCAATTAAGATTTTAAATATTAGATGATTGTAAATAATCAAATTTTGAGGCAACCAATATATGATATATTGTATAACATTAGCTTTATATTTCCAATATTACCGATAGGACACACTCATATTATCCGTTCTGGAATCATAAGTGATTGGCTGATACTTATACCAATTTCCATATTTTAAACTTTACTTGCAATCCATTCTACTAAGAAGTGATTAACAAATCGTGTAGGAAAAAGATGCAGGGCTATTAAGCAAATTGAAATTTGAGAAAAAAGTTATTTCCTTGAATACAATTACAAACAAAGATAGCTCGATTCATGCATTATTGTATAAAATCCGCATTGTACAAGTAAGGCTCAGAGGGATCAAGCCCCACAAGAAGAATGTCAAGTTCACAAGCATGAGAATGAATAAGCTAGGAAAACACATTTTCTGTAAATCTAGAGACAATGATAATAAGAAGACAAACTTGATACTTGTGCAGAAGACTCTGTGAGAATTGCTTGCAAACGGTTGGCATCAGCCATCAGCCATGCATTAGCATAGTAAAAACTTAAGACCCAAAAACTACTTCTTCTGTTTTTTTTTTAATATGCGACTCTTTTCAGCTGTGATGAGATGATGCTCGAATAGGGCGTAGCAAGTTGGAGCCTAATAAGATGGCTTATGACAGTTTACCAACGAAAACAAGTCTAACTCAACTTGGTTTGTGCCAAATATTCAAGTTGGATCCTTTGGAGTCACGCAAGCAACATTTTTTTTTTTTTTTTTTTTTCAGTTTTAAATTTCAATTGAAAAGACTACCAACCAAAACTATTTACAAAATTCATGGAATCGGACTATAATTCTAAAACAATTTTAAGTCAAAACTAATCAAAACAATTACAGCAATAAACAATCTCAATAAAGAACCAGATGATTCAAGAATCAAAAACCTAACCTTCCATCCATGAACTGATCCAGCTGCTCCTGCAAATTGCAAGGAAACGCCTCCAGCGCCAGCGAAACCGTCCTCTCCATCTCCAAACACTTATTTCTCAAACTCCTCACAATCTCCAGCTCCAACTCCCGATCGTCCTTATCCGGCACCAGCTCCGCCTCCCCCAAATACACAACCCTCGCCCCCAACAGCTTCTCCCAGACCTTCCCCTTGTCTTTCCCCACCGCCTGCGGCTCTCCGATCACCGACGCGTCATAAACCCTAGAAACCGCCTCCTCCTCCTTCTTCTCAACTACAGCGGGCGCGGGAGCGGCGGCGGGGGGCGCCGGAGGGGAAGCCGGAGCTTCTGGAAGCTTATCCTCGGCCCTGGCGACGGAGCGGAGGAGTCCAGCGGCGGCGATCGAGATGGCGGGGACGAGGATAAGGCGACGGCGGGTGGAGGAGTGGGGATTGGCATCGCCGCCTGGGTCTCCCGCGGGTGTTTGGCGGGAGGCGGGGATTAGGATTTTGGGGCGGCGGTTGGGGCGGCGGTGGGGAGTGGCTAAGGGTTTGAAGTTGAAGGTGTTCTGGATTTGCGCGATCATCTCCAGGCGGCGTTCTTAATTTATACTAACCGCGCTGAGGGGAGAAAGAGAGTGGAGGGATTGGCTGAGGCCCCGAGGGATTGATATTGTTCGGGCAGTTGACGAGCCGTTAGCGGTCATGTGGTCCGCAGGGATAAATTAAGTTGGAAATAGTTGGGTTAAGACGCATTGGATCTTCTTCAAAGTGAATTTCAACCAATTATTAAATTAATAAATAATTAGATTTTTTTTTAAAAAAAAAATAGTGCATGCCATTTCTTTTTGGGATTTACACTAATATTTACTCTACATTTAAAAACTTTTAATCATCTATAATTTAATTAACAATTGAAATTTCTCTTTCAATAATGATTACAATTTTGTATTTGGAAAGGATTGAATCCAAGTGAAGCTATTTTGAATGGTTTAAACTTCATTATGTGCCCATCAAATAAAAGAAAGAGAATATTTTTAAATAAAGTTAAGGGATATTGAAAATTAGAATGGCTAATAGTAATAACTATTTTGCAGGTTAAGCTTGATATTTTTGCTAGTCAAATACTACAATAAAATAATTTTTCTCGGGTGCAATAATCGTAAGAAAAGGCCCAAAAATCTATTATCATGATATTTTTACGCTTGTTGTGAATCTCAACAGTGTGATTGTCATTTCAAAATTCACATTGATGTTCAGAGCATTTAGTAAGTTTTAGACAAACATAAGAATAGTCTTGATTTTGAGGATAATTTCACCATTTAAATTCGCTAAAGATTTAAGTTATTTATAATGCCCAAATTTTTTCCTATTGTTTACCGTTTAAGCTCAAGAATTATCGAATGAAAATGAGATATTCTATCATTTAAGGATTTTTTTTAAGGGTTGTTCTTCAAATATATATATTAAACATTAAAAAATAATGAGTCAGTATCATTCAATTTGAGAAAGTTACCTTTTATCGTCTTAAATTGAGAGGCGTACGTAAGAAACAATCAAAAAGTTCACATTGAGCTTATCTTCTACTTCAACTACATTACTCAGAATTAAGCTAAAATAACATTGATAAGTGAGCTTAAATAGTAAGTTTCTTTATCTATCAAGAGATTATATATGACCTACTTAAGATATTATACTAAACCTAATATATTTCAACTTATTTTTCTTCTATGCTTGTATTTTCACTTAGAATATGTTAGGATAATAGAAGTAAAAGAAATATGGAAGAAAACTAGAAGTAACTTCCAAAATGAAAGTTTAGGAAGAATCTTCTTTGAAAGTAGAAAGTAAATTATGAAGTAAAAAAGAGTATTATCTTATTGTTTAATAAAATATTATAATAGTAGAATTATATTCGTTTTATGTACTAGATTTGAAAAGTAATTATTAAAGTTGAATAAAAAATAATATTTTATCCAGTTCCTTGAGCTTCAAAAGTTTTTTCCAACCAAAAATCACTGAAACAGAAAAAAGGTAAAAATAATATTTTATCCAATTCCTTAGGCTGTGTTTAGTTTGAAAGAAAATAGAAGAAAGAAATAGAAAAGAATTAAAATGAAAAAAAAATGATTTTTTCATTAATGTTTAGTTAGTAAGAAAATATTTTCTTTTCTTTTAAATTTCCTTCAAACCAAACAATAGAAAATATTTTCACTCTTATTTTCTTTTTTTTTCCTTTCATTTTCCCTCAAACCAAATAGAGCCTTTAGTGGAAATAACTTCTATTTTTTTTTCTTGGCCAAACAAACAATTGAAGTAGTAGAAATAACTTTCTTCCTCTACTTTTATTTTACTTCAATGCAAATAAACACATGATTAATGTCATCATTCATCTATGAAACTTATGAAGCAATTGAGTAAAATTAGATTTAAAAATAAATAGAAACCTATAAATTTTTGCAAGAGACTTAATGGCATTAAAAAAATGCAATTAGCTCATTCGTATTATATGTATATGTGAATAATTTATTAAATTTTAATTAGATTCCCAGCACCCACCAATTTGATTCCGCACTATTAATTCTCTTCCTTTTAATATGATATGTTTTCGATTAGGTTGACGTGTTCTGAAGGTACACATGACATGAGGGGATCCAGGTGCTGAGGTGGGTGGATATGGACTGTGAGTGGCTACTAGTCCTCGTGGGCCAAGGCTGACGTTGAGATGAGTTTGCAAATTGAAGGCTCAGAGGCCATTGGAGGGGACTTGAGAGCCCACTTGAGGATTGGTGAGCTCTACTCACACCGAGTGAAAGCTGACGTGGCACTGCTGGGTCCACATATTTATTATTTGAATGAAGTCCAACGAATTTCTTAATTAAAAGTTATGATGATTAAAATTATCAATATGCACAGTCCGGTATCGATGGCAAAATTCTACAAAAGGGGTCACCTCTTCTCTAGGTATTTTTGGTGCATAAAAGCCTCTAATTGGTTTTAAATCTCTTCATCTTTTCCATGTGTGACCTTGATGATGACTTTCATCCCTTTTTCAATGTCAAAGGATGATGCTTCACGTTCTTTGTCCTAATTTTATTTATCTCAATTATAGCTTGTTTGTGCTTTTGGAGATTCGAAAATGGAGCAAGTTTGGAAAAAGTTTATTGGTCTCAAATTATAGGTTGTTTGTCGTTTTGGAGATTCGTAAATGGAGTGAGTTCAAAAGAAGAATTGATTTTCATAGTTTGCTCAGAAACATCGCGTGCCCATAGGAGAATGATGGGATCTAAACACAAAATTAAGAACCAATCTAACCCAAAAACCCCAATAGGAGCACGATGGGCTCTAAACACAAGTCAAGAACCAATCTAAATTCTATCCAATGTGGGACTATACTCACATATAGAATTTCTAACAATCTCTCTCTTCATTGTGAATATGTCACAATCATATATGGAAATCACCATCCATAGGATCTCAACTTTGGTATAAACTATCCATGTTGTGCACTATGAGAAACCATACCCAAAGTCATACCTGACCACTTTGGGCTTCAACACCGGTTTTACTCCACTTGGGCCACAACCTAGAGGATCTCAACTTTGGTCTAAACCATTCACGTGGTGCACCGTGAGAAACCAGACCCAAAATCACACCTGACCACTTTAGACTTCAACACCAGTTTCACCCAACTTCACTCCCTCTTGGGCCACAACCTGGGTTCTGATACCAATTGTTGGGAATGTGAGCATGATGGATTCTAAACACAAAGCTGAAAACCAATCTAATCAAAAGCTTAAACTGATAAGTATGGGTCCCAATTTTATATTTAAATTCATAAATTTTTTTTGTTCTATCCGACGTGGGACTAGATTCACATATGAACTCATAACACTAATATCCACATGAGCATCAACTTGATTTCATTGATGCTACTTTGCTGCTATTTAATAATTTGGTCTTGAACCTCCATCCTTTGAGTCAACTTGTTTGTAATGTATACCATGTTTACTTCAATTTTTTGTTATCCTTGAAGGAGTGAATAAGCGAGGTGTAGCAATAGCGGAGTGTTCACGTCGCCTTCAACAGAACTCCTGTCAGCCTCTTGTAATTCAGTAGAATGGCACCGGTTTGAGGCATGTGAGATGACGTACACGATCAGATCTCGCTAAGACCCCTCCCAGACCTATTGAGAAGTTCAAATCAGAAGACTGGTATTCTATAATGGATTTCTTACCATTACCGACCATGTTGGATGTTGCTGCAATTGGATCATCGTAAGTAGAAAATCTCTTTTTATGCAACCACTTCTCTTTGAAGTATGAGGTTGGGACACCAACTCTGTCAAACGGCTGAATACTGAGGGCTTTGTCTGTTGGAAGTTGCAGCGATAATTAGATAGAATCGCCTAGATCAACCACTCACACTAGCACTAAGGGGTCATCTGGTTTATATTTTTTTCTTGTTAAATACTCTCTTAAATCTTGGGTGGGAGTCTCAGCAGCATTAACCATTTTTTGGTGGTGGATCAGAGAATGAGCACGTGTCCATTGAACACGAGCATCACACCTTGTGTAGGTCTCTTGTTATTATTTATAGTGTTTGTCACGAGATACGGTATCATCTCTATTTTTGGAGAGAATTACACAGGACTGACAGTTAGTCTCGCATTTAACTTTTTGACAAGGGAATTTAATGTATATTACGTGAGATGAGGATCAGCCTCCTATCCGAAGTATGTTACTTGGAGTTTAACCTTGCATTTTTGAGATCCCACGCGAGGCAGAGAATTAGCCTCATATTTTGAAATTCCTACATAGGGCTTAACTATGTGTTCTTGCTGTTTTATGCGGGGCTGAGACTCACATTCTTGTTGTTCTATATAGGGACTAAGAATCAGCCTCACGTTTACATTCTGTCACATAGGGTTTAACCTTGTGTTTAGATGGATTGATGGGGGACTAATATAGTAAGTCTCACATTTTGAGTTGTCTTCACGCTGGAGAAGATTTACACAGGACTGCTAGATAGCTTAACATTTCAAATTTTCCATGCATGGTTTAAGCTCATATTTCAAATTATTCATGCGGAAATCATTCTCGTGTTTAGGTACTGCTAGTTCGAGCCTTGCGCTGAACGTAGGCTTTGAGTGTTTTTCACCTCTTGCAATGTCTTTGAGTCCACTTTTGAGCTATAGTTCGGCTCAAGCTTGATTTGTCTTCAGTGATGAGGGAAACAAAAACAATGTCTCGTATGATGGGATATGAGACTACTACTTTGGACGACTGTAAAGTTGTAAAATTATAGAACTTCCACTTAATGGAGGTCTCCTCCTCCGAGGAGATGAACATTTCATACGTTTGTTGATTGAATTCAATGACGAATGACGCGATGATAAATATTATGTTGCCTTGAAACTAGCCAACTCCGAAGAGATGAACATTTCGTACATTTGTTGATTGAATTCAATGACGAATGTCTCTATGCTCCCCCTCATCTTATAAATGTTATATTGGACCATGGCCTTCTTTTCATTAGCAAAGGGCATCCCAGCAGAATCTTCATATCTTAGTTGTCATAAAAATTTTAATTTCTTATCCCCATAGTATTAATTTACACTGATTTGGAGAAGGAAAAGAAAGAATATAAATGTTATAAGAGAGAGAGGAGAGTTGAATCGTGTTTCTCTTTGTTTAATATTGGGCTATTCCTTCATCACTATGAGACTCGCTCCTATGTTTCATTGACGATCCAACACCTTGACCGTAGAAGGCGTTGATCGTAGATGGGAGAATGAAGAGAGTTGCAGTCTTCTTGAGGGACTCTTGAGAATTTACTTGCGGCATGCAACAAGTCTTGAGTCAAATGATCTTCCAGAAAGACCCCAAATTATCTCGTTTTATGACTATTTATAGGCTAAAAAGGATTTTGACTACTTTTCTTTTTTTAAGATAAGTTTGGAAGTTTCTTTTCCTTTGAAAGGATGTAGTTATATTTGATTTGATTACCCAATTTATGGTTACAACTAAATTTAGTTAATCTATAATTCTATTAACGCAAGGCAGTAGTCTCGCATACAACTTTGACGAGAGGCTACAGGCCTGCCTCACATATAGTTTTGATACGAGGCTACCGGCTAGCCTTGTGTATAGTTCGTCTTTAAAAAAAAAATTCATTTTATGCATTGGTGATATATAGATTACTTGTAGACACCATACCTATAAAAAGCTCCCATATTAACTAACAAGAAAGAAAACTCCGAGTATTAATTTCAAAATATCATCACGAAATTCAGAAGCTAACTATTCTTCTCACCATTTTACCAATATTACAATAAATACCAAAATTAAGACTATCTATAGCTATCAAATCAATCAAAATTACAGTATGATATGCAAGAGTCCACCCAAAAACAAAAGTACAACAATTTTCCTAGTCCCTACCCCCCGAATTATGTTGGAAGAAAATAAATTTTCACGGCTTACATATTGCAAATAAAATTGTCTTAGCCTCTTTGTTAGCTAACAAGCAATGTAACTGAATGATATAATATCTGAAATTAACCAAACAAAAAAAATCTAGGGAAAGTCATACTCTTAACAAAAATTAGTATATCAACCAAAGAACAGAATTTTCCAAAAGATAAGTTTTAATCTTCCTGTAGGTTCAAATTTATTAGTGTCACGTCCTGCTTCTGATATACGGTATACAAGTACATACAATAAGTACCAGCAACATATTTAGCTTGAATATGCTAAAGTCTCCAGTATAATATCAATAAATTTGTTATAATAATACTTAATAATTATGATAGAGCATTAGCCGTGCAGTGACAGTGTGATAGTACTGCATTGATCAGTTATTCACAATGACACTGAGATGCTTGAGATTCTTCTCTTTATTATTAAGAAGTCCCCTAAGATCTTTTGTATTAGAATCCTCCTGATCGATGGTGGTGGCATCACCTCCAAAAGATATTTTTGGAATAGTATGTCTCTATCCCCTTGAAGATTTCTGGAGCAAACTTCACCTTAACCGGAACAAAAGGGACTTCTGCCTTGAAAGTAGATTTTTCTTTAGAAACTCGCTTCTCTAAATCGCGTTTTCCAGTTGTTACGCGAATTTGAGATTCACGTCCACTTTTAAGAACGTGATCATAGAAGTCACGTTTTCCTCTAGGGGCATGAGGATGGGACTCCCTTCTAGTAATAGGAACGCGAATATAAACTCTGCGTTTGTAATCATAAACAGATCTGGTGGGTGTATGCTATTTCATATAAGAAACGCGAGTAAACCCTTCTGCATTTTGATCCTTCTTTTTCTCTAGAACCACACTTTCGCGCTTTGGCCTCCATACTTGTACAACAGACCTTTGCGATGGTGGTTCAACAGTCTTCTGTTGATATATGGCCTTGCGGAGAGCACGAGTCTTGCTTTTTCTAAGGTTCCTTCTCATTGTACGAGTGAGAGGAACCTCCTTCTCTGCATCATCTTTTTGATAAGTGATAATCGTCGTTTTCTCTTATTATCATGGGGATCTTGATCCATTTCTCTAAAGAGATCATGGGTCTTAGCAGGAGTTGACCCTGGGTCCATTACTGGTGAAGGAGAGGAGTCTTCATTTGGACTGGCTTGGTCCATGGAATCCTTTGATCGGATAGTTGTCTTTGAGACCTCTTTGGAGGTCGAGTTGTTAAAAACCTTACGGACTTTCCGTAAGGAGTTTGGGCTTCTAGAGCCAGAAAAAGGAATTCTTCGTATTTCTCTTAGTCGACCTCAATGATAAGCGAGTCGACCAGGCTGCCAATCGAAATTCTATTGGATTGAGCTACCACTATATCACCAAAAATAATATGAGTCCCTAGCGGAGTCGCCAATTTTCTGTTCGCCATAAAAATTGTAAATTGATTTCTTTATTGAATGTTTCAATAGAAGATTATAATTTCAACGGTTTTTCGTTTACAGAAGATGAGGAAGACTGAATTCTTCTTTATTTAAGGCTGGGTTCTAGGGTAGCAATGAAGGACAATCTTGATCTCCGTTGACACTCCGTACAAATTCTTTGGTTGGCAAAGGTTTTTGAACTCCTGACAGTAATAGCAAAAGAACTCTCTATCTCGTACTGATCTCCTTTTTTTTCTTTTTGTCCCCTTTTTCTGTCTTTGTTCGGGTTCTTTATAGGATCTTCGAAGCTCTCGAGCTGATGCCACCGTTCAGCTATTAGCCTCTACGATCTGAGTAGTGCTGATGTAACTGTTTAGCGGTTAGTCCTCACGGTCAAAGTAGTGCTGATATAACCGTTCAATAGTTAGTCCCCACGATCTAAGTAGTAACTTCCCGTTCTACGGTCCGGTGAATTTGTATCAAATCTCCCAAGAACCGTAACTGGCATTTTCAATTCTCCGGATCATAGCCAAGATGTAGAACGCGAATCTCAGACCTTAGATTCGCGGTTTGCGGCTGCTTTGTTTATAGTTTGAGTTTGAACTTTAGATTCGCAAATTTGATTGTTACCGGACTACGGATCTCAAATCTTAACTTCGTGGATCTTTTCTAAAATAAAATTGGTATGCGAATCTCATATTTTAGACTCGCGGGTCTTCAAATGTAGCTGAAATACTGATCCTAGATTTTGGATTTGCAGCTTTTAGTGATACTCCAACTGGAACGCAGATATTGAGTTTTTAGACTTGAGACTCATTCCGATTAAACACCCATGTTTGGTTACTTTAAAGGATAAAACACGACTTTATAGGTGTCGCATTCTATTCTTTTCTTTGCTTTAGAGACACAGATTTTTTTCTCTTTGCGACAGATGATCTCATTATCAGGAAATTGCGCCAACAGAAGGCATGCATTGCTTCTCATCATCTGATGACGAATCTGATGATGATATGTAAACTTCTTCCTCATCATCTTCACCTGATGCGGGCCGCTACTTAGACTTTGAAGATGAGGATGCTTTTTCCTTAAAAGTTCTACTACTATTAGACTTGAATGTCTTAATTCTTTCACTCTTTCTTTTCTTCGGATTAGCACCCATAGCAATCGACACCTGTCGAAAAGTCAATTGCTCTGCAGGAAAGACCTCATCATCACTAGTCTCATAAGAATTACCATTCTTTTTCTGAGGCATAAACCACTCAGTGATCTTTTCCTCTTCATTATATGCAACTAGGAGATTTCTGTTTGGAATTGAAAGTTTGTTCTTGAACCTTACGTTGAACTTGACAAAAACTAAGTCTTATAATTTCTAATAATGTAGCCTATTTCTTTTCTTCGTATGCAACTGAATAAAAGATAATCATATAAAATTCGTTGAGAATATATTTGTTTAGAAGAAAGAAATATTTTATTAGCAAAGTACCATCTCAAATGTGCTCCAGTTTCGTTCACAACCCTAAGAACTGGTTGTCAGGCTCAAGATCTTCATTGCCATGATCCTCAATTCGAGAGCATCTGTCCCGTAAAATTGCCACCATTGAGTTAACAATGAATATTTATAAATAGTTATTAGTAAAATAGTTTTTTAAATTGAAAGTAGATTGAATTTTACATTTCTTAAATTGAAATGCATGCCTGAATTAATGATTCTTTTTATTGCTGGCTTTGCAAAAGACATTCCAAATGATCCATTTTAATGTTGATACATTAGAAACTGCTGTGCAATCTTATCAATTCTCATAAGATCAACTGAATAGAATTTGTGCATCACCTCAACGAAGCCCGACATGAACGGCCCATCAGCTTCAATCTTAGGCTGCTTCGCATAGTAATACAAAGGGTTCAAGAGATATCCAACTATATACAGAGAACTCTTAAGTTTTTCCTCCCATCTCTTATCAATAATCTTCCATATTGGAAGATATTTCTTCTTTTTACCTCTTAGAGCATCTTTTATTTCCTCTTTAGCAGTATATAGATCACCGTACAGAAAACCCATTGAAGGGACTTTGTCCCCATCAACTCTGTACAAAACTTTTACCAGTGGAGTGAATACTTTTAGCGTAATATTTGTGTTGTCCTAAAATTTATTGCTAACAATTATTTCTGCAACCTAAACATTCGAAAAGATGTATTAAAAATGTATGAATTAACGTACAATTTAAATTTATAAGATAATTTTTATTAAAATAAATACCTTCTTACCTGCATCTGTTCTGGACAGAGTGCAATCCATTCATTCATCAGAAATAAATATATGCTGCAACTCTTTCTTCTTATCTCTGATTGATAACAAAAAGAAAAATGCTATGACAAATCTAGTTGTATTCGGTCTTTTTAGCTCTCCACCAATCGCCTTCCTCATAATATCTAGGGATTTGATGTGACTGTATATGTACACGGAGACTGATCTCTCCATCATGATTACACTTCGAATATATTTAATTTGTTCAATATCTGCAAGTATCAGATTTACTGTATGTTCTTCCTGACATGTCCAAAATATGTTTGGATGTGTCAGAGCTAATGTATTTGCTGCAGCCATATTGTTCGAAGCATTATCTGTCACAATATGTATAACATTTTCTACGCTAACCTGATTCATTCCCCTCTCTACAAATTTATGGATATAACTGACATCGTGCCTGTCAGAAAAAGTATTTTGCGATATTAAGAAGGTTGTAGTGGCCGGACAATACACAACGATATTCATTAAACTTCTTCCCTTTCGGCCCGACACGCATCAGGCATTATACTACGCCATTTATTCAGCAACTCCGTTTGAATGATTCAAGAGTTGCATTTGTCCCCTCGATGTACAAACTTGGTCCATATGGGCCAAGTTGCATAAATGTACAAACTCCGTTTGAAAGTCTCGCTGAACTCATACGGGTTGAGAGTCTGTAAGTTTGGTCCATACTTGTCAATGGCTTAGACCATTTGTATAAAAGATGGCAGCGTAGCAAGATTGAATGCAAACCCTCCTTTATTAAAAAAACTGACAATATATTGAACTTCATCGTCTCTGTCCTTTTTTTTTGTAGACTGATGGTACGGTAGGCTATTTTTGGACTGCTTCCACTACCTCTTCGACTGATCAAATAGCAAATTAATCCATCCATTATTTCTGAGAAGATTGACATGTGGATTTTCGAGAAGATGACTATTTTTCTCGAGTTGTCTCCTCATCTTCTTCTTTCCAACACGAATTTAATATAATAAATTTTGAAGTTCTGTTGTTTTTCCTTCCTTTACTACTCTAGCATTATTTAGCATAGTCAGAACTTTCTGCCTCACGTCATCAGGGACCAGGGGACAACATCTGACATTCCCGCTGACATGACCTAAATGTTCCTTCAAGCGGGTAATGCCTCTCTCATATTCGTTATTACAAAAATTGCACTTCATTTTATTGGACTTATTGGATATTTTTTTGCCCAAATCCCAAACTGGATCTTTGTCCCCTTACTTCTCTTGGACATTAGAAGCACCAGAATAAGATATCCTTCGAGCTATTTCTGACCTCAAAATTTATAAAAAAAAGACATAAAATATAATTGATTAAATTGCTAAATAATTGTTGCACTCAATATAAATAAACATAATATATTCTGAATCAAGCCTTTACTAATAAAATATTTCTTTCTTTTACACAATGCTTATTGCTTAATCTACCCTTCAACAACCACAACTTTTCACACTTAATCTAGCCTTTACTAAATAAAATTTCTTCCTTTTACAAATTTCTTCCTTTTACAAAATGCTTATTAACTGGCTAATCTAGCCTTTACTAATCCAAAATTAGATTAATTAGAAGCTAAAATTTTATCTAACAAACTAAAATTTCGGCTACAAACTAAAATTTCAAGAAAAATTAATTAATTAGATTATTCACTACCTAAATTTTATCTAATTAATTAGATTACAGTCACAAACTAGAATTTCATGAAAGCTTAGAATAATTACCAGCTAATAACATATAAATCTTGTCTAACATCTTGAACATCCAATCCACGTGATAACACACAAATTACAAAATTTGAGAGAGGCAGTGAGGCCAGTGAGGCAGTGAATCAGATTCACTGATTCACACTGAATCAGTGAATCGATTCACTAATTCGTTGTGAATCAGTGAATTTGATTCACTGCCTCACACCCTAACCCAATCCAATTTGTAAAAACCAAAATTCTTTCAAATTGTAAACACTCAAAGTCTCAAACACATAAATTACAGACACAAAGAAATATTTAAAAAAAATTAGCAGGCTAGATTAAGGCTAGATAAACAAAGAGGAAGATTAACTTACCAGTTACCTTGTGGGTTCATCGGTGATGCTGGAAGTCACGCAAGAGGAGGAGAGAAAAGTCGGGAGGTCAACGACTCCTCAACTGAAGGCCAAGTTTCAGAAAATCACTTAATTGAGCTCGCCGAAGTTCCTTTAGGGCGAACAGGGCAGAACAAGAGAGAACAAGAGAACTGGTGGAGAGGAATTGTAGGGTTTTTTTTGGGTGGAATTAGGGTTTTTTTTGGGGGGGGGGGGGATTTGGGTTTTTGAGGAGAACGAGAGCGGGTCAAGAGAAATTTTAGGGTTTTTTCTCACGAATTTGGTGGAGGAATCAGGTTTTAATTTTTTCCTATCGGGTCGGGTCTAATGGTTAACGAGTTTCAACCGCAATCCTAACCCGTTAACAAAAATCCCGATAAATGGGCATACCGGCTGGTATTTCATATACCGAATATCAGCCGATATATCGCCACGTGGCAAATATATCGGCCCATACCGGTCGAAAACGGGATGCAATAAAAATTTCGACATTCCGTCTCATTTCTTAAGAAAAACTGATATACCGACCGGTATACCAGCCAGCATTTAAAATACTGATTTTAAGAACTGAGAATAAGGCACTTTAAAGAGAATCTTTATTTTTAGTTGTTGACAGTGAAATGCATTGTTGTACATTAGTCATGGCATGGGCACCAATCAATGAGCAAGAGTCAAGCCTGACAATAATATCCGACTTAAATCCAAATTTTCCATATCTATACTAGAGTAATACCAATGAGTAATCAGTTTAAGTACATGAGATTTATTATCTAAGAGGTTAAGAAGATCAATATCAATATCAACTATAAAATTTAAGCTAGTTGGTTGAAATGGAGGAGCAAAGTAGAAGTTTTATGCTACAAACAAATCCAGTTGAAGCCGAGAATATGTTTTATCGAGCTGCTATTAGGCCTACTTTATTAAATAGTATGGAATGTTCAGCTATAAAGAGACATCATACACAAAAAATGAGTATAGCAGAGATGACGTGCTTCATGGGATGTGTGGTGGTAACACTAGAGAAATAAGGTGAGAAATTGGGATGTTTTTACTAAGGCAGGCATAGCTCTATAGAAAAGAAGATACGAGAAAACTTCCTACAATAGTTTGGTTATGTGCGACGTACAATTAAGGATGCACTAGTACGGTAAATGGATCTTATCAATATAGGACAAGTTAAAATAGTGAAGCGACAACCAAATAAAGTATTGATGGAGATAATATGAAAATATATGTTAAAGGCCTTAATGAAGTCATATTGCTCAATGAGAATGAGTGGAAAAGCATCATCTATGTGCTTGATCCGATGTAATTCTCTTTTCGGTTCATGTAGCATACCCTAATTATTTGGATAAAAAGGCTTAGTTATTGTTGTTTTTGCATACATGGTACAAGAATGCTGATTTTTTCTCCAATGCAAAATTGATCCATGGCAAGTGGACTGACTTTCCAACTAGCTTTTCATGTGAAACTCCTTAGGCTTTAATGGCTTTAATTCGCTTAAATAGGAATTAAGTAGCAAAAACACTTATTTGTTATTTTTTAAATTAGGAATGACAAATCAGAAAATAAGGGGGAAATCTTATTATAGGAAATAAACAAAAACTCCTAAAAACGAGTACTTCAAGAAAAACTTTATTGCAAAAAAATTTATTGCATAAAAATAAATGTAGTTACTATCTTAACAGTTAGGGCTTATAAGGTGATTCAGAGTAAAAGAAAGTAAAGAGTTTTGCTCTTCAAAAGTAAGCCCAAAGGTTAGAATGTGATCTCAAAAAAGGGCTAAAATCAATGGTTTCAAACAGTCCTTCTTGTAGTTAGGTTACATTCGGTGAAAAGTGGGCGTTAAGTGCTTTTGGTTTGAGGTGGCCTTAGCCACCCTTTGGCTGCTTTGGAGTTGCCTTTGTAATTTTGACACATTTTTGTGAGCCCAAATTGGTTAGACTGCTTAATTCAGCGACATGTGCGTCAAGTGTAGTTGCCCAAGGCCACAGAAGCTTTTGGGGCACTCTTTTTCGCTTTTCACAACAATGAGAGGGATTCGGGGCACATATTTAAATTTAAATACGAATATATAATGTTTTCTTTCAAGTTAATTACCATATTTGATTAATATTAAGAGTCCAATCTATTGGTATTACGAGTCCGGATTGGATAATATATGTACTAATACTACCCATCGCACGTCTACAATAATCATGAAATTATATATAAATAAGGGAATGAAGCCTCAAGCATCACATTCCATTTTGTGATTTCATCATATAAAGATGTGTACTCTCTCTCTCTCTCTCTCATTTTTAATTTTCCTTATGCAAGACATTAAAGAGATGGAATTGTGCTAAGTATGGGAATAACAAAATATATAAGGAGATGTGATGGAAACAGGAACGGTGAGTCAGAGTCACATGCTCTGATCAGTCCATGTCATATAGGCAACCTGCTAACATTTGAGAAACTTGGGCGAGCACAATTGAGCTCTCCTCTAGGGAAGGGATCGGCACCTTCCTCCTCTAAGTTCGTATTTTAGTAACTTTTATCATTTCATCAGGATTTATTAAAGTTTGATAAGAAAAAGTTATTTTTTTGAAAGTTATCTTCCAAAAGGATATGTATAATTATGAAATTAACAAACTAACAAACAGTGTTTAAGATAGGTGCCCAGGGTCATGTATAACGCCTAGACTGCATGCCTCCCTCACTTAGGCCAACCTAAGCTGCCTAAATGCTCAGTCAATATAGCACCTTTAGGAGCATCCTGTTTAAGCGACCACCTAGACCTCTAAGTAATTCCCTATCAAACTATCTTGTATAGAATGATTTATGTTGATTCCAATTGTGTTAACTCCCCATTAGGTTTTATCCAGATTGGGGTTGGTTTATGAATCAACAAACACCAACTTAACCTTAGGTCCAATTGATTTTTTTTTATCCAAGTCTAAAATCTTTAATCCAAAATCCTAGAAAACAAGTTGAAATGGCTGGATTTAAGTTGAGCCCATCCAACAAACATCCTAATTACACGTCCTCATAAATTTTTTTCTTCTTTTTGAGTAGTTTCTAAGATAGAGAATCAACTCATTTGCTAATAAAGGTCCAATATCCAATATACCGAACTACTAATTAACATTATTTCTTAAGAAGTCTACTATTCATGTTCATCCTCAATATGTTTATAGTAACATCATTTCAAATGAGCACGAAAATAAATCATACAAATTTTTCCATTATTATTAAAATGTACTTAAACTAAAACGAAATCGCAAAAGGAAGGAATCATGATTTGTCATAAAATGTTCTTTTCTTCTCCAGCAACATCACCTAATCCCTATAATTAATAAGAAATAATACAAAATCTATAAGAACTTGCATAGGTGATCCAAAACATATGGATGTAAAATGTCCTATACGAAACTGGGTACTAATTACTTCATTAAGAAGTTAATGACCAACAACTATCGAAATGTTCCAAATATCGTGAAAGAAAAGCACTATGCTGAGAGACTTAATATGTAGTAAATTCCTCAGATTGTAAGGTCTTTAGGCATTAAGAGTGGCACTATCATTCTCACCATCATAGTCCTTGTTAACTATATTCTATTATTACTTTTTTTTTAATTTCAACCCCTAAAATGAACTATGAGAAAATACTACTTAGCTGGTTGTTTAGAGAATTCCAACAGCAATCTGTCATTAATTTTTTTTTTTATTAAAATAAGTATTAACCAATTTTGTTTAGATCACTTTACACCCACACATTTTAAATCACCTATGTAAATTTTTGTATATCTTATATTAGTAAGAAAGGAGAAATATTAGCAAAAGGAAGCATGAGGCAAAAAGCAATAATTATTGTATAGCTTAATCCCGTATGTTCCTTTCCCAACATCCACAAGTGTAGTTGTTCGTAGCAAAATTGTTGCTTTTTTCCATTGAATACAATTTATATTACAACGAAAGTGAACGAGAAAAGAACAAAAGAGAGGATTAATAATTATCGCTCTCTTTTACAAAATATAGTGGGTTCTCGTAACGATGGGATCTACCTAAATAGCTTCTTTGGACTCTCTGACATCGATGATCTTTTTGCTTGACGAAAATGAAGTTCGACTTGATCTCTTTCTGCTGATCTTGATTCGTTCAAAACTCTCACGCGTAACTTGAACTCCTTTAATGCTCCCAAAAGATCTCCTAAGGCTTCCTCAAGAGGGTATTTGTAGCCTTGGGCCAATATGAGAGTTTCCAATTGAATAGAATTTGTATTCATCAAGAATTTTAATCAAATATCTTAATTTTGATTTAAATCTCTTGATTTGGAGTTCTGATTGGACTCAATTTGGGTATTGGATAAACCCAAATCTCAATCACAATCAATTTACGATTCTGATTTTCTGCTCATGCGGAGCTAGAAAACCAGAACGTGGAGCTATTGATTAGTTTCGCTTTTTACTCGAACGTGAGGCTAAGATAGCCAAACATGGAGCTATGAATTAGCTCCGCGTTCTACGTGGAAAACTTCTTTTACTTAGAAATTTTCACTGCCAACAGAACCCCCTCCAAAGTTTTCAAAATGACTTAGAATTTAGCAAATTTTGAAATAGTTTGGATCTTCAAACTGGAATGCGGAGTTAGAATATAAAGTTATCTTCGCATTTTGTATGTTTACGCACGGCTAATAGCTCTGTGTTTTGCTCAGTAACTGCTCCGATTCTCGTGCCGAATACTAAGGGGCTGGCTTTTTCATTTAAATAGGGTCTTAACTCTTCTTCCTCTTCATTCGTGAGTTATCAAGAACCCAGGAGCTCCAGTTATCGGGCGACCAAAACCTTGCAACCCGAGCAATTTCTTGCTAATTTCTTCAGTTTTCTACCAAATTTCTTCAAGATCAATGGCACCCAAGAAGAGTACGACTTCGCATGCCTCCTCACCGTCGACGGCAGGCGCTAGCAGCGGCGGCAGTGGCCACGACAGTGGCCACAGTGGCGGAGCAATCCACGCCACGGCGATTGGGTGTAAAAACCTCAACTTTTGGGGCTTCCATAAATATTTTAGAGCGATTTGGCTCGGTTTTGACTGGCCAATCACTTCTTTCACCGGCGAAATCGCCGTACTCCAGCCGAACGACTTAGAGAAGAAGAGACCTCTGGTATTCTTTCACGCGAAGCTATCGCGTTATCTTCGCGTTTTATACGCGAAGTTATTTTTTCTGACCATTGCGTTTCTATCCGAGATTAGTAATTTAGCTTCGTGTTTTCCTGACGCGAGGTTAACAATTTAACTTCGCGTTTTACTAACGCGAGGTTAACACTTTAGTTTCGCATTTTATTAATGCGAGGTTAACACTTTTAGCTTCGCATTTTACTCAGATGCGAGGCTGTTGATTACGCGAAGTTATTCCTTAACTCCGCGTTTCTATACTTAGCAAAATTTTTTAATTTTCTTTCTGAATTTCTTCTAACTTTGTTTCTTCTTTTGCAGTTGGCTATTCAGTGGATCCTGTCTCCCGTATGCATCACTTTGGGTTTGCCGGGGGTGCAGACCTAGCAACCCAGTTTCGCTTCACAACTGATCTTCTTGCCTTCAAGCCAGGTCTTTGAGAGCACAGGGAGAAGCTGATAAGATATAGCCCTGCGACCGCCGGAGAGATTATCACCGATTCTCCTTTCGAGGCGATGAACCAAGAGGCATTGGAGAAGCTCGCATTCTTCTTCGGAGACGCAATAGAGCATTTAGACGAGATCTTGTTTGGAGAAGAGACCAAATGGCTCTATCAGACCGGCGATTTGCTGATGTTCCTGTCCGACATGGAATGCAGCTACCCTCTGGTGTATCTCCAGAGGCTATCCTCCCGTCACGAGTTAGAATGGGATCTAACTCGTGAGTATGACGGAGTTGTGACCGGCAAATTTGGCGCAAACGGGGCTTTCCAAGATGGTACCCCCAGATGTATTACTGGGCATCTTCCGAGCAGAGTCACCAAGGAACACCCGGTTGGTAAAGTCCCAACTCGTGCTAAGACCTTTCTTACAGAATTCATGACCAAGGGTGGACAGTACCCCGCTAAGGACTTCAGGATGCCCGGATGGATCCATTCCTCGGGCAACATGTGGTGGTTCAGACTCGTGAAATACGTGCTGGACACCCATGAGCAGACTTTGAAGGAGATCGGCTTGTACAAAGCTATCCGGAACGTCCAGTTCGGCTTGCCCAAATGTTCTTACCATCTATTCAGCCTCCTGAAAATGTATAACCCTGAAACCGGCACCTTCTTTATACCAGTGGGTGAGCTAGGACTTGCTCTCCACGAGATGTGCGAAGTGTCAGGGTTATCAATGGAAGAGATTTCCTATAAAGAATATATCCCTACCGCTGAGGAATTGAACATGCTGAAGGTGAGGGATGAGCACATCTACTAGACTTATTGGGAAATGATGTGCCATTACCACGTCTGCGCTGACCTGGCTAGGGTAAGGAACCAGGGAAATGCCATAAGAAGTGGGCAGACTACCTCTTCATTAACTTGAAAGAGAGTCTCCCTATGGTTCGCGGACGCCCATCTGTTAGCATTGAAGAGATAAAGGAGCGCATCTCCAGGCAGGAAGTATACAAATTGAATAAAAAAAATGAACGAAAATATAGCAGTATGACTTGCCTCGGCTCGATCTCGAATATTTGGTTTGAATTCTCGGTTCGGTTTGATTTTTTCTTTTTCTTTTTTTTCCTTCTCTGCTACTGGTTTTGGCTGAGAGGAGAAGAGAGGGAAGAGAGTGAGGGTTTAATTTTCTTCTTCTCTCTTATATATACATTTTTTTTTTCACATCCTTACACTACTGAATCTAATGAGGGATTCAGCCCAGACATAGTCTTCCAAAACTTCCACTACCAAGCACAGTTTCATATTTCTGATAGGGGTCTGCTTGCAGGCTTTTTGATGCTCTGGTTCAAGAGATGCGTCATTCCTTCGTTGCCCAAAGAGGCTATTGCCAAGAATGTCGTTTACCCCGCCATTCTATTGGCATATGGACGACCATTTGGGCTCTTGCCAGCAATGGTTAGCAACCTCCAAAGCGGACTTCGAGCCCTCTGCAACAGCTTTGTTCCAGCAGAAAAGAATAAGGGCAAAGCTATAAAGGGTAAAACAGCGAAAGAAACTGCTATGGTGAAAACACCGAACCCCAAGGTGGAAATGCCCTACACATATTTAATGGCGTGGCTAGTCATACACTGCCCATCGTTGATGAGTTCTGCGGATTACTGTCCAATCGACAAGCCGTTCTTTGTGGAGAAATATGAACGCTCTATATGGAAGAGCAATTATATGTCGATTATCCGCAAAACGCTCCGCCACCACTAGAACTACGAGATCTTCCGCTACTTCCCAAAATTTCCTGGAGGAGAGTATGGATCAAGATTCAAAGATATTTTAGGAGCAGATAACTTTACCAACTTATCTTTGGGGGCTTTCTGGTGGTTATTGAATATTCGCCCCGGACACTTGGTGTACAGGCAAAACACCATGTGCTATATAGAGCCGTATATCCCCAGCCGATTTGCTCGTCAATTCGGATATACGCAGTTCTATATAGGGAATCCGAACAAGGGGCTGGCGTACAAAGGAAATCTGTACGCGAGAGCACGGGGATGGTTCCATTTTGTCGCCGGAGGAACCAGAGCCGAGTTTATGTTGCCCCAAAAGGTGCCAGACTTGAGCATGGCTTTGAGCTTTTGCACATGGTACAGTGTTGCTAACACAGATGTACCTAAATTTCTCTATCAACCACAGTTGCTGTAAAGAGATAGAGGCATTTTACTCTTTCCGTAAAGGGAAAAAGAGGGTCCGAGTGAAGGGAATGGATGAATTCCTCGGTACAGCGGTCGATCCATCAGATGCAGGCGACTCTGAAGGTGACGATGACAACGATGGCGATGATGCTGATGTCGGCAGTGCTCCCCAACCTGTTGTCATTCGTTTCCGGAGCCCGACCGTCAAACGCCGCGGGGCTACTAGGGGCCAGCCAGCCCGAAAGAAGAAGAGGCTAGCTGGGGACACGCTGGTAATCCCCCATGATGCGGCAATCCAATTTGCTACGGATTTGCTTGCCTCAACTCTGCCATCAACATCGGCGAAGGAGAGCAGGCCCGTAGAAGCCCCTAGTGCCACCGAAGCTCCGGTTCTACCAACCACGGAATCTGCTGAGCACATTACGACGCAACCTATAGGTAGCGAAATGGGTGTGCTTCTAGAAACGGTCACAGCTCCTCCTTCAAGTCCAACTACAGGACTTGTATCCACTGGTATGGTTCTATACTTTTAATGTTTATATTCTAACTTTTTATTGTTATTCTTCCTATATGTGACACTCCTTGTTTGCTTTCTGAGATCCAGGTAGTTAGCTTCACTCGCCTATGTACTCAACTACCAGGGTGGAGTCCGAGGAGCTGGTCGACTACTATGGCACTACATGCTCGGTGGGCGGACTGGGTAGTTCTGCAGACGAATTCGACGCAGACTACTTCACACCGGTCCATGTTCTGTTCCTTCATCAACTCCCTCGATTGACGAATTAGGGAGTGATGACAGGATAGACATTGTTGCTGCCACTCCAAGAGTAGCTTCCCCATCTCCGAGCCTATCGTCACCGACACCGGCCGTCTGTTCTGAAGATACCTTCCCGGTTGTCGTTGGCGTGCCCTCTACTCCTCAGCCAGCAATTTTAACGCCATCGACAATTGTGGCTGTTGAGACGCCAGTGGCCCCTCCTGCTCCAACTTGCCTGCCAACAGGGGATGAAGACCACTTAATGTTTTCATTTGAAGCTACTTCTACTATAGGAGGAGCTTTAGGCAGAGACACTCCATCATCTACCCCTGTTGGTGGAGCCGCTTGACTTACTAGTACTGACGATACTTCACCTTGGGTTCCCAGTTTTGCCAAGTCCTTATTGGCTTTACTGGCCCCACATGTCATGAGTCTGGTACAGGGGCGAGCTTCTTCTTCGTCAACTCCTACGGAAGCCACTCCTCCCCCGGTGACATCTTCCATTGTACTGCCTAAACTGAACTTAGACACTGTTAATCCTCTTGAGGAGTTTTTCAATCACAGTGTCAATGATTTTATGCGGCTACTAAGAAGATGTATTAGGATGATCCTGAATGGAAGGGATTTCCTCGAGCTTGGACATCCAATATTGTCTAGTTATCTGGACAATATTGAAAGGATTGGAGGACGTGACCGAGTAGCTACTTACCGAGCCCGCCTTGAAGCCTTGGAAGAGCAGGTGTAGACGCTGAGCATAGTTCGCCAAGTTGATGTGGACGCGATCACCGAAACTGAAGTGGCGCGGCTACGGGTAGAGATGATGGCCCGTCAAGAGGAGCTAAGGCGCCAAAAAGAAGAGTGGTCTCGGGATTTGGCGGAGCTACGAGTCAGTCAGGATTCCGTCCTCAGGAGGCTAGAGATGGTGGACTTTGAAATTGAGAGGAGCCAAGCAGCCATCCTCAGGGCCAAGGTGACTATCGCCAAAGCTCAGGCTATTTTAGAAGCCAGGGAGTCTCGGCTAGGAGAATTCGTGAAGAAACGGGAAGAGTTGATCCTTCAACAAGGACAGCTTGAGCAGGGAGGCATGATAAGGAGCCATTCTATCGAAGAATCTCGTCAGCGGTTGGCCTAGCAACTTACAATAAACGACGATGATTTACGTAGGCAGGCTCAACACTCCGTGGAGGAAACCCGTCGTCGAGTTATTGATGAGACGACAAATAAGCTGAAGGTTTTGGGAGAGGCTTAACTCCCTTGCTTTCTTACACATTTATTTATTCTTTGTAATAAAAGGAACTCAACAATTCTTTAAATTCTTTTATTTTTTGTAACTTTATTCTTTTGATTCATGAATAAAGATAATTCTTTTGATTCTTTTATCTGTTGGCTACAAATTTTTCTTGCACAACAAATATTTGTCATAAAATAGTTCATGGTTTTGGTAAAACAATCTAAGGCTCATCTGCGTAACTTAGATTGCTGATACCAGAATGACCGGGTCAAAATTGCTGACCACGGTAAAGCTCTTTAATAGAGCAAACTGATAGTTTGGTGAAAACACTTAATTGCATACACCTGAATGATCAGATTAGGATCATTGACTTAGGCAGAGGCGCCTAATGACACATACCTTAGTTTGGTAAAGAAGTTCAAGTGCTCATATGCGTAACTTGAACAGGTGGATGGTTATACTCTTAGGGATATGAACCAGATGTAACAGTAAATAATAGTAATTAATTTTTTAATGCATAACATTTTTTCAAAAATTTGCCGTTAGTTGGCATCATCATTCTGTCACTATTCTGGTTCATTAAGCGATAAGCTCCACTGGAGTATACCGTCTCCACGATGAACGGTCCTTCCCACTTGGGTTCAAATTTACCCTTAGTCTTGTGGGTCAGAATCATTGGCCTTTTAATAACAAGAACTAAGTCTTCTTTTTTAAAGGTTCTTTGTTTAACATTCTTATTGAACACTTGCGAGACCCGGGCTTGATACAACTCAGTTTGTTGTTGAGCCCGGAGATGCTTCTCATCTAGCGCCTCAAGTTCTCACAATCTTTGTTGATGGCATTCCTCTGTCGTCATCTTCGTGGCTAATGCTACTCTTAATGATGGTATTTGGACTTCCAGAGGTAAGACGGTCTCGCTTCCATAGACCAAGGAGAAAGGCGTAACTTTTGTTGGGGGTGCGAACTGTGGTACGATAAGCTCACAAATACTCTCCTACCTTTTCATCCTAGTCTCATTTATTGGCAGAGACGAACTTCCGAAGGAGTTTAGTAATCGTCTTATTAAAGGCTTCGGCCAATCCATTCGTCGCGGGGTTATATGGCGTTGAAGTAATATCCTTGATTCTGAACTTATCACAGAATCGTGAAAATCCCTGGTTGATAAATTGCAGTCCGTTGTCATGAATGATTCGTCGGGGAATGCCAAAACGGTAAATGATATGATGTTTAATGAATTTTATTACATCTGTTGTCTTTACCTCTCTCATGGGCTTTGCTTCAGCCCATTTTGAAAAATAATCGGTTATTGCAAGTATAAACCGATATCCCTTGGATGACGGGGGAGTTATTGGCCCCACGATATCCATTCCCCATGCCTCAGACAGCCAACTAGCAACAATATTGTGCAAGTATTCTGGGGGTTGATGAATAAAATTGGCATGTACCTGACATGCATGGCACTGTTTAGCGTATGCCATTGCATTAATAATCATCTTTAGCCAGTAGTATCCTAGCCTTCTTATGCGGTCCCCGAGTTTTGGGCCGGGCTGATGGGCTCCACACATTCCATCATGCATCTCTCTTAGCACTTCATCGGCTTCCGCTCTTGATATGCAGCGTAGTAGGAGACCGTCATTGGACTTGCTATATAAAGTCGGAAGTGTAGGATCATAATAAAATCTTTAAGCCTTCCTCTTTATTGAGGCTATATAAAGTCTGAAGTGTAGGATCATAATAAAATCTTTAAGCCTTCCTCTTTATTGAGGCTGCTTCCTTTGGATCCTCTGGCAGCATCCCGCATAATCCACGAACGGAAATCGCCAATCACGAGATTTCAGAGTTAAGCCTGCTTGGCACACTTCCCTGGTTTGGAAAATCGTATCCGGATGGAGGAGTTCTCTACTTCCAATGGTGATGATTTTAGCTGTGCCTGGCGGGATTGCCAATGTTGCAGCTAACGCGGCAAGAGTGTCCGCATAGATGTTCTCATTTCGAGGTATATGATAAATATAAAATTGTTTGAAATATCCTGCCAACTCAATGGCTAGTTGATGATAGGGGATGAGGGCTTCATGTTCGACTTCATACTTGCCCGTCATCTGATTGACGATGAGCTTAGAGTCTCCATATGCCTCTAGATAGTTCACCCCCAGTTGTAGAGCCATTTTTAAGCCAATAATGAGCGCATTGTATTCTACCACATTATTTGCACACAGCTCTGTTAATGTGTAACCATTAGGTAGTATGTATTTATGTGGGGAGATCAGTACCACCCCCACTCTAGCAGCAAATTGTCTGGCAGTACCATTAAAGAACATCTGTCATGGTTGTTCTTTGCTAGTCGTGTTGACTTATGACGTCTGTTTAGAGATATCCGCTGATGATTTAGAGTTGGACCAAATTGGATGGTCTGCTAGGAAGTCAGCGATCGCTTGTCCCTTCATAGCTTTTTGAGGAACGAAGTGAATGTCATATGGAAATAACAGTAACGCCCATTTGCCAATTAGCCATTTAAAGATCCTGGTTTTGTCATCAGGATTTTTAAAAGATTGACCTGTGATATGACATGGATTGTTTGCCCTGAAAGATAGTGTCGTATTTTCTGAACGGCGAACACTAGGGCTAAACATTCTTTTTCAATCAGGGTATATCGATTCTCGGCCCCGATCATTGTTCGACTCAAGTAAGAAAGGGCATGTTCATGACCGTGCTCATTATACTAAGCGAATAACGTTCCTAACATGTTATCCATGGCCCTTACATATATAAGGAATGGTTTTCCAGGGACGGGTGCTATGAGGACAGGAGGTTTCATAAGATATTCTTTAAGATCGTCAAACGCCTGTTGACATGCTTCGTCCCATACGAAGGAAGCCCCTTTTTCATAAGTCTGGAGAACGGCTGGCATCGTCCAGATAGATTGGAGATAAAGTGCCGGATGTAGGCCAATTTTTCTTGTAACCCCCTCAATTCTTTAAGATTGCGGGGTGGTTGCATCTCCTTGATCACTTTTACCTTTTCGAGATCAAGGAAAATTCCTTCCGAAGTAACTATGAATCCAAGGAATTTCCCACTGGACATCCCCATGAAGAACTTAGCGGGATTCATCTTCAAGTGATGTTTTCGCATAAGATTGAAGTCTGTTCTTAGATTCTGAAGATGGTCTTCTTTGTTTTTACTTTTGACCGCCAAGTAATCCACATAACACTCCACCGTTTTGCACAAATATTCTTTTAATATAATGCTCATTGCGCGTTGATAGATGGCACCGGCGTTCTTCAACCCAAAGGGCATTACTATATAACAGTACACCCCCAACGACGTTCTGAAAGCCATGTGCTTTTCGTCATCCGGGTGCATTTTAATCTGATTATAGCCTGAGAAGCCATCCATAAAGGACATCCTCTTGTAACCGTACGTGTTGTCGATCATTATATTGGTAATTGGGAGTGGAAACTCGTCCTTAGAGCATGCGATGTTTAGATCCTGAAAATCGATGCATATCTGGATCTTATCGTTCTTCTTCTGAACTGGCACTATATTACCACCCAATCAGGATGTTGCTCTTCACGAATAAATCTTAATTTTATGAGCTTGTTCACCTTAGCGACTATCGCCTCTATCAATTCCGGTCGAAAACGCCTTTACTATTGTTTAACTGGCTTGGTATCTTCTTTAATATTTAATCGGTGCGTAGCAATCTGAGGATCAAGCCCGAGCATATCTTCATAGCTCTATGCGAACACATCTATATATTCCTTAATAAGGGATACAAGCTCCTCTTTTTCTGAAGGAGTTAGTGTGTAGCTTATGAAAATGGGCTTCGGATTCTCGTTCGTTCCCATGTTAACTTGTACTAGCTTATCCTCCGTGGGTGGGTCACACTGTTCAAAGCGGACATCCCAGAGAGTATCCATATGTTTAGCCCAGGAATCATCTTGAACATCAATTGGTTCCTCGTCGCTTTCTGGTGCGGCTGAAACCATATTTACTATTAAAGATTGAAACCAAGCGCCAGTACTTAGATCCGAATCATGATCAAATGGATGTAAATCCTCATCGTCCAAAGAGCTTTCTTCGTATTTGCATGGCGGTGAGGGAGGAGTGGATACATAGCCTAACCCCCTTCGAGTTTTCTGATAATAATCTGGGCTCTTCCCTCTTGGTCTAAACGAGAGTATGAGATTTCGTCGCCCTTTCCCAAAGTTTAATCCCGATTTTTGGATAAAATTATAACCCATCTTTTCCATCATCCTTCGAGATTTTTGCTCATATACGTGAAATTGGGGTGATGTTTGTTCATCACTTTCACTATTTTGTCTTTGGTTAGGCGACGTGATCACTTTGTCGAAAACAATTGGCTTTTGAGATACCTGTCATGGAGGTACTTCAAAGAAGTGATCTCATGCCTTCGTTATTTTAGACCGAGAGAGGAGGGATGACCTGATTGGCAAATGATATGCCGCCAGAACTTCAAGTTCGGACAGGCCATCCGCTTCGGTGGAAGTACAAGAAGGCTCAGACTCTGTAGCAATAGCAGGCTTGTAGACTAATTTTATATTTTCATTAATAATCCACTCATCCTCTGCTACATCAGTTATTTTATTATCAAAATTCACATTAAATTTTATATGAGGGTTTATCTCATAGTCACCCCCATCATCCTCTTCCGGAGATTCGTATTTGGTGTCTGCCTCATTGCCGCTATCATCGAGTTTTTGAGGGTCTTTATGGTTGTCATCGGGGACCTTATGGGCCTGCTTGTAGAGCATAGTATCGGTGAAGTAATTTTCTATCCCTTTGAATGGTTGCATATCTGCCACTAGCGTCCGGACTTCCCCTTATTCATAACAGTATTTCATACATTGGTGGAGAGTCAACGGAACTAACATATAGGCGTGGATCTATGGTCACCCCAGTAGAATGTTATAAGACGTGTCTGCGTCAATAACGTAGCACGTGACTTCCGTCCTCAAATCCCCGATTTGGCATCGGAGTCAGATCTTTCCGCGGGGACAGCTATCATTGGCGTTAAACTCGTATATCGTAGTATTTGTTGGTGTCAGGCGATGGGGAGAAATTCCCAATAGCTACATTAACCTTCTGGGAATGACGCTTAATGCAAACCCTGGATCAATTTGAATACAGTCCACCTTTGTGGATCCGACATATCCGGTGAAATATAAAGGCCTATTATGCTTTATATTCCTTACCTGCATGTCCTCAGGAGAAAAGGTAATCTGTGGGACCTACCTCCTCACTTGATGACAGCGGGGGGAGGAATCCTGTTATTCTTCGGTTGGCTCGACAATCTGTGCTAGGAATGATTCAGAATCTGCAAAATCCTCTCTTAATGGTTCGCGAGTTGATTTCGATAATCGCAGCAACTCGTAAAGCATAACTCGAGCTGGGATATTCGCCAGCTGAGCTATTATGTCAAATTTGAACGTAACAGCCTTAACCTCTTCGTCTTTCGCAGGATTTTTCTGGAAACGAAGCCCTTTTTGCTTTGCAGGCTGCGCGAGTTTCCCGTATATATTCTTCGGGTCTACTCTGGTGTAGTATTTGGGTAGACTTTACCGGATCGAGTGCCAGAGGGACCTGCCTCATCTTGGTGAGCGGCCATAGTTTCGGCCTCCTCTCCAGAGTCCGTGAATACTCCTGTAACTATGTACTCTTCTTTTATTTTTGTGAAAATAGTATTAGTAGTCCGCTTTCTCCTCTGGCTCCCTGAGGTGGTCCATTGTTCATCCTGTAATAGATTAGGGTGGACCCACATGACTTCCCCTCTTTGTATTGTTACGGGGACAAGTCCTTTCTGTGCTATTTAATGTGGGGCATGATTCTTCATGACCAATTTACCTTATGATATCGGAGTAACTCTTGCAGGGAACTCATGGGTCCCTACCACCAAGGTTGCTATATTAGCAGTGACTTTCTTCTGTTCCTCTTTTAGCGTCAAGACTCCAGCTTCTATCAATACTTGGATCATGTTCTTTAGAGGGTAACAGTCCTTGGTAGGGTATCCAACATTCCTGTGGTATAGACAATAGTTGGGGTCGTTGGTTTTACCAGCATCCTCCGGTTTTCTATTTTCTGGAAGTTTCAACATTCCCTTCTTAAGGAGGAGGTGGAAGAGTATAGGCGTCTGTTCCGCCTTAAAAGTATAGGTCCTCTCTTGTCGAAGCCTATTTTGTCCCGTGCCTTTTTTATTTTGAGATTTCAAGTTTGGAGGATTTGTCTTATGTGGAGCGGCATCTGATGTCATTACCGCTTTCCCCTTATTCTTATTGTTGTTTTATGCATGCGGCCTATTATTTTCAAGATTTCTTACTCCACGAGATTCTTCAACTCGGCGGATCAAGTCTTCGGCTTACTCTCCTTGTTTAAGCAGATCCTTCAAGTCTTGGACTCTACGGCTCCCATTTTTAAGAGCATGTTAGTCTTGAGATTATACCGGCAAGTTTTCACTAGAGTTTCCTGGACCATTCTGTGCTTGCAGTGCACGGACTTCTCGCAGAACCTTTCTATAAAGTCCTTTACTGTTTCTTGTTCCCCTTGCTTTGTTGTAAGGAGGGAATGAACCGATATTTTGGTATCATCCTTGATGAAATGTGCGAAAAATTATTTCTCAACATCATACCATGTACTGATAGTGCCTAGGGGCAACTGCATAAACCATGTGAAGGCAGACCCTCGCAAGATACTTGCAAATACCTTAGTCATCACTGAGTCATTGCCCATCAAATGCCCCGCTTGAGACAAGAAGTAATAGATATGCTGACTGGGAGATCCTTTCCCGTCATATGACTCCAATTTGAGCGGTTTATACTTTTCAGGGTAGAGTGTCAAATCTCATTCAGGCGGGTATGGTCTCGAAATACCTGATTCCTTCAGTTCCTTCTTGTGCATCAAGGCATCAAGTTGGCTATGTAACTTCTTGATTTTCTCTTCATGAGGGTCATGAAAAAAATACTTATCCTTGTCCTCATGTGCCGAGTAAGCCTTTTCTTCTTTATCTTCATCATTTATTTTGAAAGGAAATTCTTTTTCTTTCTTAGAAGTCTTGGCTTTATCCTCGACCATTTTTTGAGTATTTTCGACCACCTTCAAGAGCATCATCTTGAGATCCTCGATTGTTTTCTGTTGCTCTCGGATCATTCGTTCTTGGGCTTCGAATCTCTGATCGATGTCGTCGGTTTTATCTACCATATATGATGTTGACTTTTGTAGTCTGGACGATGCCGAAGAGCGAGGTGAAGCTATGGCCGAGTTGTCGCTGTCATCATCGTAAGCTCCTTTTAAAAGTTTCTTATAATTTCGAGGTGGGACAGCGCCTGATTTGAGTCGAGTCAGATGATGAGGTTCTTCATTTCTCGATTCCGAATCATCATCCCTATCTACGACTTTCTTCCCCTTTCAAACCATATTAGAAGTTACAATTCTCCATTCTTTTTCACAGGGAGCACTTTTTATCCTTTTTGAAGGGTTTTTTTTCGACTCAGTTAATCGGTTGAACACCAATACCCTGTTCTTGCTGCAGCAACAATTACTCATCACAGCTGATACTGTTGTCATAAGCTGCTCGCAATGACAAATCGGACCCGACTGAACTTGATTTATGCTCCTTTTCTTGGTTAAGTAATCTCTGAGGTCAGTGGCTTTGAACATGGAGTCGTGGGGCCCACTCATTTGTTGAGAGGGTCCAGGAGCCCACTGGAACTTCTTGTAATCATTAGTGTCAAGTTTTGGTCCAACAGTGCGATTACCAACCCTGATTTTGTATTCAGATTGGTTTACGTGGAGCTGAGAAGTAGCTTCGTGTTCTGATACGCGAAGCTGAGAAGTAGCTTCGCGTTTTGGTACGCTAGCCTCGCGTTTCATGCTGGCTTGACGTTTTAGTAGAAGTTTAACTTCTGAAATATTAGCCCTGCATAGAAGAAAATTCTTACACGCTGGTTTATTCTTACGATTTATGCAAGTCATATTTTCGCGTTTAACGCGATTCTTGCGATTAATGCAAGTCTGAAAATCTTCTCCGCGATTTACGCGAAGGTAAGGAGTCTTGCGATTAACGCAAGTTTCACCGGCTTCGTGATTTACGCTAAGCTCAGTTTTAGCCTTGCGTGGAGAATCTTCACACGCTAGCTTTATGAGAAGTTTATTCTCGTGATTTACGCGAGTGTTAGAAATCTTATGATTAACGCAAGTCTTACTAGCTTCGCGTTTAACGCTAAGCTCAGTCTTAGTCTCGTGTGGAGAATCACCATTGCACGCTGGCTCTGTCAGCATCTTATCCTCGCGATTAACACGAGCTTCTCTAGTTTTAAGTCCAGATAGAATAGCCTCGCGTGGAGAATCACATGCTGGCTTGTCCTTGCAATTAACGCAAGTTGCAGGTTCGTGTTTAACGCGATACTGACTGGTCTTGCGATTAATGCAAGCCAGTTCGCGAGGTACTGTAGCCTCGCATTCAGCTGCCTGATTAGCCTCGCATTTAACGCGGGCTTTGAGGGCCTTTTGCCTAGCTCTCCAATTTCGGTTACGGAGTTGGGTCCTGGTCAATCCAGTTCCCAGGTCTTCTTTGTCAGTGGAGAGGTCATTCTCTGCTAGGGTTTCCTGCCCAAATGATGGCTCTATGGCTGCGGTCTCCAAGGGTCCCCGATTAACGGTGAATTTCCGATTACCCGATTTACAGGTATTGGAGCACACGCGATGATAGTATCGCGTTTTGGTCAGGTTACCTGACTCAGAGGAGAGATACTCCTCGTACTTCTGCTGGTCGATTTCCACGACTAGCATGTTAACGTCGATCCAATCCTCTCGACATCAGATTGCGTCACGGTCTCTTTTTCGGTGAAAGAGACTTCTCCCACTCCCACTGTGGTTGCCAGTTTGTTCATAGCAATATTGTTTCTTCCTTTCATTGAATACAACTTAGATTACAACGAAAGTGAACAAAAAAAGAACAAGCGAGAGGATTTATAATTATCGCTTTCTTTTACAAAATATAGTGGGTTCTCGTAGCGATGGGATCTACCTAAATAGCTCCTTTGGACTATCTGACGTCGATGATCTTCTTGCTTGACGAAGATGATGGCTGACTTGATCTCTTTCTGCTGATCTTGATTCATTCAAACCTCTCACGCGTAACTTGAACTCCTTTAATGCTCCCAAAAGATCCCCTAAGGGTTTCTCAAGAGGGTATATATAGCTTTGGGCCAATATGACAGTTTCTATTTGAATATAATTTGTATTCATCAAGGATTTTAATCAAATATCTTAATTTTGATTTAAATCTCTTGATTTGAAGTTCTGATTGGACTCAATTTGGGTATTGAATAAGTCCAAATCTTAATCACAATCAATTTACGATTCTGATTTTCTGCTCACGCGGAGCTAGAAGACCAGAATGCATAGCTATTGATTAGCTCCGCGTTTTACTCAAACGCGAGGCTAAGATAGCCAAATGCGGAGCTACAAATTAGCTCCGCGTTCTGCGTAGAAAACTTTTTTTACTTAGAAATTTTCACTACCAATAGTAGTTACCAAAAGTTAGCTGAAGAATAGATGTCTAACCCAGTATAGATTGTTAGAAACTCTCTTTTTACAACACAAAAAACTAAAGATTCTTTGTGAAAAAGAATTCCTGATTTACCGATTTTACGCTCCTTGTACATCAATAAATGCAATATGATGCAACTAAACAAGAAAATTAAAGAATAAAGAGACATAACATATTATGATGTACCCCAAATATTTACCTGTTCATATTCACTGACTGTGTTAAGACTTACAGGTCTAGATCCCATGATGATAATTTGCGAACTATGTCTTTAGGCCGTTGAAACCAAACCTCCAAATTAGAGAGCTACAAAAGAGCATGACAGGTGTCATGTACCGTACCATATGAGTCGAAATTCCGAATTGGAGCTATTTACCGCAGTGATGAATCACTAAATTCAAAAAAAATTAACAATTTCCCTCTATTTATAAATCAGTTTACAGTGACAGAAGTGGGATATACATGCCAAGAACCAAGATGGCAAATATGGCAAATGAAATGAAAGGAACGGTCAATGTCATCCTTTGAGCATTTTCCAATCAGAACAGGCTCAAGCATGAAGCATAGGCAAAGTAAAGCAAGCTCCATCAAAGGATCCACAGCGTATAAAACATTGCCAAACTTCCATCAACTGTTTCCGCATTATGCTAGACGCCAAGTCATCTAGGCCACTTCCCAAAAGAACACGCAATGAATGAAACATAAATAAGTTAAGAAATATCCAAGAAATAATGGGAATTTCTAGATGGGCACAGCATTTTTCCTAGTGAGCCCACTTAAAATTTTCACTTTATTTACCACTTTGCCAACAAAATTTTTGGTCAAAACTGTCCCTCCTTCACCCCCTCATCTCCTTCTTCCTTTCCTGCTCGAATGACAGAGAGAATATAGGGAAAAATCGGATTTTTTAGAACCCAAACCCCATTTCTCTTTAAACCTACTCATTTTAGTAAATAATCACGTAAATCGGATTTGGCTTAAATCGATTCTTTTATCATGAAGCCCTAAAAAAGAGCAAATTTTTCTATTTTGTGGGTCAACGGGATGAAAATAGAGATGCACAACTTAGCAATGGTTCCATTCGACGATCAAAGGTTTTTGGACATATAATTCCATCATCCTCTTTTAATTTCAATATTTTTTAATTTTAAAAATATATATTTAATTAGCATAGAGATGTGGGACTGCTAGTCCGGATCAAGGAACCAGATCTCTGGCTCCTTGGTCCGGGCTGCACAGCCCGGACTAGAGCCCAGTGTCTGGGACTGTTAGCCCGGACAGTGGGCACTGGTTCGAACTGTGCAGCCCGGACCAAGGAGCCTTCTCTGGCTTCAAACTTGTCCTCATACTGTAACTTCTTCTTCTTACGTGCCTTGTCAAAATTATTAGGCGCGGATCAAAACCAATCTCTATTTTCATTGGGAAGCTTATGAGGAGTAGAAGATCCATCATCCCATCGATCGAACTACACAATTATCACAGAGATTACATAGGTACAAGAGAACATAAGAAACAAAAATATTTCAAAGACGCTGCTTGAGCATATAATTGTTTTGGATCTAACCTTTGCATTCTTCATGCATCCCCGTGCAAAATGCCCTTCTTCACCACACTTATAGCATCGATTTGAAGATGCAACTTCAGTTATCTCACCACGTGGCTTTGCACATCCCTAAATATTTTAATACAAGCCCAGATCAAATTGATAAGCAGAAGAACAGATAAATAAATCAAGATCAAATAGTTTTTCTATTTAGGTCCGGGCTGCACAGCCCGGACCTGTGCCCACTGTCTGGACTAACAATCCCGGCCACTGGGCTCTGGTCCGGACTGTGCAGCCCGGACCAAGGAGCCAGAGACCTAGTTTCTTGATCCAGGCTAGCAGTCCCGGATACCCTCAAGTTGATCCGGGACTGCTAGCCCGGATCAATGATACAGACCAATCTACTCTATATTGATATTCTCGGTACAATCTGGAATACAATATCTTTATGGAGCACAAAGGATAAATCATAAAACCCAAATAAACATAAATTGTTAACCGTATTATAGAGCCCAAATTTAGTTTCCAAAACACAGTAGTAATATCCGAGACTGAATTCCATAACCTAGAACAGATAGAGTGGAAGACAAAGAACAACGACAAACTGAATTCAACATTTCAACAATTCATTCATAGCTTAAAGATATAGTTAAATAGTGATATCAAAGACTGTAACTTAATTTCCATGATAACAACTTCATTTCCATGATTTGCTCCATGTTAGAGATGACAACATAACGTCAATATCTGTTACAGCATAACAAATTCATATCCATGTTGTCAAGAACAAACATCTTAAGCTACAGTTTTGTACTTCGAAAAAAACCCTACGAATTCTAGCATCTTCGTTACTTCCGAGTGGGTTGCTTCCTAGTGGGTTGACGCATCTTACAGAGCTGGAGCCTTAGGCGGAGATCTGCGATATGGGTTGTAATGCTGTGTCAATATCAGCTTGTGTGCACATGGTCAGAAATGATTTTATCTTGACGAGGGCATTATAGAGCAAACTCGGACAGTTTTGTCCCTCTTTCTTGCGATACACTCCGTTTTCTTCCTCTTATTCGACGTTGTTGGTCGAATGCGGGATGGTTGCACCGGATCTATCTGTAAGTTACCAAAAATTATATTTACACAATGAAATTTTAAATTGGCAACTATCACATATCACCATATGTTAATTATATTTGTCTATTTAAATCCATTAAATATCATAACATAAACACACAATATCTAAATTTCAATTTTTCCCCGATTCGAACATAAAAACTTACCAATGTAAACCAGATACAAAAAACTACCAACTAATATTTATATTATAGTTTTTGCACTTCACTATTACAAAATCCAACTATAATTAATCGATAACAACAATAAAATATAAGCTTTTTTACCCAATGAAGCCTTTAATTTTACCATAAAAAAATTAAATAAATATTTCTTTTCCCAATTTATTTGCTGCTTAACTAAATCTACACTCATCAAACTCATCAACACTCATTTCAATATCTTTCCCAAAATCAAAATGCTAAAATTAACACAAAAAATTAGGGTTTCAATTTCTACCTTTTTATCAAACACATTGTTCTTCCTCTCCTCCTTTCAATGCACCCCTTCGGTCGGGATGAGGGTACTTGGAGAGACGGCTTGGGAGATGGCGGAATGAGGGTATTTGGAGAGAGCGGCGGGATCCGACAACGGCGGCCGGAAATCGAGGTCAGCGAGGTCCAGCGACGGCGGCGAGAGCGCTTGGGAGAGGGTTTGGGAGAGAGAGAGAGGGAGAGAGACTGGTTCTTTCTAAAGAACGTGTGGGAGAGAGGAGGAGATGAGGGTATTTGGGGAATATTGGTGGACTCACTAGGAAAAATCCTCTCTTTTCAAAGAGAGGGTGTGCTCAGTAGGAAAAGTGGGCTCACTAAGGAAAATCCTGTGCCCATCTAGAAATTCCTGAAATAATTGACCAAGTTCGTACAGTTGGATGGCAAGTGATAGTAACATTTCATAAACCTTTTATCTCTTGGTACCAAATCTCGCTAAGACAGTTATGAGATGTGAAAGGGTCCACCATAGACCTTCACGCCTAGTTGGAAAGCGATGACCTACATTTTTCATTCAGCTCATAGAACCAAATTCTCCTAGGCTACAATTAGTTTAGACAAACAAATTATGAAAGGACTTGCCATAGTGAAGAAAACTCATCTCAGTCACAAAATAATCTAAAGAACTAACAAAACCAATGAAGATCACAACTGACGAAGTTCATAAGTTCCTTTTCAAAAAGTCCATGGAGCAAACTTCGCAAGGAATGTCATCAACTTAGGCAACATGTGGACGTGGGTAAGCAAGGCTGCCAGGGCATGCTCACTTCCAAATTGGAGGATGCCATTTTTTTTAATATTATTTTGTATGCAAGTGGGTTTTGCTTTTTTACCCTTTCTTTTGTCTGCACGTTTTTTCTTTTTTTTTTTTAGAGAGAGAGAGAGAGAGAACAAGGTTATTACATCAATGTCTGTTCTTCCATAGAACTTGTACATTTTATTGTTGAATAAGTCGCATAATAATCATGTTTATCAATGACTGAAAGGAGATAGTCTAACTGCAACACTAGAAGATGAAGAAAGGCTTTCAATGCAAAGGGTTTGAAACCATCAAAAGGAAATAGTAAAGGGTGCATTTTGAATGGTTGATTCTGGCCCCAAAAAATTGGTGACCCAACAATCCCGATCATCTATTTTAACAATCATGTTAAATATGATAAAAGAGTTATGGTGCAGTTAAAAAATTCTAATAGGATTTGAAATAAATCGTTGGAGTGGACGAGTTCTTCCAAATTGTAGCATGATTCAGGCAACTTCTAAATATTGGGTAATCTAGTCGGCTGATTCCAAATGAACAAGATGAACGTAGACTCTAAAAGAAAAAAAATAATAAGAATGTTGACACAGATATCTGGTGAACTTAGAATGCACATGGTGAGGACTTACAAATACCGACATCAATTTAGGAATTCACCTTGAAATAAGGTGATAGGACACCAACGACAACGATTCTTGCAGGCGAACAGGATTGAAGACGATTGAACTAATGCATAATGGTTGTTGCATTTGGACTAAAAGTTCTTGCTCCTTCCCTTATGAAGGAGGTGAAAGTCTCAAATGGGAATAATCAACGCATTATGTAGTCAACCATGTAGTTCACGCACTTAAAAACGACAAGTTTCAACAAATCCAATGGCCTGAGTTAACTAACAATATAAAAGTTCAACAATCTCATTTCAGAAAATTTAAAATGAACAAAAATGCAACTTTAATACCAAAAAAAAATTGAGGGGAAAAAAAAGTTACCTGAGGAATGTCAGCCACATACTGCCGTGGATCACTTGCCTCACCGTCAGCTGGCAATTCTATGGGAATTTCTAGATGGGCACTGCTTTTTTCCCGGTGAGCCCACTTTCCCTAGTGAATACATCCTCTCTTTTGAAAAGAGAGAGTTTTCCTAATGAGCACACCAATATTTTCAAACTATCCTCCTATTTCTTCCTCTCTCTCCGATCGTTGACATCTACACCTCCCCCCTCTCCCACCCTAATCCTCTCCATCCGCCCCCCTCTCCCCCTCTCCCTCCCTCTAGTTCCTCCTCCACCCCTCCTCCCCCCTCTCTCCCCTCCCCCTATCTGAAAGGACGAGAGGAGTTAGTAGTCTTTTTTGATAAAAAGATAAAAATGAAATCTTAATTTTTTATGTTAATTTTAGTATTTTTAGAGAAAAATTTGAAAGTGAATATTGAAAATGAGTGTTGAAAATGAGTGTTGATGAGAGTAAATTTTCGGGCCCTTGATCCCGATCGGATCAGGCCCAACCATCCAGGACTGTTAGTCCGGATAGATTGGCCTGATCCGAACTGGCTAACTCGGATCAGACCTATCTATCCTGGCTAATAATCCCGAATGGATGGGAGAATGAAGGAAGGGATGAAGGAGGAACAATTTTGACTAAGAATTTTGATGGCAAAGTGGTAAATAAAGGAAAGGTTTTAGTGGGCTTACTTAAAAAAAAAAAAAAACTGTGCCCATCTAGAAATTTTCCAATTCTATTCACCAAGAAGGGGAAAAAAAAGAGATTAGAGACAGAAACAGAGATTTTAACCTAATTTATGAGAAAATTAAATGAATAATTACTTTGAGGAGACTTAGGGTTTCCTCAGCCATTCGGCCTTTGCTCGGGAGCCCGAGGCGAATGGCAGTCCGATCCGCTGCCTCGGACTCGACAGCGGGGCCACCGCGGTGGCTGGAGCGGCGGCGGAGCGGCAGGCCGGGCAACTGAGGTCGCCGACGGCTGGCGGCTGAGCTGGAAGAACGCGTGGGCTTCAAAAAAAGCCGCCATTTTTGAGCTCTAACGTAGAGAAAAAAGACTGGATCTTTTTTCCTCGTCTCTCGCTTCGAACGCAGCGGGTTGGGACGCAGCAGCAGCTGGTGAGTTGATGTTGATATCACCGGTTGCTGCAATAAAGCAAAATATTACGGATCAACACAAGAGGAGAAGGAAAATTTTTTAGCTCTGCAGACTTCTAAAAGACATGAACTCAATATAAGAAGACTACATATATGAGGATTCAAGAATGTTTTCTTAATGACTTCTATCAATCACTAGAGTTCATTTGTTACAGAGAGCAAAAAGATCTGACTACAACACTCAGTATATACGTAAGATAAACTCAAAGAACCAACATTCAAAAGTTCACCATCATTTCAACAACTCTATGCTCTGTTAACATACAAACTAACAAACAAAATATTTGAAATTATATAAATCAAGGAACCAAGATTAGTTAACTAATGTTAATCAGAAGTGTGAAACCCTCTACAAATTTTAAAAATAAGCATTAGAAAACTCTGATGATGGCATCTGGAGAGGCGCACTTGGGCTCCATAAACCTCCGGGCAACAACGGCCTTGGCATTGTCGTCAAGAGAAACCTCGCTTGAGAACAAAATGGTCATACTCTTCAAGATTTCAGAATTTTTGAGCACATACTCCAAAAACTCGATCTCATACTCTTCTCCTCTGAATCTGCTCATGCGCACTTCCTGCAGATGATTCAAGGGCTGGCTCTGGTAAGGCAAATCCTCACCTCTCTCATAAACCCATGGTTGAAGGACACGATAGTTGAGTTGCTGCAGAAGAAAAAAAAAAAAAAAAAGCCAAATACTATATACATGTTCTTGATCATCAGAAAATTTGGATGGCAGCACTAACCTTGTCAGTTTCTTCATTGATGTCCGTATTTCAAGAGTTTCAAGATTGGGACAGCTCTTGAAAAATATGAGATACCTTGGAAGTAGTCATTAAATCCAACCAACAATTTCATATGTTTCAGGTTATCTGGTGGATACCGCAGCCCTTCAAACAAGTCCCTATGTGCGGACACATCCTACAACATGGAAAGAAAAGATGAACAATTTATCAATGTTCTCAATCCACCATAAAATCACAGAAATTAGAAAGCAGGTATCAGAAAGCACAAAGCATTCTCGGCAACTCAGAATATTTTTATATCTAGTCAAAAAAAAAAAAAAAAAAAAATCAGATGAACTTTTCATGCAAAACAAGAAGAGCAGGGCAATATATTTTTGTAACAAGAGCATTACTTGTCACATTAATATATTAAAATCTTCATATTTCTACCCTAAAACCAATTGGAGGCAAAGGTAAGGCCATATACTGTAGTCTAGCAGCTCAACCATCTATTTCAAACAGTAGGTCCGATGCTGTGTGTAGTCTGTATGCATTTTGCCACATAAAACGTTTGATAGTCAAATATTACTTACTGAAACTAAATATGGCATTTCGGGTCTCTCTCTTCTCAGGGACAAGGCTATTTCATGCATTTGGAGTGTATATTGCCGTATTGACAAACAAAAACTATTTAGTTTCATCATAAAGTCAGCTGTAACGCAGATGTTCTCCATCCTCCTCATCCATTAGTCCTTCAATTCGGCTAACAACATTAACATATTTACCCTTTTATCCAAGTTTCTTTTCTTGATTTAAGTATCTGGAGTTCTCCATAAATTTGGTTTCCACCATACTATGCATAATGGGTAGCTAATTTTATTATTTTGAATATGCACATCCTTGAGATTAAAAGAAAATTTCATGTTAGAAACTAAAGCCTCCAAATATATATATATATATATATATATATATATATATATATATATATATATATATATATATATATATAGGCTATTATTCAGCTTGGTCAAATAAAAACGTAAAGCTATCACAAAGAAAAACAACAACTAATGCAGCTGGTTGAGATGAGGAAGAACAGATGAAGAGTCAACAAATGTAGGTTATCCTGAACCTTAAATGGATAACAAAGAGTCAATACTAAACACTTCTTGATTCTTCAATAGTAACATTTTCATGTTTCCACGACTACCATTTTTCTAAATGAAATGAACAAGATTGAAATTTGCACATGATGATGCACCACAAACATTATGAAGAAAAGCATTCAAGCACAATCTGAAACACTTGATATAAAGAAACTAGCACAATCAATGACGCAAACGACAAAGTTCCTAAACTAGAATAAATCGTGACCAAGAAACAAAATGGTCACTGAACACTAATCAAGTCTGCAAGTTTTATCCATTCCTATAAGCAACCATGCCCATAAACATCTGCCAGCTAAATCTGTCGTTAGAGTCTGTATGACAGCAAGGTCCTTCTGAGTCTACCTGTGCCTGCTTCAGACATAAGTAGCAACTGGTAGGCCATTAGAAGTACCTCAATGGATGAAGATGTGATACTCTGCTATATGTCATGTGGGCTCTACTTCAGGGACTTTATACTGTCAAAAAAAAAAAAAAAACTTGAAACAACATAAAATCTTGGAAGATAAACCTGTTAAATATTTCTATCCCTGCTGCATCTGTTTCTGATTCCTTCCCCAACTTTTCTCCTCCAATTTTAGTTCAAACCACCATCTTTAAGAATCATAAACGAATACTAGTAGTCGATAAAGTTCTCCAACAGTACCAATTAACTCCCTTAACTTCAACATCTTCTGCCCATTCCTTCTGCATTTAGTGAATTTTCCTCCCATTTTTACTAATTCAGGCTTTCATGTATTTCAACTTTTGAAGTATATCAACATATTGAAGCTAATAGTAGGTCTACAAGCACTTTATGCTGCCAAATAGCCCTATAAACAACGTTCCATCCAATACAACAGAAACATTTCATCTTCAAATGTGTGTATTAAAGAACATTGAACTCCACATTAGGTACAATCTCAAAACTACGGACTATAGGACTGTGGCATCTAGGTTAACAGGCTAAATAATTGATTAGGCATCTTCATTCCTAGAGTTATTATGCCTATTCCTAAAGTTATCTCTGTCTCACAAAGCCTCAATTCCAATGCTCCTGTATAAGAAGTTCAAGCCAACAATAATAATCAAAATCACGTCTGCTAAAACTTTCTCCCATAAAAAAAAAAGGGTGTGTGGGTGTTCCCATTCTATGGATGTGGTGTATGCCCCATTTTTAAGTTTATGTAACTTCTGCCTCAACATCTGCATCAATAGTGGTGCAATTTCCTAGATTAATATTAGAATTAAAATCCTAATATATTGTCATTTACTATACTCTTATCACTTACAGATCACCCAAGTTACTACAACGTTTGTACCCATTCAAGAATAATTCCAAAACATGTCATCTACCAACTCCTAAAAATTATAGAACTTTCTTAAATTTTCTGGATGGAAGCTACAAAATCATGCAAATCTCACTTTGACTCACAGTTTCATACCCACATAGCTAGTGAAACATTGTGCCTACTTGAGTCCAGAGTTGGCTCTAACATAAAAACTTACTACTAGATATTGAACTCTAAAGAAAGGCCATTTTTCAAAGGCTAGAATCTCATTAGGCGCAACAATGTACTTCTGGATACTACTAAACAATACCATCCAAGCAAGTCTGGGTAAAGTAGAAATGCAAATATGCAATCTTTAGTATCAGCAAACATGAAGATGAGGAAGATAAACTCAATAGAAGATCGGAATGTTGTAGCAAGTAGTTAATTATCTGCGTCAATTGCAAAATTGGGCCAAAATATAAACTAGGACAACAATAATGCTTAAAGTTTAAAATAGCAATAACATTAACGTTTACCCTCTATTAAGTTACATTGTATATAGCATGACGCATAACGTAGTTTACGCAATTTTCTACTTATTTAATAAAAATAAAATATAATATTAAACAAAATAATGTTTATAAATTAAAAAATAAATTTAAAAATTCTAAACAAAAAATATGAAAACATTCTATAACAAAAAGAACTTATCTTAAGTTATTAACAAGTTTCACAATGATTTTTTTCATTTGTTTTCACATATTATATTAAGTTTGCAACCTCACAAAACAAAAAACAAGATTTCAAACATATTTATTTCAATTCTATCCATCACCAAAACTATAATTTATATCCTATATTGCTCAATTCTTTCTTATTATAATTTTTCATTTCAGTTCAGTTGAGAGTTCAATAAAATCAACAACATGTAAGAAATTTTAGCAACCGAAAAGAAATTACAACAAAAAAAAAGTAAGTAGTTGCAAATTAACAAATTAGTAATTTCACAAACAACTAAACAAGTAAATAGAAAACAATCAAGTAAGAAAATTATAGCAATCATCTATCAATTAACACAAATAATCGTCAACAATATGAAAATTACTAAAAAAATAATAGCAAATAACGTATCATAATGTAATATAACGTAAAGTAACTTTTAAAAAATGCATTGTTATAGTGCACAGAGTTATTTTCGACTGTTAGATGGCGCTAGGTTTGTATAGGTATCATACTGCTATATTACGGGGTCGATAATACATTATTTTCAACATTTGACAACAATTAAATCTTTCAAAACTCCAATGTAAAATGATTTACATGTGATTATAAACACAACTATGATAATCAGAAACTGAGTTTGTGGTGAAAGAGCAAAAATGGATGACAAAAAAATTATAATTTAAAAATAAGGAAAGTTGAACGTTCATCATTCTTGACTTGAGAAAAGCTTCTCGATAGTGTTTCTTGTTTCAACATTTTAGAACACAAAAGAGATAAAATAAAGTGAAAGAAAATGACATACCCAAAATCATGGTATTTCAACAGCTAGACTTTCAGTAACACTCCAAAATTATCATGCTTATTAAATTATAAATTATCAAGTTAAAAATTTCTTTCTATACACCTTCAAATTTAATTAAGTTTCTAAAAACACCCCTTTGGCATTTAGTGGTGATGAGTTGTTAAACTAGAGTGAGAGGTGGCACTCTAGTTGGACATTTGTCCAACATGCAAGAAGCCTTGGGACTAGCTTAAAGGACAAGCTTACCAAAATACCCTTAGGCATATATAATCCCATTCTCTCAAAGAGAAATATTGTCAAAAAACAAAGCAAAATCACCCTCCTCTCTCTAACCTTAGTTCTTTTTGGTTCGCTTGAAAGAAAGAAAGAAAGGGAGAAAAGAAAAAGCCAAAGAGCGAAGAGATTCGCTAAATCTAAGGAGATTGAAGAGGAATTTGAGGCAAGTAACACCTTGTTCTTGTTCTCTCTTTGACTCGTATTTGAGTACAAGTAGCATGTATGATCTTTCTTGAAAATTATTTGATTTATATTGTGAGAATACAATTCTTTTATGGATTTGGTGTAAGTAGCATCTTATTCTTTTTTTTTTCTTTGAGCCGTATTTGAATACAAGTAATATGCATATTCTTTCTGGGGATTTATTTGATTTGTATTTTGATAATATGATTCTTTTAAGGACTTTGTGCAAATAACACTTTATTTCTTTGATTCCTACTTGAAATTGTTATTTGATTTGTATCATGAGTACATGATTCCTTTTTATGGATATGCATGATTCTTATTGGGATTTATTAGATCATTTTGGATATACACACTTTGTCAAATTCGCAGACTGCACACTTAGCAGATTTGCAGACTGCCCACTTAGTCAGATTCACAGACTGCACACTTAGCTTGATTCGCGGATTTACATATTTAGCTTGATTCACGGATTTACACATTTGGCCTGATTCGCGGATTTACATTCTTAGTCTGATTCGCGGATATATATACTTAGCTTGATTCGCGGATTTACACATTTGGCCTGATTCGCGGATTTACATACTTAGCCTGATTTGCGGATTTACATACCTAGCCTAATTCGCGGATTTACATACTTAACTTGATTCGCGGATTTACACATTTGGTCTGATTCACGGATTTACATACTTAGCGTGATTCGCGGATTTACACATTTGGCCTAATTCGCGGATTTACATACTTAGCCTGATTCGCGGATTTACATACTTAGCTTGATTCGCGAATTTACTCATTTGGCCTGATTCGCAGATTTACATACTTTGCCTGATTCACAGATTTACATACTTAGCCAGATTCGCAGATTTACATACTTAGCCTGATTCGCAGATTTACATACTTAGCTTGATTCGCAAATTTACACACTTGGCCTGATTCGCGGATTTACATACTTAGCCTGATTCGCTGATTTACACATTTGGCCTGATTCGTTGATTTACATACTTAGCCTGATTCGTGTTAAAGACTTAGCCTGATTCGCGGATTTATGATAACCTGACATGTGAATATCAACATGATACATGAAGGCAAGATTATTCATGAGAATAAGTTCTAGTATCTTTATTACATGAAGTATTCTTATGATACATTAAGGCAAGATTATTCATGAGAATAAGTTCTAGCATCTTTATTACATGACATAGGAACTAGTTCTAGTATCTTTATTACATGACATGAGAACAAGTTCTAATATCTTTATTACATGACATGAGAACAAGTTCTAGTATCTTTATTACATGACATGAAGTATTCTTGTGATACATGAAGGCAAGATTATTCATGAGAATAAATTCTAGTATCTTTATTACATGACATGAGAACAAGTTCTAGTATCTTTATTATATGACATGAAGTATTCTTGCTATACATGAAGGCAAGATTATTTATGAGAACAAGTTCTAGTATCTTTATTACATGACATGAAGTATTCTTGTGATACATGAAGGTAAGATTAAAGTGTACATGATCCCAAATTTTGCATGATCCCAAATTTTGATTCCTGAACTCTTGATTCTTGTGAAAATAATATGTATACAATTTGACATGAAGGCCACGTGTTTCCTTTAATTCACGTATATCATATGCATTACTAACATGGGAAAAACTATATGATGGATAGATAAGTACCGTATTATACAAGAATCTTATTGGCCAACTTCTTGATTAGGTGCTAAGGGCCTTTTACTAGCAGCACTGGGTGGTACTGAGCCACCATTTATACATGAGTCACCATATGGGTGATGCCCGTTACTTGTTTCTTTGAACGGGATCTGAGCACCTAGTAGTGTGTCATGGTTCAGCACCATGAATTTGAGGCCGGGTCCTGGGTATGAACGGGCACTTGTATAACATGGGAAACTGCGCGCTATCTTATCCATCATTGAGTTCCAATTCCAACACTAACATGATATAGACTTATTTTCTTATTTTACATGACTCTTGTGGATGACTTACATAGTTTTTGTTACATGCAACATGATTGACACTTATCTCCTTACCTACATACTAATGAGGACTTCACATAGACTTGTCACCTTTACATGATTTGTGTCCGCTATTTGCATAAATAATCTTGCTTAATTCATTTTCAGTATTCTCATTATATATTTTGTGCCAATGCAATTTACTTGTATATTCTTTTATTTATTTTTGTACTATGATAGTACACATGTTTATGTTCTTGTGTTACTTGTTGGGTTTAATCTCCTGGGTTTTTTTAAACCCAGATCATGAAAGTAGAGAAGGGGAAATCGCTCCAGACAACCACCCTTACTTCACCGACCAGATCGAGTAGAAGATATTAGTACAATACTATTTGGGCACTTCACACTTTTTATTTCTGTTTCCTTTTGTTGGGCACTGCTTTAACTCTGTAGTATTTAACTCTTTTGTGTAAATATTTAGAGCAGTGTGCCATTTTATGTAATCAACACTCTATATAAATGAAATTCTTTCAGTTTCAGACATGTTTATTCATCTTGATATGGCAGTAGTTACGCTTATTCTAAGATCCTGTGACTGTTGGGTTATTTATAGTATTTAAGCAGTGTCTCCTGTTTTGAAAAAAAAAGTAGAGCAGAATTGGGGGCGTTACAGTTTGGTATCAGAGCCTAGGTTTAGGTGGGAGACCATATGACTACTGCTACATGAAAACATGTCTAAGATACATTCTTGACACTTCTTCCTTATCTTTGATATCCATCAGATCTAGTATCGTGCGTATTCTATTGTTTCTAATTCATTTGGAATATCTATCTTGAAACTCCATCTGATTAATTTTTCTTGGTCTGTCACAGAATGATGACGACCCAATCTTCTACTAGCGCAAGCTGAAATCCAACGGGTGAAGAGTCTGAGCTTAGAAATATGGTACAAAGGATAGCACAAACGCAACAAACCACAATAATGATATTAGAAAGGATATTGCAGTACCAAAAACAAGAGAGAATCAAAATGGTGAACCTTTTTAGGGTGGCGAATAAGAGGTTAGTGGCATTTAAGGGGTCATATAGGAAAGGAGCAAACCCATCGGCCAGGAAATTTGATGGCACACCAGCAAAGAAGCAGGTGATGCCGAGTCGAGCTCTAGTAATCTGTAATTATTGTCATAAACCAAGACATATCCAGAAAATATGTAGAAGAGCTCAAGGGTTATGTCTGGTGTGCGGATCCACGAGTCATCAGTTGAGAGATTGCCCAAAAACTCAACAGTCGGCAAAAACTAAGGTCCCATTTCAGCTAAAGGACAGACCAATAAACATATCAACCCAGAAAGTTTTAGAACCAAATCAAAAAGGGCCTTTGGAAACCCAACAACAAACTCATGCCAGCACCCAAGGAGGAACAAAATGGAGGAAATGGTAAGTTAAGATGATGAATGTGGAGGAAATTCAAACCACTGGATGAGTCGTGACATGTATGATTTTAGTTGGCAATGTACCGACTACTGTTTTATTTGATTCCGGAACATCACACTATTTCATCACTAGTATATTTGTTTCCTGCAATTCTATCGATTTTACTATCTTACCTGCGATGTGGGACATTAAGACCGAGAATGATAGTATCATAACCAATAAAGAGTATAGATTGTATTCCTTGGTGATTAATGAATTTTGTGCCAACTTATTAGTTATTAGTGGAGGATAATATGATGTTATCTTAGGTATGGATTGGTTGAGTACTTTCCATGCAGTAATAGATAGTAGAAGAAAGAATGATCTCAGTAGTGTCAGAATTCTTAAATATATTTCCTGAAGAGATATCTGGATTACCACTAGTAAGAGCTGTAGAATCCACTATTAATGTTAACCCTGGAGCTGAATTAGTTTGTAAACCCTTTATCAAATGAAAATCATGGAATTATAAGAAGTTAAGAGGCAAGTGGACGAGTTATTGAAATTGGATTTTGTAAGATCTAGTGTTTCACCTTGGGGAGCTCCAGTATTATTAACATAAAAGAAGAATGGAAGTCAAAGAATGTGTATAAACTATTAAGGTTTGAATGCAGTAATGATCAAGAAATAATATCTCTTACCAAGCATAACTAATCTGTTTGATCAACTGGAAGGAGTAAAGGCATTTCCAAGGATAGATCTTCGCTCAGGATTCCATCAAATAAGAGTCCGAACAGAAAATATTTTAAAAACTGCATTTAGAACTAGACATGGTCATTAGGAGTACTTGGTGATGCTGTTTAGGGCAACTAATGCTCCGGCAGTATTTATAAATTTGATGAACTATATTTTTGCTTGGTATTTAGACAAATTTATGATGTTTATTGATGATATATTGATCTACTCCATGAATAGAGAAGAATATGTTAAATATTTAAGCATAGTTTTACAAACTCTAAGGGAACAAAAGATATATGGAAAACTGAGCACATGTGAATTTCGGTTAAATAAGATTACTTTCTTGGGCCATATAATATCTGGAGATGGTGTAATCAGCTGATCATAAAAAGATAGAGGTTGTGATGGATTAGTCTTTGTCAAAAAAAATTAGTATTAGAAATTCAAAAATTTCAAGAGATAACTGGGTATTACATAAGGTTTGTACAAAATTTTACAAAAATCATATCTCCTTTGACTAAATTAATTGGAAAAGGAGGAGAATACGTCAAAATAGAGGAATGCAATAAGACATTTGAAGAATTAAGATGGAGACTGACAACAGTGTCAGTGCTAGTAATTCCGGATAATACTGGAGGTATGAAAGTTTGTAGTGATTTTTCAAACTAGGGATTATGATATATGTTGGTACAGAGTGGAAAAATAATTAAATTTGGATCTTACCCTTAAGTTTCCAAGAAAGGTAAAACAAATATAAAAATAATTCAATACTTGTGTTTCTTTTAGAAGATTGGGGAGACTAAATATAAGAGACATGACCTTGAGTATGCAGTTCTAAAGGGAAGAAGAATGATTAAGAATGATTGGTGTTGGTAGACTTGACGGAGTAAATATAGTTGATGAAATTAAATAGGCAAGCGAACTAAAGGATTTGGAACAATTCACGGAAAGGTAAATTGCAAGAATACAAAGAGATCTTAGAAGGCTGAGAATTAGTCGATTGAAAGTAGATGATAAAAAGTTGATGATAAATTATAATTAAAGAAGACTAATTTTAATAAGTCAGAACATGACCATATATCTTGGTACTCAAATTAAAACTTATCTTTCAAAACAATTGTCTTATTCCATTGCTTTTATTGATCAATCCCATTTGACATTTTAAATCTTCCATCTGCACTTTATTCCAATGTAGTTCATGTTTTCAATTTTTTTGTATATCACAAGTCTTATCGAGGCAGCGAGGCAATTGTAGAAATTTATTCTCTGGCGCCAGCAATTGCAGTCACTTGATAGGACAATATTGTGTAATTGAAATATTGTAACTAATCATGAACTCATTTCCAATATTGTATTTTTACCATTTGCTACTCCATTACATTGACATTGTAACAATTGAGCTTCATTTTCTCTTCTAGTGTTTGTCACAACAAGGTAATAGGACCACATAAGTTGACTTTATAAAGATCTTTATCACTTGTATCTTTCCCATTACTTAATCAGGATGACGTGGCATGCTGAATTAGTAGCAGCTATTCCTGATTAAACTTTATTTTCCATTTATATTCATTTACCCAAATTAAAAGAAAAATTGAGAACAAATTGAAAATCTTGTCTGCCCAATATTATTCCTATCAAAGACATAAATTATCACGTATTTTGTGTATTATAGATAAGGAGATGTTTAGGTGAAAGTCCAGAACAGTGACTATTCTAATATGGGATGCACGATCACTAAGGGACTCTACTCGAGAACTTGAGGACGACATTAGGACTATTTTCATGATCAGGCATGTTACTTGAATATATTTTTACATGATAATAAATACTTGGGTACACTGACATAGTTTTGAATTGGAATTTCAAGGACGAAATTTTTTTATTAGGTGGGTAGAATGTAACACCCCAAAATTATCATGCTTATTAAATTATAAATTATCAAGTTAAAAATTTCTTTCTATACACCTTCAAATTTAATTAAGTTTCTAAAAGCACCCCTTTGGCATTTAGTGGTGATGAGTTGTTAAACTAGAGTGAGAGGTGACACTCTAGTTGGACACTTGTCCTACATGAAAGAAGCATTGGGACTAGTTTAAATGGCAAGGTTACCAAAATGCCCTTAGGCATATATAATCTCATTCTCTCAAAGAGAAATATTATCAAAGAACAAAGCAAAATCACCCTCCTCTCTCTAACCTTAGTTCTTTTTGGTTCGCTTGAAAGAAAGAAAGAAAGGGAGAAAAGAAAACGCCAAAGAGCGAAGAGATTCGCTAAATCTAAGGAGATTGAAGAGGAATTTGAGGCAAGTAACACCTTGTTCTTGTTCTCTCTTTGACTCGTATTTGAGTACAAGTAGCATGTATGATCTTTCTTGAAAATTATTTGATTTATATTGTGAGAATACAATTCTTTTATGGATTTGGTGCAAGTAGCATCTTATTCTTATTTTTTCTTTGAACCGTATTTGAATACAAGTAATATGCATATTCTTTCTGGGGATTTATTTGATTTGTATTTTGAGAATATGATTCTTTTAAGGACTTTGTGCAAATAACACTTTATTTCTTTGATTCCTTCTTGAAATTGTTATTTGATTTGTATCATGAGTACATGATTCCTTTTTATGGATATGCATGATTCTTATTGAGATTTATTAGATCATTTTGGATATGCACACTTTGTCAAATTCGCAAACTGCACACTTAGTAGATTCGCAGACTGCACACTTAGCAGATTCACAGACTGCACACTTAGCCTGATTTGCGGATTTACATATTTAGCTTGATTCGCGGATTTACACATTTGGCCTGATTCGCGGATTTACATACTTAGTATGATTTGCGGATTTACATACTTAACTTGATTCGCGGATTTACACATTTGGCCTGATTTGCGGATTTACATACTTAGCCTGATTCGCGAATTTACATACTTAGCCTAATTCGCGGATTTACATACTTAGCTTAATTCGCGGATTTACACATTTGGCCTGATTCGCGGATTTACACATTTGGCTTGATTCGCGGTTTACATACTTAGCCTGATTTGCGGATTTACATACTTAGCTTGATTCACGGATTTACACATTTGGCCTGATTCGCGGATTTACATACTTAGCATGATTCGCGGATTTACACACTTGGCCTGATTCACGGATTTATATACTTAGCCTGATTCGCGGATTTACCCATTTGGCCTGATTCGCGGATTTACATACTTAGCCTGATTCGTGGATTTACAGACTTAGCCTGATTCGCGGATTTATGATAACCTGACATGTGAATATCAACATGATACATGAAGGCAAGATTATTCATGAGAATAAGTTCTAGTATCTTTATTACATGAAATATTCTTATGATACATTAAGGCAAGATTATTCATGAGAATAAGTTCTAGCATCTTTATTATATGACATAGGAACTAGTTCTATTATCTTTATTACATGACATGAGAACAAGTTCTAATATCTTTATTACATGACATGAGAACAAGTTCTAGTATCTTTATTACATAACATGAAGTATTCTTGTGATACATGAAGGCAAGATTATTCATGAGAATAAGTTCTAGTATCTTTATCACATGACATGAGAACAAGTTCTAGTATCTTTATTATATGACATGAAGTATTCTTGTGATACATGAAGGCAAGATTATTTATGAGAACAAGTTCTAGTATCTTTATTATATGACATGAAGTATTCTTATGATACATGTATACATGATCCCAAATCTTGATTCCTGAACTCTTGATTCTTGTGAAAATAATATGTATACAATTTGACATGAAAGGCTACGTGTTTTCTTTAATTCAAGTATATCATATGCATTACTAACATGGGAAAACCTACATGATGGATAGATAATTACCGTCTTATATAAGGATCTTGTTGGCTAATTTCTTGATTAGGTGCTGAGGGTCTTTTACTAGCAGCACTGGATGGTATTGAACCACCATCTGATATATGAGTCACCATATGGGTGATGCCCGTTACTTGTTTCATTGAACGAGATCTGAGCACCTAGCGGTGTGTCATGGTTCAGCACCATGAATTTGAGGCCGGGTCCCGGGTATGCACGGACACTTATATAATATGGGAAACTACGCGCTATTTTATCCATCATTGAGTTCCAATTCCAACACTAACATGATATAGACTTGTTTTCTTATTTTACATGAATCTTGCGGATGACTTACATAGTTTTTGTTACATGCAACATGATTGACACTTATCTTCTTACCTACATACTAATGGGGACTTCACATAGACTTGTCACCTTTACATGATTTGTGTCCGCCATTTGCATAAATAATCATGCTTAATTCATGTTCAGTATTCTCATTATATGTTTTGTGCCAACGCAATTTATTTGTATATTCTTTTATTTATTTTTGTACTATGATAGTACACATATTTATGCTCTTGTGTTACTTGCTGGGTTTAATCCCCTGGATTTTTTTAAGCTCAGATCATGAAAGTAGAGAATGAGAGATCGCTCCAGACAACCACCCTTACTTGACCGACCAGATCGAGTAGAAGATATTAGTACAATATTATTTCGGCACTTCGCACTTTTGTTCCTGTTTCCTTTTGTTGGGCACTGTTTTAACTCTGTAGTATTTAACTCTTTTGTGTAAATATTTAGAGCAGTGTGCCATTTAATGTAATCAACACTCTGTATAAATGAAATTCTTTCAGTTTCAGACATGTTTGTTCATCTTGATATGGCAGTAGTTACGGTTATTCTAAGATCCTGTGACTGTTGGGTTATTTATAGTATTTAAGCAGTGTCCCCTGTTTTGAAAAAAAAAGTAGAGCAGAATTGGAGGCGTTACACTTTCCGCACATGAAAGACCCGAGAAGGTTCCTAGCACTCTTGATATATAAATCGGTATTCACTGGATAATAATCAACTACAAGAGAAATTCTAGCAGACTTCAAGGATGTAAAATTTTCAATGTAAAAATTATCTTCGCTAACAACGTAATCCAACCGAGTGAAACTTTTAAGGCTCGGAGCTAATATCTTGACTGATGCAATCCCATAAGTGAACGAGTCATGAACAAACAAAGACTATAGTTTTGCTGCAGAGACAGTTAGTTGAGCTAATCCTGCCCACCTAATCTCAAGGTCCTCAAGAAGAGGATGGCTAACATCAAGCTGTTGCATAATATACAACAAATAGTGTTATTTTCTTAAAGAGGCATTGGTTTTTGTATCGATTCTTTTACTACTACAGTTAACTGGTACATATCTGCTAATGGTGGACACGCAAACAAAAAAAATTGACTGGTGAAAAGGAACATGATGATCTACTTACATAGTTCCTAGCTAAAAAAACCAATTATCTGAAAATACATGAATCATTCAGAAATATGAAGCACAAAAGTAACGAAATTTCAAGATCAGTTCTCTAGAAAAATTAAAAACAATGCATATCAGCATCAATTAAAGGAATTAAAGGAAAGAGAGGAAAAGGAAAGAACTATCAAAATTTCCATTGATCAGACAAGAGAGTTTTTAAAGAAAAATCTTTCCTTCACATAATATATACACTGCAACTATAAAACAAAATCACTACAAGTAAGAAATACGACAAACCTGTATCTCATTATTTTAATTCGGTTTCCAATTCCATGGAGACTACTTTTAGGAGAAGTCTCTATGTGAGTCATAGCTCACAAGTAAACACGGAATAGAATGAAAAGTTTATGCGACAACAGTAACAAAGAAAAAACAGTTTCCTGCCATCGACAAAAAATAGAATGCAATAAAACCAATAACAGATCTCTGTATAAACTCCATTTTTCTCAAAATGGATATGTTTCTTTGGATACCCATGAAACGAAATCCCGCATCAAAATGAAAAAAACATGGCTACGAGTGATAAAGAATATACTACTAAAAACTAAACTCCTCGATCCCAAAAAAGAAAAAGAAAAAGCAAAATACAAAAAGAGTAGTAGCTTGTAACATGACTTAATAGAGACGATCGATATTGACTCTCTAAGTGGGGAACAATTCCTAAAAAGTTTGCTTGTTCGCTTGTTGCTGTGATACACAATAAAAGAAGAATACAACTATATAGTATTTCTAGAAAGTTATATTCTTACTCTTCAAACTCTATGGTTGATCCATAACCATAACTGTTTCACTAAAGACTGGGATGTCGGGATATGTTCCTCTAAGGGCAGTGCGTATGTACAAAACTATGGAAAAGATAAAGACACATCAGACAACAATCCATACGGACGCATCAAGGTACCTCCAATATGGCATCCAACTAAACACTTGACCACTGATCTGGATGGCATTTTCGAACAGTATTGCCATCAGAACATGGAACTGGAAAAAAAAGTGAGGAAATGCCTTCCCCCTTATCACAAACAAATAGACCCAAAAACAGTAAACAATTAAGGCAGAATGTAGCAGTTGGTTACCAAAGAAAGGGTCTGCCAACACCTCAAAATTTCCGAGGAAGGGGATAAACTTGTGGGCGCCTTGGACGTACATTGCCATTATATGGAGGGGCATGAGGTAGGAAATGCAGGCTAGAGTCCTCCACCACCACCTCGGCTTCTTCTCCTCCAGCGAAGGGTAGTGGAAAGGGTATGCTATCTCATTTGATGCTCTGGCGACAACTGTTCTCGTTGAGGTTAGGGTTTTAGGGTTTTGGTCAAAATCAACAATCGGCAAATATGAAGGATGAACAAAAATTGATGATTATCTTACAAACAAACAAACAAATTACGATTTCTAAAGTTAAAGAGAAAAAAACAACGATTATTTCTAAATTGATGCTAACCTTTTTCGCTTTCCACCACAACGATCTGAATGGAACCTTTGTGATACGGGAAATTTAAAGGAAGTTTAGTTCCAATTAGATATGATATAATTTCTATATAATTATATAGATGTCCAAGAAAATCGTTGTAGTATAGTGGTAATTATTTCCGCCTGTTACTAAATTTTTTATTTTTTAATTTCTATATAATTAAAAAAATCAGTGAAAATTTTCAATTGAACTTTTATTAAAAATCCCTGCAAAATCAGTGAACAATAATTGTCCAATTGAAAAAATCAGTAAACAATCAAGGCAGAATGGTGGATTTTCAATTAAAAAATAAAAAAAATCCCTGCAAATGGCCATGGCGAACGACCCTGCAGCAGCGATAAATTTCAATTTTTTAATGTTATTTTTTCAATTAAGAAAATAAAAAACTTCCCTGCAAATGGTGGTGGCGGACGGCCCAGGTACGATCCCTTGAATTTATTAATTTTTTAATGTTTTTTAAATTAAAAAAATAAAAAAAAATCCATGCAAATGGCCATGGCGGACTACCCAAAATTCAATTTTTTAATGTTGTTTTTTCAATTAAAAAATAAAAAAATTCCCTGCAAATGGCCATGACAGATGACCCATGTTCGATCCCAGCAGCAGCGATAAATTTTAATTTTAATTTTGTTTTTCAATTAAAAAAATAAAAGAATTTCCTGCAAATGGCCATGCTATCGCAACCCTACAAGCTTCTAAACCAAAGAAACTAAGGCTCCATGCACTCGAAAGAGATTTTTTTTCACCAACTGGCCAAGAAATATAACAATGCAGCAAATATAACAATGTAGCAGAATTCCAACAGAATAGATGCATATCACAATCTGTCAAAAATATCACCAATGATTTTACTTGCATACTAATTAGACTTGCATGGTAGAGCGATGAATAAACATGCAACAATATTTTTGCACATGACGATTGACTTAGAGATCCAAGCATCATTGACAATTTTAAGAAGATCAAGCTCACAGACAACAACATAATATACAACAAATAGTGTTATCTTCTTTAAGAGGCATTGGTTTTTGTATCGATTCTCTTATATTATAGTTCTGCTAATGGTGGACACACCATAATATACACTACAACTATAAAAATAAATCACTAACGGCTATGTTTGGTTTGAGGGAAAATGAAAGAAAAGAAAAGATAATTAAAAAGAAAATGGCTTCTATTGTTTGCTTTGAGAGAAATTAAGGGAAAAAAAAAGTTTTCTTAGTAACCAAATATTAAAAAAAAAAAAAAACGCATTTCCATCTCTTTTTCTTTCATCTTTCTTTCCCCTTCCCTTTCTCTTTCTTTTTCTTTTTCTTTCTCCCATTTTCTTTGAAACCAAACAAAACCCACAAGTACAAAATACGACAAGCCTGTATCTCATTATCTCTCGGTTTCCATGGAAACTACTTTTATGAGAAGTATCCATGTGAGTTACAGCACACAAGTAAATACAGAATAGAATGAAAAGTTCATGCAATAACAATAACAATAATGAAGAAGAGATACTTTCCTGCCATCGGAAAAAAATAAGAATGCAATAAAACCAAAAACAGATCTCTGCATAAACTCCAGTTTTCTCAAAATAGACATGGTTCTTTGGATACCCATGAAACCAAATCCCGCATCAAAATGAAGAAAATATGACTATGAGCGTTAAAAAATATACTACTAAAAGCTAAACTCCTCGATCCCAAAAAAGAGAAGGAAAAACAAAATACAAAAAGAATAATAGCTTGTAACATGACTTGATAGAGACAATTGATATTGACTCTCTAAGTGGGGAGCAATTCCTAAAAAGTTCGCTTGTTGTTGTGATACACGATAAGACAAGGATACAACCATATAGTATTTCTAGGAAGTTATATTCCCACTCTTCAAACTCTATGTTTGATCCATAACCATAAATGTTGCTTCACTAAAGACTGAGATGTCAGGATATGTTCCCCTAAGGGCAGCACGTATGCACAAAACTATGGCAAAGATAAAGCCACAGGAAATAACAGTCCATACAGGTGCATCAAGGTACCTCTAATATGGCATCCAACTAGAGACTTGACTACTGATCTGGATGGCATTTTCGAGTAGCATTGCCATCAGAACATGGAACCGAAAAAAGTGTGGAAATGCCTTCCCCCTCATCACAAACAAGTAGATCCCAAAACAGTAAACAATCAAGGCAGAATGTAGTAGTTGGTTTCCAAAGAAGGTCTGCCAACACCTCAAAGTTCCCGAGAAAGGGGATAAACTTGTGGGTACCTTGCCATTATATGGAGGGGCATGAGGTAGGGGATACAGGCTAGAGTCCTCCACCACCACCTCGGCTTCTTCTCCTCCAGTGAAGGGTAGCGAAAATGGTATGCTATCCCATTTGATGCTCTGGCGATTACTGTTCTTGTTGATCGACGATGAGGGAGAACTGGCATCATGCTTGGGTGGTTAACATGGTCTTCAGTTAGCAGGGAGGAAACTATATCCAAGAGATGAGAGGAGGGGAGCTCTGGATATGGCACATCATAAAATTACAGAAAAATTAAACAATGAGATAATTTATGTATCCATAAAAAGAAATTTGTCATGGATGTTTAGTTTGGGCCTAAAGAATCCTTCAATTCATTCAGATAGCAGGATCAGATCAAATGTCAAAAGAAGTATTCATCTCTATTACAAAGTACAATGAAATAAAACAAAATGGGTGCAACTATGTCCTCTGCCAATAAAGAAGATTTGCTAATGGAGTATCAAAAATTGCTCAAGCTTTTAAAATATTATACGGAAGTTCTGCTAACTGTATAATGGTTTTTTAGAAGTTAAATTGTAAAATGAGATGAACAGATACACAGCTAACAAAAATGAAATAAAAACAAATGGTGCAACTATCTCCACCGCCAAGAACACTACATGAGTTATCAAAATAACTCGAACCATGCTCGGTTCAGAATTCTGCTGCAAGGTTGTTTTCAGTCATACAAAAAAACTTAAACTGAACTAAACAAACACTGGTAAAAAGTGAACAAATAATGCATATGAATCTATGTATCATTATGATAATACCCTCTAAAGATTATGCTTTTGACTATTAAATCTTTTAGAAAAAAGCTCCAAGGTAACTGGCGAAAGAAACTCAATTATTTATGGATGGAATACAAATTTCAAGACATAGTAGATATATCAGGTAACATTTTAAGCAATGCGAACGAGGAGATAAAGAAAAAAATAAAAAAAAAATTCAGGTTCATCTGCAACATCTACCTAGAATAATTTTGGAAGACGAAAATAGGTTTACAGGTAGTTAATAAAATTGTTACAAAATTTTCTTCCTATCTTCGCAATAAGGTTCATGCAGATCATGCATGTAAAGACCAATACCTTTTATCGAAAGCTGATATGCCACTGAAGAAAAGCCCAACTTATTCCTACTACTCCAAGCAGCCACAGATATGGGCTTACGACGAGCATAGACAAAAGAAGCATTGCATTTTGCCTTGCCATACATCGAGAATAGTTTTTGAAGAGAAACCACAAGGCAAAAGTCCCGCAACATTCTGTCTTAACAAAAGATATACAAGGAAAAAAAGTGTATCCTAAACATAGCGTAGCCCTCCAAAAGGAACAGGAAAAGAATCTAAATCTTCATAAACTAGATGATCCAATGGATAACAACAGAAAATGCAATAATGCAGGCTTGAGTCCATAAGCAAGGGGGCTACAAGGAGCTTGTGGGTTGGTGTGATCCATGTGCGCAACATGAGGACTAATTAAGATATTGATTGCAAGATGATAAATTCTCTCTTTTGAAGAGTTCTTCCTTCTTGGGAGCTTTTATTTCCCTCATTCATATAAGTTTCTTAGTTTCTTCCTATCCACATTATAGCACTCTTTGATGGAGACCAGGTTTGGTTTAGATTATATCATTTGAATCTTTTACATTATTTAATTAAGACTTCCAACGAGATTTGTTTTATTTCTTTATTGCATTGCGGTGTGCACATAGTTTTAGCGAAAGCAAGAGAATTAGATTATTGAAGAATGATCCAAAAAATTTAAAACCCTAGTTTCTATGACATGAGTTTTGTTACGAATCTCTTCATGAGTGATCTATAAGTAGGCTCGCCTAGGCACAAAGCCTGAGAGTAATCCCGTTACTGTTTATCAGACCAAATTTTGTTCTTTGCCAAATCCATAAGGTTTCCTATTAAATCCTAAATCGTTTTCACTTTGCGTTGAATTTGGTATCAAAGCCAAAGATACTCTTCACTAATTCTAATTTTTGCTTATTTTTGTTTGTCTTGTGCCCAATTTTGGAAACGAACAAAAATTATAATAGCTCACAAAAGATTTCATAGATGATTTGCCATAGAAATTTAGATTTCAAATTTTATAATCAATCGTTCTTCAATAATTTAATTCTTATACAAGGCTATATATAGCTCAAAACTACATGCACAAAATGTGCAATTAAATAAAATCACTATAATATTAAATAAAATAAAATGCTCGGATAATCTAATGTAAATCAAACTTGGTCCCCGTGAACTCCCAGTTTTAAAGCATTTATCTCTAATGAGTGCAATAATAACACATGCCAAGCATATAACGGTTGAGCTGCTCATCTTCTTGCAAACGGGCTATAGTAATGGTAGTGAGACTGACACTCATATACCTACTCTGAACCATGGTGGTAAAAGTGGAACTGGCTTTTGCAATGGATTGGCTAAAGTAGATAACTAATATGGAAGGGTACACGCTAATGAAATGTCAAATCTTTTCTAACAAAAATCAAATCGATGTCACGATCCATTGAATATCCAACTCAGATATTGTAAGAACAATCCACCTTGGAACTTCATAAAGACACATAAATTAAGCATGGAACTTTCTCATAGTTTCTAAAAGGCATCTCTCGGTATGAATAATAATCATCATCTAATTAATAATTTTGCAAGTTCCTGCAATATACTATAACTGGTACTAGGACGTGATTGTCATGTTACAATGATGACTATAAATTTGTTGCAGATGCACATTGAATATTACAAAATTTACAATCATAAGATAATGGTTATATCCATAGGTCCTTGTAAAGTTCTAAGGTGGATCACTTCCAACACCTATGAGTTAGGTATCTTATGGAATCCTAACATTAGCGATTTTCAGTGAAAATGGAAAATGATTTGATACTTCACTGTTCACATGCTTTTCAAGATTCATCATCTATTTTAGCCGTATTCATTGTTAAAGCAAATTCTACCTCCACCTTAGCTCAAATTCAATGTGTCAACTTGAACACCACTATGCAACCCGACTAAGACACTACATGCAAGGTGAATGAACAACTCAATCCGAGTATGCTAGACATCTTTTATCGCTATTTTTATCAAAAATGAATTGCTTAGAGTCAAAACAATTGATAGGGACCAAATTTGATTTATATTAAATTATCTTACTCCTATATTATTTAAGATCCTAAGTATGATTTGTTTTTTCTTTATTGCTTTTTTTTATTGCATATAATGTTTAGGTAGTTTTGGTCTATATATTGCCTTGTATGAATATTAAACTGTTAAAGAATGAATAATGAAAATTTGAAATCTTAGTTTCTATGGCATGCGACTTGCTATGAAGATCTTTGTGAGCAATTCGTGGCTTGGGCCTATGATTCATTTGTGTGTGAACTCGAAAATAATCCCATTGTTATTTTTTGTCAACTCCTGATTTCTTTCTTTCCAACCCACAAAATTTCTGATCATAACGTCTAAGGATATGTTTGTTTGCATGGAAGTAGAATAAAAGTAGTGGAACTAAAGCTATTTCCACTACTTCAAGTATTTATTTGCCCAAAAAAAGAATTTGGAAGTTTTATATGCTAAGTTAGCGCCTATATGGCACCTAACTTGCACAATTTTCTTCCTCATATTTTAGCTTGGAAGAATTCTATGAAATAGAGGAACAAGCTAAAAAATTAATTTTTTTATTTGCATGCCACAATTATTATTCAAAAGATAAACTTTTATACATATAAAACAAATAAAATTATATAATATTTTTTTATTTAATTAATTAAATAATACTCACATCACTTCCTACTATATTTTTTTCTTCACAAAGAAAACAAACACAAGAATAACTCTCTTCTTCTACTTTTATTTTGAAAATTATTTTTTTATTTCTTTCTTATTTCCACTACTTCTATTAGCCAAACACACCTTATAGTGATTCTGTTATGCATCACTCTCTCCTTCCTAATAATGTGAGCTCACATGCCTTAATTAAAAAAATAAAAAGTTAAAAACTATAAAACTAAAGTTTAAAAACTAAACTATAAAATTAAAGTTTAAAATCTTGGAACTAGTATCGATGTCAATTAATATTTACAATATAGAAGATCAACTATAGCAATCATATTGTATTCACGCACATGATGGTTACTCTACAATGATAACTATAAATTTGTTGTAAATATTTGCTTTAAAATCTTATATGATATTTGCAATACATATTGGTGTCAATCGACATTTAAAACCATGTGTAAACCTAATCTCAAGGCACAACGTCGAGGTGTAATAGTCATGGCTTGCAATACGCGCAAAGTGACGTATATGCCTCACTTCAGCAAGTCGCAATTCTTTTACAATGATCTTCGCAGATATTTCGTCAAACTAAATCTGTAGTCACAGGGCATATTATAATGACCATTCATTTTTTATAGCATAAATAATTAAATAAACAAAATAAATAAACAAAATAATAAATATAACCTTTCATCTTTTTTGACTCCCAAACCTTTTATATTTTCTAACTTCCAACTCTTCACTTTCTCCATTAAATCATCCGTAAAAGTTCCATCTTTAATTCTAAAATTAACTCGCTAAATTAAATAAAAACCCTTCAAATTCTTAACTCCCAAACCCAACACTATATAAATCCAACAATTCTTTTCAATTTGACACAAATAAACTCAAACACTCTAAGATTCTCTCCTTCTCATCTCATCGAAGCAACTCGCCCGAAGCCAGCGCTCTCATTGCTGGAGCTTTGCCAAATAATCTTCATTCTCTTCCTCCTATTGGATCTTCATTCATTGAGCTTGGTGGTATCCATCTTTTTTTCTTATTGGGCTTAGATTACCCTAACGAATTTTAAGTTAGTTTACCCACTATCCAATAACCCTAGTGACCTAAAAATGATATCTACCATTTTATGACCCGATAAAATAGATTCAGACCCATTTGTAGATTTCAGATCCGTTACAACTATTTAGTTTTAAAATCAATTTTGAGTACAAAAAAAAACTGAAAAATCTCTAAAAATCATCTAAATTTATATTAATTTATTTTTGATATTTTTAGAATATTTTTAATGTGTAGATTGGTCCGTTGATCAATATTGGAAAACAAAATCCAAGTAAGTTCATTTTTAGACTTACTAATCATGCTATTTTATATAATTATTATTCAATTACATTGTTTATTTTGAATAAATTGTTTTCGAAAACATCAATTACTTATGATTGTTGTCATTTTTATTATTAAATATATTAAATCACATAATTAGATTTTAGAATAATCGATAAATACAAATTTGATAAATCACGCAAAAGCTATAATCGTGGAAAAATACTGTGTGTTATTATTTTGTATCGGTATTTAGGCAAATTATCTTGTATGCTAGTTATCTAATTAAGAAACGTGCGTAGCACGAAAAACCTCCCAGCATTCATACAGGCCGATATCTCTATGATGTCTCAAATCAATAAATTTTTGATTTAGCCAATTGTGATTTATCTCATGAAGTATAGATTGAACAAACTCTTTAAACTATGTTGCTAATAAACTAATAAAACTTAATTGAAACATTATACATAATATAATCCGTATACAAACTATAAGAACAAGATTATGGACCTGATATGAATTCTACTTTAATGATACTGGGTTGGGGGAGACATTGAATGATGAAAATAGACTTCGTTTCGGTTGTAACATGTTAAGTTGTACAACTAAATAATTCGCACACCATGCATTTGTAATGATTCGCTATATCATACCTTATTATTACTTCCATTTTCCATCGAACAATCTTTACCTAATAGTAGGTCCGACTTAGCACCAGACAATCTTTGTCTGATAGCCGGTCTGACTTAGTACCGGACAATCTATGTGACCATTTTTTGCGTTTGTATAGGAGATAAATGAAACACTTGACATCTTATCAATTGGTTTTTTCAATTACATGACATCTTATAAAAATACACTCTTGTTATAAATCTAATTGTACAAGATGATATCAAACTTAATCTATGACTGTTAATATTATTGTTACAGATTAATATAATATTTTTATATTCTTTCAAGTATTTTTACATATTTTTTATCACAACCTAATGACTTAGGTGTGTATACTCAGACTTATCAATGGACACATCAAAACTATCGCAGAATTTTGCGTACTTCAAGAAGTAGGATGAAGGCAATAGAGAATTAAAGTCATCTTATTTGCTTTTATTAAGTTTTAATATATTCTGTTTTTTTTTAATTGTATACAAACTCCGTCTCAATCAATAAAAAGTAAAACTTTTGTTAAATTTTTTCTACCATTATTATTAAGTATTATTGTGGCAAATGTATTGATATTCTATCAGACGCTTTAGCATATTTAAACAGAATATGTTACCAGTACCTGCTATATGTGCAGGTATACCGTATATCAGGAATGGGACATGACAGATACAATGATCTATACACAACTTTACAGTAAAATCACCCTGACCTTCAGGAATTCACTTTAAGGACTTCATATATCTAGGAAAGCCAGCAACAAAAACATAGAAAGCAGCAATAAGAAAGGTGACAACAAAAAGAAATCAGCAACGGGAAGAGCCACCAACAAAGAGAAGCCTATGATGAGAGCAGAGGTGTAGCAGCAAAAGATAATTCCAAAAATATATATAACTTATTTAAGCCATAAAGAATTCAATTTGAGATCTAGAAAAAAGAAAATATTACCAAATCAAGATCAAAGAGTAAGAAGTGGGGAGGCTAAAAGAGAAGACTAAGCATCAATTATTCGAGAATATCTAAGAATCATGAGGCACTGTGATGACTTATTTATTGAATTTATGAGTCTTATCTAAACTAAGTAAAAAGAAAACCAACAATAAGGATCAAACCCAACAAAATGGGTATTATCAAAATCCCATTTTTTTAATACAAAATCATCTTAAAAAAACTAAATTCTAAGAAATAATGGTTCAAAAACTAACAAAAAAACTACAAAAAATGAGGGAAAAAAAAAAAGAATAGAAAATTACCCGATGGAGGGATCATGGGAATCGTTGGGCCCACGAGACCGGCGGCACCCACGAACACCACCATTGTTATCGGTGAACTTGTTCGTCCTCCTCCTCTTTGTCTCTTCTTCTCTCGTTTATTTTCTTATCTTTTATCTTTTTCTCTTTCCTTTTTATTTTTTTTTTAATTTTCTGTTTCTCCGTTGTTTCTCTCTCTAATTCTTTTTAAGGCAAAAATCAATTTACTTGATGCGCAAGTCAAGGATCCCAAATATAAGTTGGTTCAGTTTCGGGTTTGGATATGGATCCAAAATACACTGCATACCCGTTAGTATGAATATGGGTTGGGTCCAAACACTACACTCACAATATGGGTTGGGTCCAAACACTACACTCACACTTCGTCTCGGATCCATTTCAAATTTTCTCGTTTTTTCCTTTTGTTTTTGCCTTTGTTCACTTTATTATTCAGTCTTGAAATCCCCATCTTATCCATTGTGTGCGTGCGTGTGTTCATGCGAGGGGATATGGATACACAAGGCAAGTGAAGGTTTCAACTTTCAATCTTTAGTGAACCTTCATTAACAATTGGTAAACCTATCTACTTATTTAGATTAATTTACTTTAAACTACCTATATAAACATATAAGTTTACTAATTGTTGGGTTTATTATGATTGGACTATAATGGACATGTTTCTTTGGATACCCATGAAACCAAATCCCGCATCAAAATGAAAAATAACATGCCTATGAGCGATAAAGAATATACTACTAAAAGCTAAACTTCTCGATCCCAAAAAAGAAAAGGAAAAGCAAAATACAAAAAGAATAGTAGTTTGTAACATGACTTAATAGAGACAATCGATATTGACTCTCTAAGTGGGGAATAATTTCTAAAAAGTTCGCTTGCTGCTGTGATACACAATAAGAGAAGGATACTACTATATAGTATTTCTAGAAAGTTATATTCCCACTCTTCAAATTCTATGGTTGATCCATAACCACAAATATTGCTTCACTAAAGACTGGGATGTCGAGATATGTTCCCCTATGGGCAGCCCATATGCACAAAACTATGGTAAAGATAAAGCCACAAGAGACAACAGTCCATACGGGCGCATCAATGTACCTCCAATATGACATCCAACTAAAAATTTGATCACTGATCTGGATGGCATTTTCGAGAAGCATTGCCATCAGAACATGGAACCGGAAAAGGTGTGGAAATGCCTTCCCCCTTATCACAAACAAATAGACTCCAAAATAGTAAATAATCATGGCAGAGTGTGGCAGTTGGTTGCCAAAGAAAGGGTCTACCAACACCTCAAAGTTCCCGAGGAAGGGGATAAACTTGTGGGAGCCTTGGGCGTACATTGCCATTATATGGAGGGGCATGAGGTAGGGAATGCAGGCTAGAGTCCTCTACCACCACCTCGGCTTCTTCTCCTCCAGCGAAGGGTAGCGGAAAGGGTATGCTATCCCATTTGATGCTCTAGCGACAACTGTTCTTGTTGAGGTTAGGGTTTTAGGGTTTTGGTCAAAATCAACAATCAACAAATACGAAAAATGAACAAAAATTGATGATTATCTTACAAACAAACAAACAAAATTATGATTTGTAAAGTTAAGGGGAAAAAACAACAATTATTCAACATTTCAATCTAAAATTAGAACTAGGTTTTGATCAAAATATTCAAAGATGGGATTTTGCCAGGGAGAGATGCTAACTTTTTTCGCTTTCCGATCTCAATTGAATCTGGGAGAAAGGGGAGATGGGAGATTGAAAGGAAGTTCAGTTCCAATAAGATATAATATAATTTCTATATAATTATATAGACTTCCAACAAAATCATTGCAATATAGTGGTGACTATTTCTGCAATTAAAAAAATAAAAAAATATAAATTTTACAGCAACGATAAATTTTAATTTTAAATTTAGTTTTTCTATTAAAAAATTAAAAAAAATTCCCTGCAAATGGTGGCTGTCGCAAATTATATTTCAAGGTTACTCAATACTAACAAGTAGCTCTTCCTGAATCTTGCACAACCATACAAGCTTCTAAACCAAAGAAAGTGGGGCTCCATGGACTCGAAATAAATTTGGCCAAAAAAATAACAATGCAGCATAATTCCTACCAAATAGATGCACATCACAATCTAGCAAAAACATTATCAGTAATTTCACTCACATACTGATTAGACTTGCATGGTAGAGTGATGAATAAACATGTAATAACAATTTGCACCTGACAATTGATTCAGAGATCCAAACATCATTGACAAAATTTTAAGATCAAGCTCACGAACAACTGCATAATATATAGCAAATGGTGTTAATTTCTTTAAGAGGTATTGGTTTTTATATTGATTCTTTTATACTACAGTTAACTGGTACATGCCTGCTAATAGTGGACACGTCCTAATATACACTACAGTTAACAGGTACATGTCTACTAATGGCGGACACGCATAATATACACTGCAACTATAAAACAAAAACATTAACTACTAATGGTGGACACGCATAATATACACTGCAACTATAAAACAAAAACATTAACGGCTCTGTTTGGTTTAAAGTAAAATTAAAGAAAAGAAAAGTAAAGTAAAAAGAAAACGGTTTCTATTGTTTGCTCAGAGAGAAAATTAAAAAAAAAAAAGAAAATATTTTTTTACTAACCAAATATTAAAAAATAAACCCATTTCCATCTCTCTTTTTTCCTCTTTCTTTCCCTTTCTCTTTTCTTTTTTTTTCCTCTCGATTTCCATAGATACTACTTTTAGAAAAAGTCTCCATATGAGTCACAGCATACAAGTAAATACATAATAGAATGACAAGTTCATGCAACAACAATAATGAAGAAGAGATAGCTTCCCACCATTGGCAAAAAATAAGAATGCAATAAAACCAACAACAGCTCTCTACGTAAACTCCATTTCTAAGAATGGACATAGTTCTTTGGATACCCATGAAACCAAATCCTGCATCAAAATGAGGAAAATATGACTATGAGCGATAAAGAATATATTGCTAAAAGCAAAACTCCTTGATCCCAAAAACTAAAAGGAAAATCAAAATACAAAAATAATAGTAGCTTGTAACATGACTTAAGAGAGACAATTGATATTGACTCTTTAAGTGGGAAACAAATCCTAAAAAGTTCGCTTGCTGTTGAGATACACAATAATATAAGGATACAACTATATAGTATTTCTAGAAAGTTATATTCCCGCTCTTCAAACTCTATGGTTGATCCATAACCATAACTGCTGCTTCACTAAATACTGGGATGTCAGGATATGTTCCCCTCAGGGCAGCGCGTATGCACAAAACTATGGCAAAGATAAAGCCACATGAAACAACAGTCCATACGGGCGCATCAAGGTACCTCCAATACGGCATCCAACTAAAGACTTGACCAGTGATCTGGATGGCATTTTCGAGCAGCATTGCCATCAGAACATGGAACCGGAAAAAGTGTGGAAATGCCCTCCCCCTTATCACAAACAAATAGACTCCAAAACAATAAACAATCAAGGCAGAATGTGGCAGTTGGTTGCCAAAGAAAGGATCTGCCAACACCTCAAAGTTCTCTAGAAAGGGGATAAACTTGTGGGCGCCTTGGGCATACATTGCCATTATATGGAGGGGCATGAGGTAGGGGATGCAGGCTAGAGTCCTCCACCACCACCTCGGCTTCTTCTCCTCTAGCGAAGGGAAGCGGAAAGGGTATGCTATCCCATTTGATGCTTTGGCGACTACTATTCTTGTTGATCGACGATGAGGGAGAACTGGCGTCATGCTTGGACGGTTAACATGATCTTCAGTTAGCAGAGAGGAAACTGTATCAAAGAGATGAGCGGAGGGGAGCCCTGGATCTGGCACATCATATAAATACAGAAAATTTGAACAATGAGATAATTTATGTATCCATAAAAAAAAAATTGTCATAGATATTTGGTTTTGGCCTAAAGAATCCTTCAATTTATTCGAATAGCAGGATCATGTCAAATGTCAAAAGAAGCATTCATCTCTATTACAAAGTACAATGAATTAAAACAAAATTGGTGCAACTATATCCTCTACCAATAAAAAAGATTCGCTAATGGAGTATCAAAAATAGCTCAAGTTTGTAAAATATTATACGAAAGTTCTGCTAACTGTATAATGTGTTTTTAGTAGTTAAATTGTAAAATAAAAAGAACAGATAGACAGCTAACAAAAATGAAATAAAAACAAATGGTGCAACTATCTCCACTGCCAAGAACACTAAATGAGTTATCAAAATAACTCGAACCATGTTCAGTTCAGAATTTTGCTGTAAGGTTGTTTTCAGTCGTACAACAAACTTAAACTGAACTGACATTGGTAAAAAATGAACAAATAATGCATATGAATGTAGACATTGGTAAAAAGTGAACAAATAATGCATATGAATCTATGTATCATTATGATAATACCCCCTAAAGATTATGCTTCTGACTATTAAATCTTTTAGAAAAAGAGATTTAATAGAAAAAGGCTCAAAGGTGCTGGCGAAAGAAACTCAATTATTTATGGATGGAATACAAATTTCAAAACATAGTAGATATATCAGATAACATTTTACGCAATGCGAACGAGATAAAGAAAAAAAAAACTCAGGTTCATCTACTACATATACCAAGAATAATTTTGGAAAACAAAAACAGGTTTATAGTAGTTAATAAAATTGATACAAAATTTTCTTACTACCTTTGCAATAAGGTTCATGCAGGTAAAGGCCAATACCTTTTATTGAAAGCTGATGCGCCACTGAAGAAAAGCCAAACTGATTCCTGCTACTTCGAATAGCCACAGATATGGGCTTACGACGAGCACAGATAAAAGAAGCATTGCATTCTGCCATGCCATACCTGGGTACCATGGATATTCTTTCAAGTGTTGTCATGGTTCTCTCAAGTTTCATGCCATTAGCACCTAAATTAGAAACATAAGAAGGAAAATATTTTACAGTCCGGATATAAAGCAAACTACTGATGAATTCAATATACATTCAAACAACCATTATTTTTCTTGCTATTGGTCGCTCGTCAAAATATGGCCATGTACAGCAAATAAAATTTAAGTTTACCAAAAAAACATGTTCTATTATGCACTTACACCTTTCTTTTGTTCACGTTTGCAGTAAAAATTCTGCATGGAAGCCTAAATGTTCAGATTGATACATGTCACACCGAGAATAGTTTTTGAAGAGAAACCACAAGGCAAAAGTCCCGCAACGTTCTGTCTTAACAAAAGATATACAAGGAAAAAAGTGCATCCTAAACATAGCATAGCCCTCCAAAAGGAAAAGAAAAAGAATCTAAATCTTCATAAACTAGATGATCCAATGGATAACAACAGAAAATGCAATAATGCAGGCTTGAGTCCATGAGCAAGGGGGCTACAAGGAGCTTGTGGGTTGGTGTGATCCATATGCGCAGCATGAGAACTAATTAAGATACTGATTGCAAGATGATAAATTATCTCTTTTGAAGAGTTCTTCCTTCTTGGGAGCTTTTTTCTCCCTCATTCATACAAGTTTCTTTTGAGTTTCTTCCTATCCATATTATTGCACTGTTTGTTGGAGACCAGGTTTGGTTTAGATTATATCATTTTAATCTTTTACCTTATTTAATTAAAACTTCCAGCGAGATTTGTTTTATTTCTTTATTGCATTGCAGTGTGCACATAGTTTTAGCGAAAGCATGAGAAGAGAATTAGATTATTGAAGGATGATCCCAAAATATTTAAAACCCTAGTCTATATGACATGAGATTTGTTACGAATCTCTTCATGAGTGATCTATAAGTAGGCTCGCCTAGGCACAAAGCCTGAGAGTCATCCTGTTATTGTTTATCAGACCAAATTTTGTTCTTTGCCAAATTCATAAGGTTCCCTATTAAATCCTAAATCGTTTCCACTTTTGAATTTGGTATCAAAGCCAAAGATACTCTTCACTAATTCTAATTTTTGCTTATTTTTGCTTTTGTACCAAGTTTTGGAAACGAACAAAAATTATAATAACTCACGAAAGATTTCATAGATGATTTGCCATAGAAATTTAGATTTCAAATTTTATAATCAATCGTTCTTCCATAATTTAGTTCTTATACAAGGCTATATATCAATATTCTAAAATGCATTTTTAGTATGCGTGCGATCGAGGACTGCATAACGTATAATCGGATTATGCGCAAATTAAACGGATTACGCGGAATTACGCGGAATATTAAAATTTTAATATATACTAATATACTAATTATAAAAAATGGATATATTAAGTACTAAAAAACTCTAAAAAATTATAAATAATAACTGTAAGCATGTAAAATGAATATAAATTGGCTCTACATAATATACTGGCTCAAACAAACTCTTATCTTTCCACAATTTGTTTTTAGCTCAGTTATTATTGAATAATAATTGCACTTCAATTATTGTGAATTGGTCTTCAATAATTGCATTTCAAATTATTGAACTCAGCTATTATTTAAAAACAAAGAATTCTGAAAATTACTTTAAGCAAATGAACTATACTAATCAGACTGTTCAGATGTATCATACCTTACATCTGCACTGTACTGTCGATACAATGACAATGAGATGCTCATCACCATACATGTCAATGTTCAAACAAATTTTTATCCTATTCCTCTCAAGTATATCATCATTTTTGTCTTAGATATTAATTATCACGTTTGATGTTTGTGCCGCAAAAGTGGTGTGGTCATAGATGAAGGTGAAGAACAAAAAACAAAAAATGAGTTAATGGAGGTGAAGAATCAAAATAATGCAATGGCCGAATCTCTCCTTTTTCAAAAATAATTCAAACCCTGAATCCTACTCAGTTAACACAAAAATTATCTCTACTCATTTTCCACAAATAAAACCCTAGCCCTAATTTTTCCGAATATATCCTTTCACCAAAAAATTCAAACCCTAAAATCAACTCAGTTTACTAAAAATAATCATAAAAAATGTTCAAGAAGAATAATACCCAAAAAAAAAATCATCAAAACCCTAAAAAGATCCAAAATCTTAACTGAAAAAAAGAAAAAAAAATTATCTGCTCTGTCGCCGCCACCAGAGAGCTCACCTTGAGGATCGCAGTCACCGGAGGAGATGTCGTTGGGTCACTGGTGAGATTGGAGGGGGGAAGGGGTGATGGAGAGTTAGGATTTTTTTCCGCTAGGCTCGGAAGCTTCGGTTCGGGACTCAGGTGTTTGGGAAGTGGGAATTATCGATTAAAAGAAGGGAAATAAGTAGATGGGTTGCGGGTACGGGTTGGGTTTTGGATGCAGGTCGGGCGAATTTTTAACATTCAAAAACTGATAACCCATTAACCGCATAATCATTATGTGGATTATGCGCCCGCATAATCCGCATAAATGATTATGCAGCCGCATAATCGTTGGTCCACATAAATGACCGCATTCTTCATTATCTCTATGTTTGGGTGGCGAAAACGCCTATGCAGGCGCATATACGCCTGCATAGGGCATTTTTTAGAACACTGCTAAAAACTGAACTCAAGGAAAACCTACAAACTGGTTGGAAAAAAGGGGACTTCTTTGTTGGCACTCTAGGGAATGAACTAATCAAGAAACTTTGTCATTAGTAGGTATTGCATGAAGGATATATTGCAGTTTTGCTGGCACTTCTTTTTTTTTTTTAGTAACTCCATTCTTTTTGCTAAAGAAAATTACCAACCATTACAACTAGAAAAATCCTAAGGGTTTTTTTTTTTAATTTTTTGGTGACAAAGCTAACAATATTGTCACCTCAAGCACTATTGATGGGACTAAGGACATAATTAATAAAGTTCACATTTGATTAGGTATAGTAGTTGTCCACGTGCAATGGTAATGGATGTGCACGTATCTACCATAATTTACGTATTCATGTTCGTTAAAATTGCAACTTTAATACACATCGAAGGAGATTGTAATATGACCTTAGAAATAAACTCTGCAAAAATATTTATCACTTGTATCTTTCTCATTACTTAATCAGGATTGTGCGGCACTCCATTGATAGCAGCTATTACTGATTAAACTCTATCTTGCTTTTGCGTTCCTTCACTCAAATAAAATTTTGAGAATAAATTGAAAATCTTGTCTATCCATTATCATTCCCATCGAAGACAGAAATCATTGATAATGTATTTCATATATCATAATTGAGAAAACGTTTGGGTGAAAATGTAGAGTAGTAGATTTATCAAAAGTAGATTTGTGATCGGGCCTAAAATATGAGAAGCGACAGGTAAGAATCATTAACCGACAGGAGAACGTCTTGAAAAATCAAGTAATATCATTAGTTTTTGTTTCGTGGGATGCACAATCACTGAGAGATTTCATTTGGGAACTAGAAAAAGACATCATGATAAAGTGCTCTTACCTTTTCTCATTCTCAGGTATACAAATTGAATAAAATTGAATTTCGACGACGAAATTCTTTTGTTCTATGCGTAGGATGTAATATCCCAAAGTTCGAGCTATCTGTATCCCTTTTTTGAGCCCCGTCATGCTGAATAAGTCCACCGAAGTTAATTTTGGATACTAAAATAACTTTAGGTAGATGTATCTTTAAATTCGTAACTCCAAATGACATTCGGTCTTAACGGATATTAGTTTTCTAATATTTAGAATTTTTAAAAATTTTCCTTACGAGACTGAAAAATACTTCCAAATTTGCTAATTTAATAATAATAAAAGTATCCTTCTAATTCTTCGGAATTTCCGTTCATTTATTCCGAACATTAAAATGACAAACGGATAATTTTGTAGCGTTTTTCTCGTTCAGCACTACGCCTTGCATTAATTTGAAAGCATGTAGAGAGCGTTATACGGAACCAAAATTATTAAATTATTAAATAAATAAATAAAATAATAATTTAATTAAAAAATGAATTTAGCTGGTTGCCTCGCATGCCACCGCCAAACATGGGCAGTGTCCGTATGAAAACCCAATTGGAAAAAAAAGATTTGAAGGAGAAGATAAGGAAAGAAGGAGGATGAGGATGTAAGGTTAATAAAATATTAAATTTTTTTTAAAACCAAACATGAGATGCTGCCTCCACTCTTATCTTCTTATCTTCCTGTTCTTCCTGCGTGATCAAGCAAGCAAAGGAAAATAAAAAAAATAAAACAAAAATAAAAATAAAAAGAGAAAACAAAAAGAGAGAGATAGTGTGAGCAAACCTTAGATCCCTCGTGTTTCATTCACGAAATATTTTCGAAGGAAAGAAAAGGGGAAATTCAATAAATCAAAGGAAATAAAAAAGAATCGAGATCAAGAGGCAAGTAAAACTGTTATTTTTATTCGTTTTTTTATTTAATTTATATTTATATACGTAATTTAGTTTGCAAAAATGTTTTATTAATATTGAGAATATATTTATGTACATAAATTATTTTGTGAATATGCCCATTTCACATTTTTGGATTATTGGTTGACATTGAGAATTGAACCAGATTAGTGGGTCAATTTTAATATATATAAATACTATGATATTTCGCTTATTTTTTTTCAAAAAAACAATAGAGTTTTACAATTTTGCATGCAACAGTAAAAAGACTGTTGCATGAACGAAAAGGCCAAAAAAAGTGTTGGTTATTTTAAGGCTGGATTTGTTTTGGGTGCAAAGTTGTTAGGCTGGATTTGGGAGTTTCCAAAGGATCACACCATTTTTCCTAGTGAGCCCACTTTATAACTGTCCAGGCTCAAAGTCCGGACAAAAAAAAACAAAGAGAAGTGGGCTCACTAGAAAATTGGTGTGCTCCTTTGGAAACTCCCCTGGATTTGTTTTGGGCAAAGTTGTTGGGTTCAAAGTTGAAACAAGACAGTTTTTACAAAAAAAAAAAAATTAATAATAAAATGTTTTTCTTTGTAAAGAAAAGTGTTGGGTGCAAAGTTGAAACAAGGATCATGAACAAGACTGTTTTTACAAAGTGACATGGTTTCCTCATGAACAAAACTGTTTTGGGCTGCATACAAACTGTTTTGGGCTGGACTTGTTTTGGGCAGCATGCAAAAATAAATAGTTTTGCATAAAAAAAAGAGAGAGAGAAAAAGAAAAAGAAGAGAAAATTGAAAAAGAAAAAAATGAAAAAAAAAAATGAATTTGGGCTTTTTGAATTTGGGCTTCTTGAATTTGGGCTAAGAAAGGAAGAAAAAGAAAGAAAATAAAATATTTTGTTCTTGAATTTGGGCTAGCATGATAATTGCACAAAAACTTGAGTTGGGTTAAGAAGGCATTTGGCCAAGTTGGAAAAATAAGTAGAGAATAGAAAGATAAATAAATTATTATGATAAATCCAAATATTGTGCCATTTCTAAACATTGTTATTGCATGAACAAGATAAATAAATTATTATAATATTATAATCAGTTTGTTACAAATCTAATTATTATTAAGCCATTCTTTTAAAATTATTATAAGTATTATAATAATAATACCCTCCAGAACATCACGTACATCTAATTTATTTATAATTTGCATAAAATACTAATGACATTTGAAAATTAACGTGGGTTAAGAATTTCTAAAAGCCCCATTTGCAAAATATTGCTCTGAACGGTATATGCATTTTTTTTAAATTTCTAAAGGCACAAACTGAATATTTATTTATATTATGAGAGTCAAAGATTTGCATATTTGATTGTATATGATGCGTGGCGTGTGATAATTGTTAATGATATAGTGTATTATATGATTCTTGTATGAATTGTACAATTTATGTATACATGACATGTAATTCGTGGTATATATACTCTCGAATCCAACATGACATGTTTGAATGAATTATCTGAATACTTGATAGAGCATGACTATTCATGGGAATATGATAACAAGTTTCTTTTATTTTGATTACATGACATAAAGTATCTTTGTGATACGTGTGTACATGATTTTTAATCATGATTCCTGAATTCTTGTTTCTCGTGACAAGAACATATACACAGTTTGACTTGACAAACTACGTGTTTCCATTAACTCATATATATCATGTATTATTGACATGGGGATTAAAAAGACTACACGATGGATAAGAACTGTATTGTACAAGAATCTTATTCTTGTTGGCCAACTTCTTGATTGATGTGCTAAGGACTTTTACTGCAGCAGCACTGGGTAGTACTGGGCCACCGTCTGATACATGAGTCAACATAAGGGTGATATCCGTTACTGTTTCATAGTACGGGATTTGACTTGAATACCTAGCGGTGTGTCATAGTTGCTCGTCATCTTATCCATCATTTAGTTTCAACTGTTAATAAGGACTTGATATACACATGACACCTTTACAAGATATTTACCTGCTATTTGCAAATGACATGTACAATCTTACTTATTCTATTTTTCATTACTCACTTGATATGTTTAACACTATCACAATGTATTTGCATACTTTATCTTTAGTACTGTGATAGTACATATATATTTTTCTTGTGTTACTTGCTGAGTTTAATTCCCTGGATTTTGAACCCAGGTTTAGAAAGCAAAGAAGGAGAGCCAGTTCTAACTGAAGACCTGTATTTCATTGACCAGACCGAGCGAAAGTAGGCAAGTGAAGTACATTCTAGAGATCCTATATATATTTGTTTATATTTTGTTTTGTCTGGACACTGCTTTTCCTCTTTGTGTTCATATTCAGAGCAGTGTGCTATCTTATGTAGCTAACTCTTTGAATAAATAAAATCTTTTTAGTTTCAGACGTGTTATTTATTTATCTGATTGTGTCAATAGTTACGATTATTCCAAGATCCTATGATTGTCGGGTAATGTAGTGCAATTTTAAGTAGCGTTCTCTATTTTGAGAAGCAGCTGAAAAACGAGGGCATTACTCTCTTGTTCTAATATAGCGGTACTATAGTACTCTTCCTCCATTTAGTTGACATTTTCTTAATTTTTTTCAATTCTTATTAAAGATATCTATTAGCCACATATCATCTATCTCTTCTAACTATCTACATACCTTAATAGGAATCTCATATAAACCAACAGCTTTTTTTATTCCATCCTCTTCAAAACCTCTTTTACTTCATATTTTTTAATTATGCACATAAAACTACGATTTATATGCTTACACCGAATAGTAAGGTCTCCCAGATTTTGAGTAAAACTACCATTATATTATCTTTCTATAATCTTTACATTTCTTTAATCTCTTCGTCTCGAACCAGAGCCTTCTGATTCTAATCTTTAATATAATTTAAAGTACATAAATCTCTAGACTCTCTCTTATTCAAGCAATTTATACATATCCTCTTTTGTCTCTTTATTGTTTAACTTCTCGAATACTTGGTTGTATAATTTAGCTTTTGCATTCAGAATAGTTTTCTTAGTCTCCTTCATGGCTAGTTTATATATCTCAAACCTTGTTCCATCATTGTTCTTCTTCAATCTCTATAAAGATCCCACTTAATCTTAATAGCATTTTTTTTTTATCTTTATTCCATCATAAATCCTTACATAGTGGAGTACCAACACTCGACACCAAATATATCTTTAACTACCCTCTTATGCAGCTAGCTATTTTGTTCCTGTTACGTCAGTGTAACGATTCTTCATTTTTCATAGGCAAAAATAATTCAATAAAAAATAAATAATCAAAATAATAAATATGACCTTTTACTTTTCATAACCTCCAAAAATTTTCACTTTCTCTAACTTTAAAAATTTTAATTTTTTTTAACCTCCAAGCCTTTTCACTTTCTCTAACTTCCCAATCCTTTCAATTTTTATAACTTCCTAACCCTTTTCATTTTCTTCAACCTCCAACACTTCATCTTCTCCATCAATTTAACAATGAAACCTTTAATTTAATTTTCATCTTTAATTATCAAAACTAAACTCCCTAATTAAACTAAAATCTTTAATATTCTAAAACCTCCCATTTGAAAGCAATATAAACCGACATCTCTAACCATTTCAAGCATACAAATCTTCCTCTAAATTTTTCCTCCAAAATTCTCTCTTCCTCTCATCTTGCCGGATCCACCCTTGAAGCTGCCTGAACTACCATAGGAGCCACCACTGGAGTCGCCACTACTTTGTCGATGAAAACACCTTCCTCCTCTTTCTGCATTTGGGGCTTGTATTTTTTGTTAAAAGACCTAATAAGAAACGTGAATATATTGTTTGCAATTATTACAAAAAGGTAAGACACTTACGAAAAAAATGTAGAATTGCACATCACATATGTCTACATTGCGGGTCTAACGAGTATCTGGTGAGAAGTTACTCTAAAGACAAGCAGACTGGTAGTGAGCAAGAAGAAACTTGTGTTCTGACTACAAATCTGATAGGAGATTGTTCTGTTGATTGACATTGGGAAACGAAATCCAGATAGGTTCATTTTTGGACTCACTAGTCAGGCTATTTTATACAATAGTTGTTTCAAATATATTTGTGAAATTGATTTGTTAATCCTATAATAAAAAAATCTATTATTTTTATTACGCACTTATTATTAAAATTGTTAAATATCATGGTATAGCTACATTTTTGAAAAAATAATATATACAATATTAGATAAATCACGTAAAAACTATTATTGTGAAAAAATACTATTTGTGATATCATTTTGTGTCGTGTCTAAAAAATTGTCTTGTATACTGGTTCTCTAATTAAGAAATGTGCATCGCACGAAAAACCTCCCAGCATCTATACATTTGTATGGCCGATATCTCTGTGATATCTCAAATTAGTAAATTCTTGATACAGTCAATTGTGACTTATTAAATGAAGTATAACCTAAATGAACTTTATAAATTCTGTTAATAAATTAATAAAATCCAATTGAAATATTGTACCTGATATGATCCGTATACAAGTTATTAGAACCAGAATTTAGACATACATGAACTATATTGAATGATACTGGGTCGGGAAAAACTGAATGATGGATATATACTATATTTTGGTTGTAACATGTTAAGTTGTACAACTAAATAATTCGCACACCATGGGTGCATAATGATTTGCTGGATCATATCTTACTATTATTCATGTTTGCCTGACGACAGGTACAACTCAGTATCGGACAATCTATATGATCATTTTCTGAGTCTATATATGAGACAATCGAAACTGTAGTATCACATTACTTAGTTTTTCCAATTACATGATATTATAGACAAAAATATCCCTATTATAAAGTTAACTTCAATAAAATGATATTAAAATAACCTAAATCAATTGACATTATTATTACAGACATCTCATTACATATATTTTCTAAAACTTGTGTTATTATTATGTTTGGACATAACCGTTATATTTCACATTCATTCTGCATATTTTATTTTGGTCACAATCTGACGACCTTGGTGTGCATGTCCAAACTTCCTGATAAACACACCAAAACTGATGCAGGATCTGATATACTTAAAAGATTATGTTGAAGCTAAGAATTAACTTATTTTTTCTTATTTAATTTATTATATTTTGTTATTATTTCATCTATATCAAACTTCATTCCCATCAATAAAACGTCAAACTTTTGTTAAAATTTTCTATTATAATTATTAAGTATTATTGCGGCAAATTCTACTTAAAACTTTACCATATTCAAGCAGAATATATTGTTGATACTTACTACATGGGCTCGTATACTGTATATCAGACGTGGGGCATAACAATCAGGATCATCATGGTCATTCCAATTTCCTTCCTATACTATTCAATCTACAGAAACTTTTTTATTACCTTCTAATTATCATCACTTAATTTTAAAATCTCACTTATATTTAATCTTTCTAAATCTCTTTCTAATCCAAACATTTAAAACTAAGAGTTTATATTGGATTACTATACTCTTATCTTGCACTACCTTACAATCGATGCAACTATCTCTATCTACTCTCCTAATTAAAAAGAAATCTATTTGGCTCGCACTTGATCTACTTCTAACATTAATCAAGTGAGAACATCTATTTTTAAACCAAGTATTCATTAAAATCAAATCATAACACAAAGTAAAATCTAGAATTTAGTTACCTACTTCATTTCTTTCTCAAAAAACAAGTCCTTTATATATATTATCAAACTTATTACAACTAGTTACTAAATGCTTATTGAGATCATTACCAATAAAATATTTTTTTTCAAGTCGGTATTTCTTATACCATCTCGTCTAAATCCTCCCAGAATTGACGTTTACTAAATTCATCAAGTTCTACTTGTGGTGCATAGGCACTAATGACACTAAGAATCGCTCTATCTAAAATAATTTTAACCAACAAAATTCTATCACCCTTCCTCCTAACCTTCACTATATCTCCAAATAATTATTTATTTATAATCACACATATCCCATTAGGATTTCTATCTCTATTTGTATACCAATGTTTATAACCCCAAGCCTATATGACTTCAGCTTTTTCACCTACCCACTTAGTCCGATGCATGCACAAAATACTAACTCTCTTTCTAATTAAAACATCAACTCTACTAATCTACCTGTAAGAGAATCTATATTTCACAAGGCCAACCGAATCGTATATTCATAAGCTAACTTTTTTATCCCCACACACTTATTTAGGTGTGGAAACCCTCTTTCATTTGACAACAAATCGGGGCGCTGACGTGGTGTGTCGTTTCTGGACAACAAACGAGCAACCCTCATACATTTGTCACCATACCCAGGCTCCGATTTGATGCGTCGCTCAGTAGGAAATGCCCCAACGAAATTTATTTTTTAGCTCATATCATAATATGTGACAATATTTTATGCTGGCCATCACATGTCTACCACAACACTTCTACTTTAGCTTGATTAGGGACAGACAGTAAAAAAATAAATATTTAAGCATAACACTGGCAGAATTTTCAATTACCATGCATCAATCCTAAAATAAAAAACAAACCAGCTATTCTAAAAATAATCTCACTTTCTAGTGTTTGAGCTTTGAATAAGTTGCACTCCAGAGGATCAATAAATTTACTAAATCAAAAAACAATTATAACCTAAGAAACATTCAATTCTAAATAGTCTGAGAAACATTTAATTCTATTCGGCATCAATCCTAAAACAAAAACAAACCAGTTATTCAAAAAATAATCTTAATTTCTAGTGTTTGAGCTTTGAATAAGTTGCATTCCAGAGTAACAATAAATTTACTAAATCAAAAAACAATTATAACCTAAGAAACATTCAATTCTAAACAGTCTGAGAAACATTTAATTCTATTAGAAGACGTACTGATTAGTTAGCGATGTGTTTAGCCATGCGCTTAACTAATTTTCAAGATTGTTTACTGCTCTCACTTTGATTATGAAGTGAACTTGTAAACATTGATATCTTTGTTTTCATATCAACCAACACTTGTATATCTTGAATCAATAAAACAACCAATTTAGAATATGCTTTAAATAAGAATAAAGTATATTAGAACTATAATCAATTATAGAGCTCCGCCCTTCTCGCTGCACTTTGATCCCTAGCATTTCTTTAGTCCCGTCACTGTCGTGAACAGGAGTGAGCGAAGCTGTGTTTGGTGTGGCTGCACGGGAGGGAAACCTCCCATGATATCCTGTCCCCTTTCATTAAATAGTAAAGTTAGTGAGTAGTGCTAACTTTGATGGTGTTTTATTTAGGTGGTAGATCGGTAGTTAGGAGTGCTCACAACTAGGACAAATTCTTGGAGATTTCACCAATAAAATTGGAATGAAAATTAGGGCGAAAATGTAATAAAACTCAAATCCATCCAGCAAATTGATAAAAATTATAAAGAAAAATGCAAACGGATCTTTCAAATCCTCATTTCTTCTTGGGTTTGTTGTGAGACTGTTCCACAGATCCAACTTGGTGAACTTCGGATGGCATGCCTTGCAGGTTACATTGATTTCCATTTGCATTTGCTGAAAAATTTCACCCTAATTTTCTGGGAGAAGATGATGGGTTGGGGAAGATGATGGGCTGCAGATTTCAACAGCTAACAGAAATATTGGTGTCTTTGCATATTAACCTTCCTAAACATTTTTAATTAGATGACATTGTTATCCGAATACATGGGATGGCATGCCTTGCAGGTTACACTGATTTCTATTTGCATTCGCTGAAATTTATCATCCTAATTTTCTCGGAGAAGATGATGGGTTGGGGAAGATGATGGGCTGCAGATTTCAACACCTAACAGAAATATTGGTGTCTTTGCATATTAAGACTCCTAAACATTTTTAATTAGATGATATTGTTATCCTAATACTTTATGGTTTTGTTTGATCGAGTGTTTAATATTCACTGCGGCTTATCTATTGCAAGAAATAGCAACAACAATTAAATCTTTTATCCGAAGTATTTAGAATAGGCTACATGAGTCAAAAGAGAATCACACCAGATCGATCACATTGATAATCCTTCTCCATTAAGCAATATGTCCTCATTTCAACCTCTAGCATTCATATCTTTTCGTATCACTTCCATCCATATTTTCGATCTTTCCTATGCTACACTTCTACGAATGACTTCTTTTTTATAGCCCAACATTTCATGTCATATAGTATAGCTGACCTAATAATAATCCTATAAAATTTTCCTTTCAACCATAAGAGAATGTTATGGTTACATAAAACTCCCGTTGTACTCCTCTATTCCAACCAGCTAGCTTTGATCCTACGATTCACATTACTATCAATCTCTCGATCATTTTGAATAATTGAACCCAAATACATAAATTGATTACTCATTTGGATGGCTACAGTCAACGGTATGTCTTTTACTAAATTTACACTCTATATACTCTATTTTAAACCTACTCAATCTAAAACCTTTAGATTCTAATATTTGCCTCTGTAACTCTAACTTCGCATTCACCCATGCTCTTCTCTCATCGAGTAAGACAATTTCATTAGTAAATAACATACACCAAGATATGTCATCCTACATAGTTCAAGTTTATCTATTACTATAGCAAATAAGAATAGATTCAATACAGATCCTTGACGCAATCCAGTTATGACTGAAAAATTATTTGTTAACCCACCACAAATTCTGATATTGACCACTATTTTATTGTACATGCTCTTAATTATGTCAATATATTCGATAGAGACTCTTCATCGATGATTACCAAAGTACCTCTCGTGGTACCTCATCATAGGTTTTATCTAAATCAATAAACATTATATACAAATCTCTATTTCTTGCAAGGAACAAACCTTTTTATTCTTTTAAAAAGGTTCAGTCCTTAAAAAAGGTCGCAAAGAATGAACCTCTTTATTCATATATGTTGCGAATTTTATGCATTTCAGCTCAACTACCAGCTTAATGACAGTTTTTAGCTAGGTTGAAAAAAAAAAAAAAAAAAACAGAGAGAGAATCTTAAACAGATTCATCTTATCTCCTTACCTAACTAATTATAGTACATGACACAAGTGACACGAATGATGTGAAATATTTGTAATATATAGACCCCTACAATTGCAAATATGTGAATTTTGCAACCTGTATTTGCAATATACTATACCAATTAAAATGATTTATTTGATACAATAATTCAATTATGTATTTTGAGATCTGTTGTCTATTAAAGACGATTTCAGTTTTCTACGTAACAATGCAACTGGATCAGTTATCCTATTTGAAAAACATGTTCGTTCTCAATTCTTGATTGTCTAAGCGCCTAATCATACCATATAATTGGGTGTTGTTCGATTCACCGCGGTAGGAGAGCCGAAAGTTTTTCTTTTTGCTTCCATTCTGCGCCATTAGCTCCTTCTTACATAAGGGTCAGGTAATAAATAGATATCAATGACCAAACCTATTTTATACACTACCAGTCATTTGGTGCCTTGGCTGACCAGTGTAGGTTTAACACCTATTTTAGATGATTTGCCTTTCCCTTTTTCCACCTACTCATAGTTGTTTCTGATGCATAATGGTTTCTTTGATTGGTTAGTGTTAATATATGTCTACTTATCCAATGTAAGTACTAGATTTATGGATTTTCAGCTTATGGATTTTCAGCTTTGCTATTGGTTTGGAGACAAGTTTTAGCTTAGTTGTTTGTATTAAGATAATCATGAATTGACTCAGGTTATTTTCTTTTCTCATCTTCTTATAGTTGTTTTTGTCTTTTATTATGGTGGATGTGCATGATAGATGCACTACCAAATTGAGTGAAAAAACCAGCACTAGTATACGAAACAAGTAGTTTGGACAAGATGTTTGATCATAATTTTGACGATCAAATGGTACTTTCAGCTTATTTGTCTTTTTAAAAGTGATTGGATGTTTTTTTCCTATTTCCCTTAAAAGAGGCTATTGGACTTTTGCATCCTACTTGTTGAGGAGTCCGAGATAACTAAATACATAGTTTCTCTCTCCCATACTAGATATTTTAGACCCCTACAACTGCAAATTCAGCTACTTGTATTTGCAATATATCGAAATAGTTGCATGTGTATTATTTGATGCAAAGATATAAATGCTTTTAATAGATGCAAAGATGCAACGGTGCATTTTATGACATAAATTGTGCATTAAAGACAATTTCAACTATGTACAGAGTGATGCAACTAGATCTGGTATCCTATTTTGAAAAAACATGGTTGCTCACAATTCTAGATTACCTAGACCCCTAGTGTTATCAAATACATGACTGATATTGATTTAGATACCAACCAGTAGGGGACAACTAGAATTAGAAATAAAAAAAATTACAGTTCAATCATTATAAAAAGATGGAATAACTATTGGAAAGTATAATTTTAAGGCCCTAAGAAGAATATTTATTGAAAATATTGAACATCAAGTACCATGGCAGATGCAAGATATACCTTCAGCTTCCTCTTCCTCTTGTAAATTAGCTTCCTGCCTTAGATTAGACTAATAATTCTTGCTGCAGAAGGTAGAGAAAAATAAACAGGGTTATGTAAATCTAGAATTTATTGGCTAGACGAAAGACATTTTTGTTAATGTTGTAGTAAGTCTTCTATTAAATTAAAAGGAATTCACAATATATTATGCTATAATCATAATATATTTCTATTTTTTTTCCCTTGCACTGCACTTGCTAAGGTAACTAATTTAGTTCATAGCACCTTGACAACTTAACTAAAGAATTATGCCCTAAGAACAGCAAAATGGAGTGAAGAGAACGGATTCATGTAGGTGAGCCCGAAACTTTGAATCGGAGTTGTGTTCTCGTTATAATTGTTGATTTTATCAGAAATTATATGGCAAAGTGAAGATTGCACTCAAAAGATTTGAGCGTAAAGAACCACAACAAATGTGGAACGAGATGAAAGACAGACAAAAGCTTAGTTTATGACCCTAAGATTTGAGCTTGAGTCTGGAATTTTGATATATTGTAGTGTTTATGCAGAGTGACGTTGGAAGCCAATGAACGCAAGACTAATCTTATTTATCAACTACCTTGAACAATCTTCTGTGAACATTTTTTTTGTCTTCCTTTTCAAGAACTATCTGAGATGTGATCAAAATGAAACGTAGTTATCACCTCTTTAAAACAGCAAGATATTAAACAAATTTTGAAAAAATAAATGTATCAGATAGAATGCAATCAATTGCGTGGCAATGTAGGTAGATATAAACGGCTTAATGACTTTTCTGGACACAGAAAAAAAAAAAAACTTAACCAATCTACCATATAGATAACTAAAGATAGAAAAAATTTAGAGGAATGGAGGGCATCTTCACTAATCTGTTCCAGAATTAAGGGTAATAATGGATATTTTAATTTGAAAGAATAATATATATCATTTTTGAAATATTCACTTAGCTTTAGGGGGGAAAAATGACTTTCTTGAATATTCTTCTTGCATCAAAAAGAGGCATTAACTTTCTGTCTTTGTATCTGTTATAGTTAGCATTTGCAATCAAACTCCTCTTCGTGTGTAATCCTATAACTATTCTCGCATCAAAAAGAGGTACTTTCTCTCGCTATATCTGTTAAAATTAGTATTTACAATCAAACTCCACTTCATGAGCAATCCTATAACTTATAATCTCATTGTATAATAAAAAATTGAGCCTCCATATAAGTAACAATTTAGGCTGTATTTGGATGTCATAAACAAAGTGTGTTGGGGGTTTTGACAATGTGTTGGAATATTTTGGTAGTATGTGTTTAAGGTGTTTTGACAATAAGTTTTGGAGTGATCAAACATGTATGGATTTTCATAAGTTTCATAAGAATATAAAAGACAAATAAGCCCTAGCTTGGAAAAGGAAATGACGTGAGAGAGAGAGAGAGGGCTATAACGAGGAAAAGAAATAATATTTTTGGATAAAAAATTTTAAACCCTGCAAAACAACGCAAAACACCTAATTAGGTATTCACCTAACTAGATCATTTGGGGTATTCAAAAAAACCTCAAACATGTGCACAAAAACTAACAAACAATCATCTTGTGAATACTTCATAACACATTACTCCGAATCATCCCAAAACACTTCAAATCTAGTCTCCAAGGTTAGAGATTTCATACTTTTTAGGAGTGTATTTTAACTAGTTAAATATAGAGATAAAAGCAAGCTAACACACACACACACACACAAAAAAAAAGGCACAATTATTAATCAACAAAGCACCTTCAAATATATCTAGCACTTGAAAATTCTTGACATGTAATTGTGAGCAGATGACTCATCAAAAATATTGAAATAGTAGACAAAAACAAGTTCGCTTGACTCTCACCTAACATATTAAAGTAACATGCGCGAGTCCAAACACTTATTTTTCCTTTAAACCCTTTTGATAATTGTTTTTTCCTTGTGCTTTGACCTGACCTGCAATAAATGCAAAAAGTTTTTACATTTGCTAAGCATCAATTAAGCAAATATAATAATAATAATAATAATAATAATAAACAATCATATTTTTGCTGTCTACGGTTGTACAATAGCACAGAAAAAAGGTAAATCTAACGTATCCAATCAAGTTATAGTAAATCAGAACTTGAAAATTTTAGTAAAACTTCATGCAGAAAAAGAAATTTGTTTCTGAAAACATATTTCCAAGAAGAGAAGACGAAGAGCCCTAAAATCGAGAAATAAGATTGATCAGAATTACAAATCTATCTGATTTCCTAAAACTGAAATCTATTTAATTCCCCAAAATTGGTCTTTGAAACGAAGAACAATTAAATTTTTATTTAGAAAAATATACTAAATTCTTTAAAATCGAGGTATGAAAATCTACAGAGCTACGACCAAAAAACTAATTAACCTAAAAAAATTAGAAACTTTTTATCTCGAAAATAGGAAAAAAAAAAAATCAGAAACAGTAATAGAAGGTAAGGAAGAACAATTCATAGCTTGATCTTGATCCTCTCATGCCTCTTCATCATCCTTCATAAAGGAAAAAGAAAAGGAAAAAAGGGGGAAAATAAAAAAATAAAAAGAAAATTATTAAATCAACAAAAACTGTCGGGAGATGTAGATAGTTCATGAACCTGTTAAAGAGTCGTAACGGCGAAGATCTGGCGCATGAAAAATTCGAATTATTATATAAGGACTCGCAAACCAAAAAAAAATCAGCCACTCCTCTCTCTCTAATTGTTAATTTCTTTCTCTCTCTCTCTTTTTCTCCTTTTATTTAATTTTCTCGTTGGATCCAGATCTTCGTTCTTCTTCTGCAGGAGAGAAACAAAGGTACAAGTACAGAGGAAGAAGGAACCGGCGTGGGAATGTTTGAGAAGCCCCGTGATTTTTCCTTCAGAAGTTGGGCCCACCACATCCCATGCTTATACTTCTGGGCCTGGCCCCACAGTTCCCAAGCTTCTCACCGGGAGCCGAGAGCTGCACCTTTTTTTAGCCGGCCCAGGTTCGGTCTTTTGATCTTTGCGTGATGGATGAGACGTGGGATTCTTTTGTGACTCCCATTTAATTCGGTGGGTGAGGTATTCAAATTTAACCATTACAACATACCCATCCGAGAGGAGTTTTCGCAGGAGCACACCATTTTTCCTGATAAAATCACTTTATAACTGTTTGGACTTTAAGTCCGAACGAATAAAAAACACAGAGAAGTAGGTTTACTAGCAAAATTGATGTGCTCCTTTGGAAACTCCCCTACCCGATAGAAGGGAGTTTTTAAAGGGTGGAGTCCATTTTAAAAATTTGCCTTTATAACAAGATTATTCTTAAATTTTTAGAACCGAACTGTCCTCTCCTTCAACCTCAGCTCCCACTCTCCCTCTGCACGAAGTGCTGCAGATTTTTTTTTTTTTTTTTTCGAAAACTTCAAATTCAATCTGTTTGACTTGAGCTACAGTGGGTTGAGGGAGTTTTGCATTAGGTTGGGGGAGGTGACTGGCCCCGGAGAGGAGACATGAATTTCTATGGTTAGTTGAGGAGTTGGGTTTTAAGGAAAGTGGGTAAGAGAATATATGAAGGGTATTTTTGATATTTTCAGTATGCTCACTAGAAAAAATCCTCTTTTTTCAAAACAGAGGGTGGGCTCACTAGGAAAAAAAAGGTGTGCTCCTCTACAAACTCCCCCACTCAAAAAACTTGAATAAGGTTAAATCCCATTAAAGAAAGAGAAAAAAACTAAAAAAACTAGAAAAGTAAACAATGATAGAAGAACCAAGCTAATTAAGACATACACTCCTAGACCTGATAAATGGGTCGGGCGGACCGTTGGGCACGCCCACGTGCTGAGCACGTTCCCGGCACGGCCCGGGCATTCGACTGTGCTGTCGGCACGGCGCGGCACAGCACGGCCCGCCTGTGCCTGGCACGTGCCGGCATGGCCCGACACGTTTAATTTTTTTTTTTGTAAAGAACCGTTGGGGACCTTGGGGGTATTTGCAATATTTTTTTGCAAAGAGCCCGGGGGTTTCTTGTAATTTTATTTTGCAGATTTTTTCCCTCAACGGTCAAAATAGCCGTTGGGAGGGTTTTTTGCAATTTGTTTTTACAAATTAAAATGTTTCTTTCTTTATAAATACCTCATTATCTCATCTATTTCCATTCTTCATACTTATACAACAAAATTTATTCTCTCAAAACGCTTCTCAAATCTCAAATTCTCAACTCTTTCTAGCAAGTTTCAGATAAGTGATAAAGAAGTCTCAAGCAAGCAAGTCTTCCAATCAAGATTCAAGCAAGTTTTCTCTCTTATGCAAGTTTTCTTTACTTTTTCGGCTTCTAGCTTCCTCTCTCTAGTTAGATATTTCTACTCTATCTCTCAAGTAGTTCACAGGTCAATAGGTATTTATAATTTGAAGTTTTTTTGTTTGGTTTTTTTGAGAATTTTTATTTGTTTTATTCAGGATTTTTTTAAATGGATCCATACTCGTCCGGTGCTTCTTACTCTCATGTTATGGGTTCTTTTTCTCCCTTTTAACTGATAAAGAATATCAAAATCTATACCAACCCTTAGAATAACCTCCTCAAGTACAATTTTCTTTATCTGAGGAAGAACCAACCGAAACAACCAGACCCGAAACACAAACAACCACCTCTGCTAGGACTACTAGATATGACATATTAAACATTTTGTGAAAATAATGGAAAATAATGTTAGAAAAGCTAAGTGTAAATATTGTCAAAAAATTTATTCGTTTCCTTTAGGTAGCGGAACGGGTCATCTTAAAAGACACTTAGACAAAACTCACCCACCAAATGAACCACATCAAATACAAATAAGCACATATAGTGGATCGCTAGGTATTCGTAAATATGATCCTATCGAAATAAGGAAAAATTTAGCAAGATTTATAATATATGATGAACAACTTTTTACTTTTTCAAAAAATCGAAAATTTGAAAGATTTTGTAAAACTACATTTACTGACGAATTTAAAAAAGTCCCACATTCTACATCTAAATCCGACATGTTAAAACTATATAAAGAGAATATTGACACTTTAATAGTTATTTTTACTTCTTTAATTTTTTAGCTGGAACTGCTATTAGGCCAATTTTATTATATGGTATAAAATGTTGGGCTATAAAGAAACGTCATTCACAGAAGATAAGTATAGCAGAGATACGCATACTCCGTTGGATGTGCGGCAACACTAGAAGAGATAAAAGTGAGAAATGAAAATATTCGTGCTAAGCTAGGTGTAACTCCCATCGATGAGAACATGCGAGAAAATTGCTTACGATGGTTTGGACATATGCAACGTAGGTCTACAAGTACACCAGTTCAAAGATGGGAGTTTATCAATGTAGAACAAGTTAAAACAATGAAGGGAAGACCGAAGAAAATATGGATGGAGGTGATACACAAAGATATAGAGTATAGAGGTTTAAATAAGGAGATATTACTTGATAGAAATGAATGGAGAAGGAATATCAAAGTGCTCGATCCGGCGTGATTCTTTTTTTAGGTTCATGTAGCCTACCCCAAATACTTGGGATAAAATGTTTAGTGGTTGTTGTTGTTGTTGCTATAACTGCAGATTGTGGGGAAGCTCTAAATATGTGTAATTATTTATGCATAACGATTCACTATATAGATCAAGATTGGTATATACAAAAATAAATAAATAATAGGGTTTAGGGTATTTGAATTTCCTCACAATACACATAATTTATCACAATCCCTACTAAGTATTCTTTCAGCATTTGGAATAGAAAGAAAAATATTTACCCTTTTTTTCGATAATAATTCTGAAAATACAGCCGCAATAGAAATTCTTAAAAAAATTACAAAACCAATTTTAGATGGAAAATTATTCCACGTTAGGTGTATTTGTCACATACTTAATTTATATGTTCAAGATGGATTAAAAATAGTAAGTGATTCACTAATGAAACTTAGGCATACATTGCTATTTATTAAAAATAGTAGGCCAAGAAAACAATCATTTAAACAAGGGGTATTTACTGGTTTGTCCCTCAAATCTTTATATATTATGATTTAGTCCCCAAATCTTCATATTTAGGATTTAGTCCCTCAAATCTCCTAAGTTACTACAATTTATTCCCCCTCCCTAATTTTCTTTAATTTTTGACCTGATATTACCATTTTACCCCTCTTTATTCATCCTTTCTCTTCTCCTCTCTTCTTCTCCTCTCTTCTCCTTTTCTTCATTATTCCTCCTTTCTCTTCCTTCTTTCTTCCTCATCTTTTCTTCATTGGTAAAAGAAAGAAGGAGAAGAGAGGAGGAATAATGAAGAAAAGGAGAAGAGAGGAGGAAGAGAGAAGCAGAAGAGAGGAGGAAAAGAATGAATGAATAAGGAGGGAAAAAATGGTAATATCAGGTTAAAAATTAAAGAAAGTTAGGGAAGGAGACTAAATTATAGTAACTTAGGAGATTTGGGGGACTAAATCCTAAATATGAAGATTTGGGGGACTACATCATAATATATAAAGATTTGAGGGACAAACCAGAAATACCCCTTTAAACAAATATGTAAGTATCTGAAAATATCACATAAAATTTTACATATAGATATTAGAACGAGATGGAATTCTACATATAAAATGTCAAACATAGCTATTCAGTATAAAAATGTAATAAATACTTTTAATGAAATGAAGTTACCAATGTATAGTTTAGATAATAATGAATGACACCATTTGAATTACATTTCTAAGTTTTTAAGCAAATTTAAAATTGCAACTATAGCACTGTCAGACACTTATTACCAAACTACACATACTGCACTATATTATCTAACCGAAATTAGTTCGGTTTTTAATGAATGTAGAAATCACTCAATACTTGAAAATATTGTTTAACCTATGAAAACTAAATTTAATAAATATTTTAAATATTTTCCATACTTATTATAATTTACAACTGTTGTAGATCTCGGTTGCAAGTTAGATAGACTTGAAATTTTAATAGATTTATTTTATAAAAATATGTCTTATGAAGATAATGTAAGGGATTTAGTTAATGATATTAAAATTTGTTTAGATATTATGTATAAAACATATGAAGATATATATGGTGTGCCAACACAATCTATAAAAGAACCATCTACTAGGGAAATCCGTAATCCAATAATATCATCTGTATTTTACCGAAAAAAGGCAAGACAAACTAGTATATATTTTAATGAATTATATTATTATTTAGAAAGAGCTAACTATGAAGATAACACATCCCCTAAAAATTATAAAGCCTTTGATATTTTGGCCTGGTGGAAATCACAGGAAAAAACATATCCCGTGCTTTTCAACATGGCCCGTGATCTACTAACTCCTCCGGTGTCTACTGTAGTATTGGAGTCTATTTTAGCGCAGGTGGTAAAGTGCTCACGGAGTTGAGAACCTCAATGGCACCGGATACATTTGAGATGCGTGTCTGCTTGAATGATTGGTACGACGCAGAAAAAAGGGAGTAAGGATTGGCTAATGAAATAGTAGTAGAGACCTCACCAAAAGAAGATGAATCATAATTAAAAGTATCTGCATTTATTGGGATTTTCATGTATTTTCTATTTATTTTTTTGTAATTTTTAAATCTTAAATCTCTTAGAAAAAAATACTAAAAACAAGTTGAGAGTGACGGCCAGGGTCCTCTTCCCTCTTTTCGGACTTTGTATAACTTTTAAAGAGATTTATAAAGTAATTATATCAATGTAATGAGATTAAATATAATACATTTTTTTTACTGTTTTTACTTCTTATTAAATCCAATTAAATGAAGCTAAGTAGTCTCATAAACTTATTTAATAATTATTTTTTTAATAAAATGGGCCGGCACGGGACGGCACGAGCACTGCATGTGCCCGGCGTGCCGTGCCGGCAGGTCGTGCCCGGGCCTAAGCCCGGACAGGCGTGCCGTGCTTGAGGCACAACACGTCCCAGTTTCGGGACGTGCCGTGCCCGGCATGGCATGCCCGTGCCAGGCCAGCCCGGCCCGGGCCATGCCTGGCACGGCCCACTGGCCGGGGCTATACACTCCATTGGTGCAAAAATAGTAGTCCTTTCTGATAAAAAAAAGTTTGTCCCAACATGTCTCTATTTTGAATTTCAATATAAATTTTTTGAATTCCAAACTAATTTTAACTGATCTTAATATATGTTATTCGATAAAATTCATAAATTTTTATTACGTTATCAAAATAATATATCTTTCTTAGTTTTCCCCAATTTCAATATAGGCAAAAAAGAAATTTTGAATTATAATAAGTAGTTATTTTTATTGGAAAAAATCTAAATGAGTCATCTTTTATAGGTACGCCAAACATATTTAAAAACAATGGTTTTTACTAAATGCGCCCCAAATATTTCCAATTTGCCTTTAGTTTTTTCTCTCTCTCGTCTCTTCAAATCTTTTTGAGTTTCTCTACGCACTCCTCAATTTCAATGAGGATTGTTCTTCGATTAGGATTTGAAAATAAATTTGGAAGAAACATAAGGCATTTCTCTACATACTTCTCAATTTCAATGAGGATTGTTCTTTGATTAGGATTTGAAAATAAATTTGAAAGAAACATAAGGCATTATTTTATTGAGTTTGATAGTTAAGACTGAGAAAGAGAGGTGAAAGTAAAGAGGTTTTCATATTAAGATTAATATGTTGGATTATGCAGGAATAGAATACAACTGTGAGAAGATAATAACTTAGTCCAAAATTTAAAATGACAAACTTTTATAACAATGTGTTGAAATTTTGGATTGGAAATTTAAGTGTATTTCTTTAAATTGTCAGCATAATAAATAGCTAAAATACTATTTATAGTAATAACATCAAATAACATTTTAGTTATAATGAATCACTCAACAACTTTTAACCACTCAATAACTTAAACTAATAACAAAATAAATTTTAAATGACAGAAAGTCTAACCACTCATAATATCTGGATAAGAGATGATCTCTGATTTGTTAGGTTTTATTATTTCAACACAATGAACTAGAAAAGTGAGAAAGTGGGCGTAATTAGAGAAAAAAGTGGGCTCATTTAGAATTTTATTTATTAAAACTTATGTTTCCTTAAAGAATATGTTTGGTAAAAAAAAACGAACAATAAAACCATATAGAGGGAGTATAAATTAAAATTATCTTGAATAAAAAAGTTAAAATTATATTGAACAATTAAAATTATCATGAACAATTAAAATTATCTAGAATTTTATTTATTAAAACTTATTTTTCCTTAAAGAATATGTTTGGTCAAAAAACGAACAATAAAACCATATAGAGGGAGTATAAATTAACATTATCTTGAATCCTTACAAATAAAAAAAAATGTTACATCCCCATGTCATCCTTCTTCTTTAAATTCACACAGCATTTCTATCGAATATGAAAGTGGAATACGAGAACATTAGACATAATTTTATTATCACTTGATATATTTAGTTATTCTAGAGTAATAGAACATAGTTTACTGATTTTTTTTCCCAAAAGATTGAGAAAGTTTATGGTGGTTTATATAATTTACTTTTTTTTTTTTTTTTTTTTGCAAAGCTACCTTGAAAACCTTATTTGATTGGGTAAGCCCGTGATGCAGACATGAAAGAGGTGGTATCTCTCAAATTCAAATCGTGCTTTTTCATTGTTAAATAAACCACAGAAAATAGTTGAGTGAGTAACTCCATTGCATCTTAGGTTGTATTTGGTTTAAAAGAAAATGGAAGAAAGAAAAAGTAGGAAAATATTTTCTTTTCATTTAAACTTTCTTTCAAAGCAAACAGTAGAAAATATTTTTTTTTTTCTTATTTTCTTTTCTTGTCCTTCAGTTTACCTCAAACCAAATAGAGCTTTTAGAGCATGAGCATAAAGAAAATCGTAAGGTATAAGAAATTAGTTGTTCAAGATTTCATGAGCAGACAAAATTAATATAAGGAATTAAGTCCCTGCAACCCCATATATTTCCCCTCTAAAATATACTGAAGAAATAGTTCTTAAATTACTTTAAAAAAAAAATCTAATAATTAAGGAAATAATCTCTCTTAAAGTAGGCATGACAAACAAGGTAACAAACTTATACCGACTCATTATGCTTAAAATTTTGAAGGCTTGGATGCTAACTTTGATTAAGTAATTAGATTCAGATTCACAATGATATTTAGCTCTATCCTTTCAAACAAATATATGAATTGGTTTATCGAGTAACATGCAGTTTCGAACAAAAAGTTGGCTAAGGTTGCCTTCATGACTAAAACTTGAGTCCTTAAGACATGGATACAGGGAACAATTTCTTATCAAGTACAGTAGTTTCCAAGTCTGAACTGCGCCAGTCGATGCGAAGATTAGGGCAAATCACTTTAAACGATAAAGAGCGCTCGTCCAACCGAAACTTGTATTGCCTCAAGCCATCGTATCATGGCTGCAAGAAATAGATGCAGTCGCCCTTCACATGCTCATCGTTCGTCATGTATGTAATGTCATCGTCTCCAATAAAGATTGCTCGATCACTACCAATGCTCTCCACTCTCTCCTATATACTTTCCGAGAAATTTAACTTGTAGACTTCAGCATTAAGGAACAAGCCGTCACACAAATAGTCATGGCTCTCAAAGTTCAAAATCGCTTCAAATAGCTCTTCGTCATACCCAACCAAAACTTTCTTAAAATGTATTATATCAGATTGCATTTCAATTCTTTCCTCTACATGAAGTTTTTTGCTTCGATTTCTGGAGATGAGACATCGATGATGATGAGATTGTCTTCAGCGCCAATCTGAACATACAACTTTCCTTTAAAACTCGCGATGCCATGACAAAATGCATCCGACTCGTCGAGATTATCCATTAATTGCCACTCTTTGTCATGCCCACCATGCAATCTGTAGTAAATGATCTCCTCTGCAGAGACGAAGATGACTGTTCAACCGATAGTACTCGGGGACGATGACAACCAAAAGTGGCTACGGATATTTGCGAAGCGTTGTGGACGTTGCAGCTGTGGGAGTGGGATCACGTCTGCATGGTCAAGGCCAAGAAGAAAGCATTCTTTTTCCGCATCTCTGGTATACTTATGTGATGCAGACTGCCACCGATGGGATTGAAAAAGGTCTGATTTTGTTCATGCTTTCTGTGATGTATCATAACCATGGAGCCGATCCAAGTATAGGTGGAAGAGAGTACGTAGACCTCTCCGTAAGCATTCTTAATTTCTCCTTTTGGCAACTTAACTTGTAACACCAATATTACGTAAGTATCAATAAATAAGTTATAATTTAAGAAAAGTCTTCAAATTATAGTGCAAGTCATGTAAATTGATCATATTACTTCAAACTATTTTATTATTAAGAAAAGCACTATACATTATAAACTTATATATTATTAGCAATTCAAAACCTCATTAGATACAAACATGCTTTTACTGAAGCAAATCGTAAAAAAATAATAACAAAAGAAAAAAAAAAAACAAATCTGTGATTGTTAACAATCAGGCAGCGCTTTATTTTGACTATAACCTGGGATTTGACAAAGTAAAGAGTGCTCTTCAAAAACTAGTATTTTTTTTTTCTTCTAATTACTAGTTTTTTTTAAATAATAAAACTTGGATTTAGTATATTCTATAATTTTTTCGTATGTGAATAATTAACAAAAGAAGAAACAAATAACAACTGAGAGAAAAATATGAACCTGCAGGTTGCCAACGGCAAAATCAAGATCTTCGATCGAGAGCCTCAAATTTCGAGGAAGTGCTGTATATATAATGAACTTTTTTTTGGGAACCGGATTCGATTACGAAGAGGATTGTCATTTATTCATCCTAATCCTAATCCTAATCCTAATCCTAATCCTATCCTAATCCTAATCCCGTTCAGCCAATTGTTGCATGAGTATTCCAACACCGGCCTAAACTCGGGAATTCCTTATCGGGTTCTGGGGTGGTTTTTGCGTGAACACGATCCGAATACGTATTGAAGAACTAACTCTAACAAGAGTAGGATTCATTCTTTCATATATATAGAAGCCCCAATAACTCTTTCAATTATATAAAGACCAGAACAAGAACAAGCAGGAGTGGAGAACGAGCAAGTAAAATTTTGAAGGGTAATTTTTTTTTTTCTTTTTAATTATTATTTAAACTTTTTTTTTGGCAAATTCTGGCAGGTTATTTTTCTTTTGATGTATATACTCGGTTTGGATTGTAGCTTTGTTGTTTTCTGATACAAGATTTGTAAATACTTTGTTTAATATAATAACTACTTCCATATTCAATTAGAATGGATTTGGAAAAAAATTACTAGCAGCTCCTTTTATCTGCCACTATCCAAATTTTCTTATATCTATATTTGTTTCTCATGTATAAAGGCCGAACATGATGGGTTGAATCGTTGAGAATTTTTTTATTATTTTTTCTTAGAATAGGGATTAAAATTTTTTGCACAATATAAATGCAATTTATACTCTTGACAAGATACGCATGCGATTGGAACACCTTTCACATTTCCACCAAATTCTTATCTAATTGTTATGATCAAAGTAAGTGGCTATAAACTATTTATGTGAATTTTTCTATTTTGTTATTTACTCAGGTCAATCAATTTTTTGTTTGCTGCAAATGTCAATTTGCAAGGTAAACAAGTCACAAGTCCTTGAAAGTGATAGTGTTGATCGCAATACAAACTTGAGGCTATGATCTGATCTTCCACGTGAATTGGTCGACTTGATCGCATTAAAGTTTCGCCTAACAGACCGCATCCGATTCCTTTCAGCATGCAAGAGTAGGAGCCTTACAACTAGCTTTCTCTCTAACGCGAAGTGCTTGCCATGACTCATGTACATACCTAAAAACCATGAGAACTCTTACAACTACAACATGTTTGATCCTTTGGATGGCAAGGTCTATCGCACAGACGCTGAAGTGATGCAAAAAGTCGCTTATTTCTACATTCTGCCAAGAATGGATGGGTGGCCCTGACCGACGGCAATCAGAGTATCCTCATGATGAATACATTTTCTTCCGAGGAACGAGTTTATCTACCAACGCTTGATTATTATAGGTTTAAGGGCATCTCCTTCTCTTCGCTGCCAGTTAACTCAGATTGTGTTGTGTTGGGAATCTCATACGAAACTAATTTTCCTTGTACCGATCATGTGAGTACTACATGGCGATACGGGGAGGATGCATGGAGCAAACATGAATTTCACAAGAACATTCCATTTTCTTTGGCCTCTAACAACCCAGTGTTTCACGAAGGGCATTTCTATTGCTTGGGCAGGGCAGGAAACCTCGGAGTCTTCGATCCGAAGAACAACAGTTGGACCGTCCTTGATAAGACAAAACCAATCGATCCACTGAGAACGAGAGAGAACCACTTGGATGCCGACCTACTGAGTTATCTCAGAAGAAAGAATAGACAGCAATGTTATCTTGTGAGACTTCAAAAGGAGAGCTTGTTTCTATCTTTGTTTTCAATAATGGGAAGCCGATCTATGTACTGAGACTTGATAAATCAAAGATGAGTTGGGAGAAAGTCGAAGACTTGGGGAACGAGATTGTATTTGTCGATGTGAGAATATCTGTCTCGATTGCTTCTTCGTTGACGGGATATGTGAATCAAATATATTTCACAAGGTGCTTATGTGAGGATGCTTCTCCCTGGGAGGGAGTATATTACGACATAAAGAGCAAGAAGTATCACACTAGTTCTAAATATGACGAAGAAGAAAGAGCTTCGTGTGCATGGGTTGTTCCGAAATTGTATTAGAGTAGCCGTAGGATGCAAATAATCGCAAGAATATTGTTTTTTATTTGGTGCATGCATATTTAGAGCTTTTGGAATTTTTTGTGCTAAGACTTCACATGTATTCTGACCCAGCAGCAGCCATCATTTTGATTGTAGATTTCTTCGATAAATGATAATAAGTAGGTGTACTTTATAGTATGTCAATTTACACTTGAATCTTGTTTTTATCCACGCTATTTTTTATTCTTTGTAGAACTCAAATTCTCTTGATGAGCCTAGAAAACAGAAAAACAAACTTAGTCATTGTTGTTATCTCTCCATAGCTAATCCACTCAACTAATTACTGTTACACCACGATCTTGTTGCTAATCGTCGCTACCCTTCCAACATTGACAATCTCCTCGACGGAGCATAGCAATGCCGAGCAAGATGGCCCATGGGCCTTGTAGAATTTTTAACGATATCTCACGGTTCTCATTTCTATCTCCGTATAAAGGATTGTTGATGATGTTACCTCTTGGATCAGACTCCTCTCAGAAGATGAAAGATCTCAGTTACATATCGATGCTCACAGCAGACTGGTTATCGGGAGGAAGTCTCAAAGGAAGGACGATCAGCCGACCACCGAATGAGACATCGGGAGGAAGGACAACAATGATCACCTATCAGGTATCTTTTTGTATCAGCTTTTGTTCTTCTTTAGTTGTTTCTTTTTTAGTTTTATAAACTCTATGAGTTGTTATGTAAATACCCAGTGTCTCTAATACACTGGATGAACTTATGTTCTATTATCATGGTTTAATAGAACGCTGAGAGTTTCAATCCGCTGTTTATGAATCAAAAAAAATTCATGAAAATTTATGCGTTTAGTCCTAGTCGATAGTAGTTTCAGGAATCACAAAGAATAAAAGAGTCCATCAGAATAGCTATCCCTAGTTCTTATGTCCAAGTTTGAATGTTGTTGATCAGATGACATAGTGTATCGCATACTATCTTAATCAATCGCTTCTCATTTTAAGAACAGTTGTAACTAATTTGTTTTGACGAATAAGTTGAAACTTATAAGGCATGTTAATAGTTCCTAAGGAAGAATATACTCTCTTTAGCCCCAAATCAATTAAGTTTTAGGAGTTCACACGTAAGTATTGTTCCATATATAACAGAATAAGAGAAGTTCATGAATTTAAATAGAAAATAAAGTTATTCTTTATTAAAATTTAAGCTGACAGGTTATTTTAGTTATCAGCTTTCTCGATATAAATTGTATCGATGGATCAATCCGTTGATGAAGGACTCTGTGCCCAGAAGGTGACGACGATAAACATAAATGTTGATGAAGGACTCTGTGCCCAGAAGGCGAGGACGATAAACATAAATTTTCATATATCCGTCTTGAGAAATTTTATGTGCTAATGTATGGGGTTCAGATAGTAAAAATTAAATTTCTAAGACTTATTGTTTCAACAACTGTAGAAACCCACAAAGTTCATCTGCATCCTTAAAGGTCATTATGGCGTGCATACCACTCTGTGTCTCATTAACAAAATTTAATAGAACAAGCCAGTACAAAATAACGGTTCCTATAGATAGACCATACAAAAATAAATAATAGCAAAGGACAGAAAATGAAAAAAATAAAATGAAGCAAATTAATTAATTAACATGCAATAAGATGCCATAGTAAGGCAAGTAAGCCCCCATATATATTAATAAGTTCAAAAGGAGCTCAGAAATGAGTCTCGCTTCCTCACTGCTCTCCACAAACTTATATCCCCCAGCCTCCTCCTCTGACCAGGAGGCTGATCACATTGAGCCACCCGATCTTCGTCACTCTTCTCATCTCTAGCCATGGATGGAGGGAGTCACTCTTCTCATCTCTAGCCATGTATGGAGGGAGAAGGAGTTTATATGTATAACGGATAGAATAATAAAAATTTATGGGTTTAAATGACTGTGATTCAACCTTTATGTAACTTACAATATAATTCTCTGATTTTTGCTTATTTTTATTTCTAAGATTATTCCTATTCGTAAGGTTAAAAAAAATTATCTTCTCTATTTAATTTGTCACAAAATAAAAAGGAATCTATTTCTATACAATAACAACTAAACCTTTTAATCCCAGGTACTTGAAATAGCCTACATGAACCCAAAAAGAAATATGCAAGACCGATCACATGGAGATCCTCCTCCACTCACGTAGTTTAGTATGTATAATTAATGTTATAAAAGAATTCATACTTACGATAACCTTTAATCATCTCAAACTATATCATAAATTCATGAGCAAGAATTTTCCTTAATTGACACCATTAATACTTTGGCTACATTTATCTAGCTAGAGGCCTATGGCCCTAAATCCAACCTTACCAACATTTCAAGGACCTTCTCATTCAAGGAAAATTAAGACATGAACTTACAATACAAGCAAACAAGTAAGCAATAGCGAAGAATTCTAATTACGCCAGTGGCTTATTTTGTCTTGGTGTTGCCGAATGTGGAAGAGCTTGTGCTTGATCTTAGCCATCTTGCTGCCATTGTGATAGTCCCTGGGGCTGTGACACGCAACGCCGGGGAGGAGGAGGCCGACGGCCTGGAAGAGAAGAGAGACGACGCCCACGTCAAAGTCCTTGGCGCCGACTAGGCGGAAGAAGAAGGCCTTGAGGAGATCATCCAGTGCGCCGAGGTGCATGGCCAGAGCGTACCAGATGTTCAAATAGTTCGGGTTTGGAGATTCTTCAACCACCTACGCAGTGTATTTGAATATAAAAAAAATGACTGATAGTTTAAAAAAATAGAAAAAAAAGGGAAAGCAAATGATTTAGGATACATTTGTTTGAATGGAAATAGGATAGAAGTAAGACTAGTTTCTGTCTACGTTATATATTTGTTTGGCTAAAAAAATGAAAGTTACTATTTCAATAATGAGTTGGATTTTATATGATATCCATATTTCTCAATTTTATAAGCGAATACTATCCATTTTTTTTATTTTTAAAAGATTATTTTTAATTTTCTTTCTTACATCCAAACACCCATACACACTCTCAATTTTATAAGTGATTGGTTTGAAAGAAAATAGAAAAAGAAAAGAAAGAAAGAAAATAAATGGAGATGAAAATTGGTTTCTCTTTAAAATATTTTATTTCTACTTTCTTTTCTTTTAAATTTTCTCTCAAACCAAACAATAGAAAATATTTTCTTTCTCATTTTTTTTCTTTTTCTTCCGTTTCTGTTAGAAAAATTACTTAAATTAGTAATAAAATTGTGATACATATGAAATTCTATTTTTTTTTTGTTCGTTTAGAACAAAAATCTCTTTGACAATTTGTTTTTTGTTCGTTTAAAATTGAAGACATAGTTGTTTTGCCTTTTTAAGAAACTTAACAATATTTTTGTTGCAACAAAAAAAAATCACTACAATTTCATTAAACTCCTATTAATCAAAATCAAAAGCTTGAATTTTCAGTTTGACAGCTAAACTAATAATAGCTTATTGAACTTACATGATGAAAATGAACGGTTAGTTTTTTTATCCATTCTATTTAAAATTTTCTATTAAAATATTAATTTTATTTTTTAATTTAAAATTTGAATACTACAGCCAAGTCTGCTCATAGAATTCACCTATTCCCATCTCTATCTGCATACTATAGATTAATTATTCATTTGTTGTTAACTTCCTAACTGTGTCTAAACCAATGGATAAATTTTCCATCAGTAGCTAGGGTTCCAGTGAAACTCTCACCTCTCCTTCATACCAGCTGTTGAAGTAGATGCAGGTCCCAAAGTGCTTGAACTGGGCCACTGGCGGCTTGTCAAAGGGCACCCTCGGCACCAAGTCGTACCGATACACCATCCTATGGTACCTCTCCCCCAGCACGTAGCTCATCAACATCCCAAATCCCCAACCCTAGGCTGCCCATAAATCATCACTCCATAAACCCTATCCAAGATGCCACTCTCCTCGTGCAGGGCCAAAATGGCCGGAAAAAGGATTGCCAAGGCCCCACCGAGGCTGTGCCCTGTGATCAAGATCTTCGCGTCCGGGTGCTTGGCCAGCAACCCTAGCAGTGTGCTCCTAATGGAGTAGTACGGTAGGGGTTCTCCCCTCGTCGCTCTCGGTGTACTCCCGGGGGAACCCCTGGTCCGTATGGGTATCGTCCTGGAGGCCGAGGGCCCGCATGAAGCCGAGGTGGATGCAGCCAAGCTTGCCCATGGAGAGCCAGGAGAGATTTGTTAGGAAAAGATAGCGGAATAATACTAATGCAACAACCAGCGGAATCAAATAGTTAACCGAAGAGAAAAATATCAGAGACAGAGAACACGCAGATTTAACGTGGTTAGGCAATATGCCTACGTCCATGGGGACACGATTGAAAAACTTTCACTATATCAAAAGAGGATTACAACTTTTTAGTTCTCAACCACAAGAGAAATCACAAAAAAATCACACAAGATTTTGAGATCAAACCCTAATCTCTTATTGCAGTGATTTACCTCTTTGCTTCTGCCGCCGAAGAAACCCAAAGAAAATCACCACCTACTTAGCTTCCCTCGGTCAAACCCTTTTGCCTTCGGCCGAACCAAGCAGCGGCAGAAATCCGCAGCCCCCTCTCTCTTCCTTCTCTGGCCGAAACCAAAAAACACACAGCAGCACAGTACAAAATTATTTCACCAAATAATTTCAATACTAGTCGCCACCTCACGAGAGAAAAAACTTTTGGCTAATTTTTTTTTTTTTTTTTTCGGCTCCTTTCTTTTTACTGCACCAAATCCTAGCACCACAACCCATATATATATTATATCATAATGGGTTTGGGCCGGTTTTGGACCCGTTTCGGTAGACCGAAACCCGCTACGGCAATGGGCTCCATTAGCAACAATCTCCCACTTGGAGACCTTATTGCTAAAAATGTAATCTCTATACATGATAATTCTAGTGTCCAAAGTTTTTACCTCGATCGTTCAAAGTCCCAATTTCAGCATTCAACACAAATGCACCAAAGTTGAGTAATAGCTCAACATTTTCCCATCAACCGGCTTTGTCAACATATCTGCAGGATTCTTTCTGCCCTCAATCTTCTCCAACTTCAATTGGCCATCCTCTAACAAGGATCTAATGAAGTGATATCTCAAATGAATATGTTTAGTCCGTGAATGATACGCCGAGTTCTTAGCAAGATGAAGTGCACTCTGACTGTCACTGAATAACCTGCAATCCACTCTATCAAAACCCAACTCACTCATCAATCGCTGCAACCAAATAAACTCCTTACTTGCTTCTGCAGCTGCAACATACTCAGCTTCTGTCGAAGATAAAACAACAATTGATTGTAGTCTTGAAACACAGCTTACCGCTGTTCCTCCTACAGTAAAAACATAACCTGTGGTGCTCCTGTCATTGTCTCTATCACCCGCATGGTCCGAATCCACAAAACCTTGCACATCAATGTTATCACTCCCAAAACACAAACAATACTTTGAAGTACCTTTCAAATACCTGAAAATCCACTTCACCGCTTGCCAATGTTCCTTTCCAGGGTTCTTCATGAATCTACTCACTACTCCCACTGCATGTGCAATATCTGGTCTTGTACTCACCATTGCATACATGAGACTCCCAACGGCCGATGAATAAGGCACATTCTCCATGTGTCTCTTCTCCTCATCTGTCTTAGCACCTTACTCTTTTGACAGTTTGAACTGACCACCAAGAGTTGTAGTTACTGGTTTTGTATTCTCCATGTTGAATCTCTCCAACACCTTCTTGATGTATCCCTCCTGAGATAACCACAATTTCTTGTTTTTTTTATCTCGGGTAATTTGCATCCCAAGAAGTTGTTTGGCCTCACCCATGTCCTTCATAGAGAATCTCCCTGCTAACTTTCTCTTCAAATTATTGATTTTCTTCATGCATGTACCTGCCACAAGTATATCATCTACATACAAAGTAAGTATAATAAAATTAACATCCTTAAACTTTTGTAGATATACACAATGATCTGAATTGCTTCTGGCAAAACCCGAATCCAACATAAACTTGTCGAACTTCAAGTACCATTGCCTCTGCGCTTGTTTCAACCCATACAAGCTCCTTTTCAGCCGACATACCCAATTCTCCTTTCCTTTAACTTCATATCCCTCCGGCTGTTCCATGTATATTTCCTCCTCCAAATCACCATGAAGGAAAGCAGTCTTCACATCGAGCTGCTCTAAATATAATCCTTTTACAGCCACAATACTTAGTATTGTTCTGATAGAAGTCATCTTGACAACAGGTGCAAATATTTCATTGAAATCAATACTTTTTCTCTGACCGTATCCCTTCACCACAAGTCTAACCTTGAACCTTTGTGTCCCTTCTGCCTCATGTTTTACTATATATACCCACTTGTTATGCAATACTTTCATCTTTTCCGGTCGCTTCACCAATTCCCATGTATGATTCTCCTCCAAAGAAGACATCTCATCACGCATGGCTTGCTCCCACTTAAGATGAAGTTTATCCTGCATAGCCTCTTGGTAACTCTCTGGTTCACCTGCATCAGTATACAAAACATGATATAATGGAAGACAAAGTTTTTGGGTTGGCTTACTTATCCTCGTGCTCCTCCTCAAAGTGGGAACACTCTCTGATGAAGTACTGGAACCATCTACTTCAGTCAATGGCTCTCTTTCCTGTTCGGTCTCGTCTGAAACTTGTGTATTCTCAGATGTAGTCATTTCTTCTCCTTCAGATGTAGGTATTTCTTCCTTTCTTTTATCCATGGGATCTATCCCATCCTGTGGCTCATCCAGCTCCAAGTGCTCTTTTTCCACTGCTTTCTCACTCTTACTTTCCATTCGGTCTTTATACATATAGCCCTCATTAAATACTACATCTCTGCTACGAATTACTTTGTTATGCTCATAATCCCATAAGCGATAACCATATTCGTCGCCACCGTATCCAATGAATGCACACTTCTGAGATTTCGAATCAAGCTTCTTTCTCATCTCATGATCCACATGTGCATATGCTATACAACCGAACACTTTTAAGAATGAATAATTCACAGTCTTAGCAGACCACACCTCCTCTGGAATTCCTCCATCTAAAACACTAGCTGGACTCCTGTTGATCAGATAGACTGCCGTATCTACAACAGCTCCCCAAAGTTGCAAAGGCAAACCTGCTTGTAGTCTCATACTCCGAGCTCGCTCCAAAATAGTTCTATTCATCCTCTCAGCCACGCCATTTTGCTGCGGCGTCCTCGGTACAGTCTTCACTCTCCTGATCCCGTGGGTAGAGCAATAGTCATCGAACTCCCTATTGCAAAATTCCCCACCATTGTCTGACAACAGACATTTTATCTTCAAACCTGTTTCATTCTCAACAAGAGCTTTCCATACCTTGAAGATCTTGAAAACATCGGATTTCTGCTTAAGTGCAAACACCCATGTTTTCCTACTTGCATCATCTATGAAAGTGACAAAATAAGAATTACCTCCAAGAGACTTCGCCGAAGAAGGTCCCCATACATCTGTATGCACCAACTCCAATCTCTCGGTTTTCTTCTCCTTGCCATCCTTCATAAAGCTAACTCTTTTCTGCTTTCCAAACACACAGTTCTCACAGAAATCAAAATTAGCATATTTCATATCTGTCAACATATCTCTAGATTGCAATACCCTCATGCCGCTTTCGCTCAAGTGACCGAGTCTCTGATGCCATAAGGTAGCCTTCTCATTCTTCACGGTGGTGAAAGAAACAACGTGATCCACTGAGCTTGAGAGTAAATATAGAGTTCCCACTCTCTCACCCTTGACCACCACCATTGCTCCTCTACTGATCTTCCACTATTTCTTTTCAAATGAGATTTGATAACCTTCGCCATCCAGCTTGCTAACAGATATTAAATTTTTCTTCAAATCTGGTATGAGCCTGACCTCTTGTAAAAGCAACTTTCCACCATTGTGCAACTTTAGCTGAATTGTTCCTTTACCGACAATCTTGCATTCCTGCCCATTACCAACAGTCACATGCCCAAAATCACCTTGGACATAATTCTCAAACCATTCTCTGCGAGCAGTGCAATGGAACGAAGCCCCTGAATCCACAAACCACAGATCTGACCTCGATTCTGTATGAGCAGACAAACACAAGTCATCATACTCTTCACTTGGATTCACCACATTCGCTCCTTCCTTATCTTTGTTTGGACAATCCTTTTTCATATGACTCTCTGTCTTATATTTCCAACACACTAATTTTTTCTTGAATTTTCCCTTAGATTTTGATCTCCCTCTTTGCTTCGACTCCCTGCTTAACCCCTTTCCTTTCTTCTGTCATTATCAACCGACAGAGCAGTAATTGTAGAAACTGTGCTCCCACCAATGCTCTTTTTCATTAATTCATCATTCATGATTGTACTCACAGCATCATTGAATTTAAGAGCAGTATTGGAAGAATTGCTGATGGCCATAACAACATTACTCCAACTATCCGGTAACGAACACATAAACATCAAAGCTTTAATGTCATCATCAAAGACAAAATCTAAAGATTCAAGTTGTACCCATAATGTGTTAAATTCGTTCAAATGATTAACAACTGAACTATCAGAAGATATCTTCAAGTTGAACAACTTTTTTATTAGAAACAGTCTATTTGAAGCAGACGGCTTCTCATAAAATTTAGCCAACGCTGATATCAAACCTGAAGTGGTTTTCTCCTTGGAGACGTTGAACACAACCTGCTTTGTCAGGCACAATCGAATCTGCGCCAAAGCCCTCCTATCCAACAATGCCCACTCCTCATCAGTCATCTTTTCTGGTTTTTCTCCAATCAGTGGTTGATGTAAATTCTTTTGATATAAATAGTCTTCCATCTGCAACTTCCACCATTGAAAATCTGTCCCATCAAATTTTTCAATCTTTCCCTTCCTATCTTCCGCCATAACTCCCACTCAAAATCAACACCGATCTGAGTGAAATCTGACCCGAACCAGGGCTCTGATACCAATTGTTAGCAAAAGATAGCGGAATAATACTAATGCAACAACCAACGGAATCAAATAGTTAACCGAAGAGAAAAATAGCAGAGACAGAGAACACGCAGATTTAACGTGGTTCGGCAATATGCCTACGTCCACGGGGACACGATCAAAAAACTTTCACTATATCAAAAGAGGATTACAACTTTCTAGTTCTCAACCACAAGAGAAATCACAAAGAAATCACACAAGATTTTGAGATCAAACCCTAACCTCTTGTTGCAGTGATTTACCTCTTTGCTTCTGCCGCCGAAGAAACCCAAAGAAAATCACCACCTACTTAGCTTCCCTCGGCCAAACCCTTTTGCCTTCGGCCGAACCAAGCAGTGGCAGAAATCCGCAGCCCCCTCTCTCTTCCTTCTCTGGCCGAAACCAAAAAACACACAGCAGCACAGTACAAAATTATTTCACCAAATAATTTCAATACTAGCCGCCACCTCACAAGAGAAAAAACTTTTGGCTATTTTTCTTTTTTTTCTTTCGGCTCCTTTCTTTTTACTGCACCAAACCCTAGCACCACAACCCATATATATATTATATCATAATGGGTTTGGGCCGATTTTGGACCCGTTTCGGTAGACCGAAACTCGCTACGGCAATGGGCTCCATTAGCAACAAGATCCACGTCGGTGATCCAGTCCAGGGCGTTGAAGTGCTTGTTAGTTGTTCATATATGAGTACAGTCCCACATCGGATAGAAAAAACAAAGTCTATGGGTTTAAATATAAAGTTGGGGTTTTAAGCTAACAGTTTAAGCTTTTGGGTCAGATTGGTTCTCAGCCTTGTTTTTAGACCCATCATGCTCCCGGTTGAAAAATGACAGAAGTTTCTTCGTCTACACCAGCTAAGGTTACTTGATTAATGCAAAGTTTGAATTTGAGAAGTTTGATGGTCGATGCAAAGTTTGAATTTGAGAAGTTTGATGGTCCTAACAACTTCGGTATGTGGCAATGCGAAGTTTTGGATATTTTTTATCAGTAAAAGTTAGATGTTACTCTGGAAGACGAGAATTCAGAGAAGATGACCGATAAAGTAAGGTTAGTGTGACTAATGCAAAGTTCAAAGTTGAGAAGTTTGATGATCGCAACAATTTCAGTATGTGACAGTGCGGAGTTTTGGATATTCTTTATCAGTAAGAGTTAGATATTGCTCTGGAAGACGAGAAACCAGAGAAGATGACCGATAAAGAATGGGAAAGAATCAATCGCAAAGCATGTGATACCATTCCAAGGAAACAAAAGTATCCGTTCATGAGAGAGACATCTGCAAGTAAGATGCTGAATGAGCTAGAGAATAAGTTTATGAAGAAGAGCAGTGAGAATCGACTCTATTTGGAAAAGAAATTGTTTCGCTTCCAGTATCAATCAGGTACATCCATCAACGATCACATTGCTTCTTTTAATAAATTAATATCATATTTGTTAAATTTGGATGTGACTGTTGAAAATGAAAATCAGACTTTATTATTATTAGCCTTTTTTCCTGATGAGTATGAACACCTTGTCACTACTCTCCTTCATGGTAAGAATAAGATGACTTTTGATGAAGTATATAATGCATTGTACAATTCTGAAATTAGGAAGAAAGATCAGAAAGAGCATGGATACAATACAGCTGAGGCGCATGTTACCAGAGGTCGATCTCAAAGTCGTAAATCCAATCAGAGAGGCAGATCCCAATCAAGAGGCAGACCTGATAAAGATGAATGTGCTTTTTGTCATAAAAAAGGGTATTGAGACTGATTCCAATGCATATGTGCCAAGTACGAAGATGATGACTCAAATTTTGCATTGGCTAGTCTACCTTCAATTTCTCATTCTGAAGAGTGGATTTTGGATTCTAAATGCACCTATCATATGTGTCCTCACAAGGAGTAGTTCCTCAATTTTGAAGAGTTTGATGGAGGAGCTGTTTTCATGGGCAACGATAGCACTTACAAGACAACTGGAATAGGTTCAATCCATTTAAAGATTCATGATGGATCAACCAGAGTTTTGACAGATGTTTGGTATGTACTGAATTTGAAGAAAAATCACATCTCTTTGGGAGAATTAGAAGCAAAAGGTTTTGTCATATCTATCTGATTAGTATCATATATTATATTTTTCCTCCCATACTTCATCTATTTTTGTATATAAATAAATACTACTCAGGTATTTTTAGTTTGTTTTTCAGGTAATCCAATTCGTACAAGGAAACGTCATGAAATCATAATCGGATTGGGAAATCAAGCCTAAAAAATTTCCAAAGTGAGCAAAACTACGAGACTACGATGCTTAAGAGAGTCAAAGTGTAATACAGTCATCAAAATCAACTTAACAAGAGACGAGACTCAAGCAGAAGAAAAGCCAAAAATTAATACCTTAATATTACCGCTAATTAGCGACAATTACCGCCAATTAGTGATCTAATGAGGTCCACTTCCTCGGAATTTTTTTCCATGGCTTCGTTGTAATTTTCATGTTTCTCAGTTGTATTAGAATTGAGTTTGGATTTCCGATTTCTGAAGCCTATATATTGGCCGTATCCTTGTATTCTAAAGAGAATTCTGTAATTTTTTGCACTCGTTCATTAATAAAATTGGGGTTTTGCTGAAGGGTGATGGTGACAATACCGTACTCCAGAGGTAAGTTATTATTTTGAGATCTTTATTTGCTTTCTAGATAGAGTTAACTACTTTCTAGTATAGGCTTTATTACTTTGTAGATTAGGATTAACCATATTCATGAATAAAAACTTGATTTTTCTTATTAAAACTATGAGTAGCTAATTAGTTTAGCTCTACGATGTAGATGAAGGTAGGATCCACGATATAATTATTTTCTAATATTCTTCTTCTTAAATAAAATAAATAAAGACATGATTTTTCTATAAAAAGATTAAAATAAAAGAACTCGAAGATTAAGACTTTGATATGTTATACTTGAATTAGGTTTCTTGATAGCCTATGCTTAGTTAGGATTTGGGGTTGTTGATTTTATCTTTTTCGTTGAATTATCTAAATATTTAGTTTGTTTTTATGAAAAGTAGTATCTTTGATGAGTTATACTTGCACCACTTGATAGCTCATACTTAGGGCACTTTAAATAAAAATTAAATTAAAAAGATCAAATTTTTATGATAGAAGAAGATAATAGATGTAAGAACATAGTCTGAAACCAGTAGATTCTAGATTTTAGGCTATTTAGATAGTAACAAATCCAATCAAGAAACTCATACTTAGTTCGTTAGACTAAGGAAAGAGTAAGGAACACAAAAACACCTTAGATTTCTGTGGGACGACCTGTACAGCAGTACACCGACACTGTGCGCTTGTAGTAAATTATCACATCAAGTTTTTGGCACCGTTGTCGAGGATCAATGGTGTTTTTCTTGCTTTTTCTAACATTTTACGGGATTAACAGTGGATGTTGAGTGCACAGAGACTAGAAAGTGCAGATACAGGAAAAGAAACGACACGAGAAAAGCGTTTGGAGTGGACTGCAAAAAGTAGAGATCCACCGCCAATTAGCGGTATTTACCGCCATTTGGCACTACTTCAGGTATTAAACTCCACCTAATTTTCCATAGTTCTGTATTTCATGTCCTAGGTTCTGTAAAAAAAATACAAAAAAATAAAATATTATTAGGAACAATAGAAATTATATTTTTATTTGATCATATCTATTCCACCATTTTATCTTTCCACCACACCCCACTTCTTGCATTAGTTTAGGAAATTCATGCATACACTCATGGTCGCTGGGTCATGCCACATTGGACCCGTGATCAATTTAGTCGACTAGTAAGATCAAATTTGTTTATGGGGGACAAGATGGACCAGCTGATCCCGATCCTTCAGGATTGATGTTGCCCGTTGCACACATCACTTTCTTCATGCATCACACTTCCACAAGCAGTGGGTAATCATTATGAGTTAAAACCGCAGTACATCAGTAATCTTCCTAAATTCACTGATTCAGATTTAGAGGATGCATATCTCTTTATCCATGAATTTCAGGAAGTATGCGTGATGATAAAACTGCAACACTTATCAGAGGACGCATTAAGCTCCACTTCATTCCCTTTGCACTCAAGGATAATGCTAAGAAGTGGTTGTACAGTATGCCTAGTGATTCAATCACTACTTGGGATGAATTCGTTGCAGTATTTCTCAAGAAGTATTATCCCACGCATAAGACTACAAGGATTAGAAATCAAATCAATCAATTTCGTCAAGTGCCGGGAGAACCCTTCTGGAAATACTTGGAACGGTTCAAGGATCTTTTAACTCAGTGCCCCCACCATGCGATAGAAAAGTGACAGTTGTGTCAAATCGTGTACGAAGGACTCAATTACATATCCAAAACTCTTCTTGAGTCCATGTGTCAAGGGGAGTTTATGAGGAAAACGAGGATGAAGCATGGGACTTTCTTGAGGACCTATCGTGGAAGACTATGCAGTGGGAGAGTTCCATTGAGAAGTCCAGTGCATCAATTTCTACGCATAAGGTGGGATCCATAGCATCAACAGCTCTATAACTGCCGAAATTAAGATTGCAGCTCTTATGAGGAGAATTGAGACATTGGAGACCACTTGTGCTCCACAGGTAGGTCAGGTTAATCAAATACAAGTTTTCACATATTTTAATTGCGGAACTCTGAATTATATTATGGAGGAGTGTCCATTATTAACGAATCTCATGGGTCCCATACTTGAACAGGCTAACATTTTATATCAACAACCCATGAACAATCCTTACATTTCTACATACAATCCTGGCTGGAGGAATCATCCAAATCTATCATAGGGTCAAGGGCAATATCAAGGGGTCCCTAACCCTAACATACAGCCTCCAGCCAATTGTAAGTTTCCAAGACCAAATGTGAGTACTTATCAACACCCAAATGCATCAAATTATGGGAGCAATCAGAATAAACCACCTGCACAAAACCACTCACATCCACAACAGGGGTCTAATAATGAACAAGAAAAGCGCTTCAGTCACTTGAGAAGCACGTTGAAAATCTTTTCAAGTCTTATTCCAAGTTTGACACGCATATGTCCAACCTTGACACACACATGCAAAATCTTATGAAAGTGTTAACTGATTTTATTCAAAATATAGGTCAGCAACTGCTCGTGAACTCTCAATCTATTAAGAATGTAGAGCAGCAGGTTGAACAATTAGCGAGTCAGATGAGTGAACGTGGCCAGGGTACTTTTTCAAGTCAAACCATAATGAACCCTCATGCAAGTTCCTCAAACTTTAATCAGTTGCATATCCACCAATGCAATGCCATTCACACGCTTAGATCTGGCAAGCGAGTGGACAATAATGTAGCCATGCCTCCTGATCTCACTCCTACTATCTCACAGGCTACATCATCTCTTCCACCCCTTTCTCCATAACCATCTCCATCACCTCTATCACCTCCATCACCGTCACATACTCATTTAGAAGAACCTATTCCTGAGCTGAAATTACCATATCCAAATCGGTTTAGGAAGCTTTCACCGTAAGTAGAGAAAATTCTTGAAACATTTCAGTAGGTGAAGGTTAATATTTTACTCCTTGACATTATATAACAGGTTCCTACTTATGCTAAGTTCCTCAAGGATTTGTGTACTAAAAAACGAGCAAGAAACGTTCCTGAGAAAGTTTTTCTTACTACAAATATATCATATATCCTCTCTAACTACTTGCCTATCAAGTACAAAGATCCAGCTTCCCCTACAATCTCATGCACTATTGGGAACATTACATTTGATAGGGCGTTGCTTGATTTAGGGGCAAGTGTCAACTTGCTTCCTTACACTGTTTATCAGCAATTGGGGTTAGGAAAACTTCAACTTACTAAGGTCACATTACAGTTAGCTGATCGTTCGATCAAGAGACCACTTGGTATGGTTGAAGATGTGATCATTAAGGTCGGCGAGTTTATCTTTTCTGTAAACTTTATTTCTTAGAAACTGAGCTGATTTTCAATCCACGGAATCAAATTTCCGTTAGCTTGGATAGACCATTCCTTGCAACATCAAATGCATTAATTGATTGCAGGAGTGGTCTTATGAAGTTATTGTTTGGGAATATAACTGTGGCATTGAATATATTCAAAATGGATGAGCACACAACGAGCTCTCTCATTGAGATCAACATGATTCATAGTTTGCACTCTCATTTGACCTCTTGCACTGATGATGAACCCTCATTTGTGCAAATGTTCAAAGATGAGCTCATATTATTAGTTGAATTAGTACATACTGATTCTATGTATGATGATACTTGTGCAAATGTGCCATTGATTTATGAGCAAAGTTTTGAGAATTTGTTTGCAGATGAGCTCGCATTACTTTGTTAGTTAGAAGGGCCACCACCACATTCACTTGATCCTATAGCACTCTTCTCACCTCACTATATTTCTACATGTATGCTTATTACTAACGATGATTGGCATATTTATAATAAAAAATTCTTTAACCCAATTGTTAATACTTACATGTGGACAAAGAAAAAGTGACGATGACATAAACTACAAACAGGTAATTTCGTGAATTGTAGGAGGTTGATGAGATATAATAATGCACCCACTTCACGTTTAAAATGCACACACTATGAAAGTGGGAAGCGATCGAGAGGTCATAACCGTTTTTCATGCGTTAATAGGGTGATGATATTGGGATCGTAACTTTTACGACTCTGATTATTTGTATAATAGTTTTCATATTTATTTTACTACACTTGGTTTGTGTATGAGGACATACACGAGTTTAGGTGTGGGGGAGTGGGTTAGGATATTTTTTTTGTGTTTTTCTAAGATTTTGGTTTTTTTAGAATTTTTATTTTTAGATGATTTTTGGGTTTCTTTATTTTACACTTTGGGTAGTTTTTAGGGTAAGTAACTTAAAAAAAATTAATTAAAATAACTGAAAAAACTGAAAAATAAATAAATAAAAAATTTAAAAAATTTAACAACAAATTTATGTATTTTTATTAATAGATCAACCTAATTACAGATATAGGAACAAATTTAGATTTAAAATTGGATAGGAGAGTAGATTGGACGATACACTTTAAATTTTATGAAAAAGATTAAAATCCGAAAAATAAATATCGCTAACAGTAGTTTTGAGGCAAGTATACATCTATTTTTCACTTCACAATAGTTTATTAGGTTAAGGACAAAAATGATAAAGAATGAGTAAGTTTTCTCTCTCTAAACAAAAAAAAGTGAGAATGAAATAATGGGGTGAGCCTGGTATCAAGGCATTAGTCTCAAGAGTGATAAAATAATGTGGTGCATCTGGAATTAAGGCAATAGCCTTAAGAGTGAAAAAAGAGTATGATCCAAGTAATCAGCTACTTTACGCCTAAGTAAGCATGAATATTCGCATGAAAGGTGAAATATTCTAAAAAAAGAAAAAGAAAAGAGTATGAACCGAATAATCGGGTACTTTGCGCCTAAGTGATGAGTATCATATATTATATTTTTCCTTCCATACTTTATCTATTTTTGTATATAAATAAATGCTACTCGGGTATTTTTAGTGTCTTTTTTAGATAATCTGATTCATACAAGGAGATAGCATGAAATCAGAGCCGGATTAGGAAATCAACTCTATAAAAGAGTTCAAAGAAAGTAAAACTATAAGATTAAAATACTACAGAGACTCAAAGTCAAATACAGTCAGGAAAATCAACCGTACAAGACAAGAGACTCATGTGGAAGAAATTCAACCGATTTTCTCAAATTATAGCCGCCAAATGGCAGTATTTGCAGCCAAATAGCAGCCCAATGGTGGTTTCGTTGTAATTTTATAGTTTTTCAGTTCTATTAGAATTAGAGTTTGATTTCTAAAGTCTATATATTAGCCGTATCCTTGTATTCTAAAGAGAATCGTGTAAGTTTTGTACTCATTTTAAATTAATAATATTATGGTTTTGCTGAAGGGTTGACGGCCACAATACCGTACTCCAGAGGTAAGCCATTATTTTGAGATCTTTATTTGCTTTCTAGATAGAGTTAATTGCTTTCTAGTTTAGGTTTTATTGCTTTCTAGATTAGGGTTAACCATATTCAAGAATAAAAACTTGATTTTGCCTATTAAAAATATGAGTAGCTAATTAGTTTAGCTCTAGGATGTAGATGAGTTAGGATCCACCATGTAATTGCTTTCTAATATTTTTCTTCTTAAATAAAATAAATAAAGACATGATTTTTCTATAAAAATATTAAAATACAAGAACTCGAAGATTAAGACTTTGATATGTTATACTTGAATTAGGTTTCTTGATAGGCTATGCTTAGTTAGGTTTTGGGGTTGTTGATTTTATCTTTTTCATTGAATTATCTAAAGATTTAGTTTGTTTTTATGAAAAGTAGTATCTTTGATGAGTTATGCTTGCACACCACTTGATAGCTCATGCTTAGGGCACTTTAAATACAGATTAAACTAAAAAGATTAAATTTTTATGATAGAAGAAGATAATAGAAGTAAGAACATGATTGGAAACTAATGGATTCTAGATCTAAAGCTATTTAGATAGCAACAAATCCAATCTAAAAACTCATAGTTAGTCCGTTAGACTAAGGAAAGAGTAAGAAATGCAAAAATACATTAAATCCCTATGGGACAACCTGTACAGCGCTACACCGACACTGTACGCTTTAAGTAAATTATCACACCAAGTTTTCGGTGCCGTTGCCGAGGATCGACGGTATTTTTCTTGCTTTTCTAATGTTTTACGGGATTAACAGTGTGTGTTGAGTGTGCAAAGAGTAGGAATTGCAGATATAGGAAGATAAAAAGAATTAGAAGATCTTCATGACTAAGCAGCCGAAACCAGAGAGTCCAACTCTCTGGTTGAGCTACTATTCAGCGGTCCAAACCGCCAATTGGCGGCTTATAAGGTATATTCTGATCTCTGATTTTCTCCAGTTCTGTGTTTTGGTTCTCTGGTTTTGTAAAAGTATAAAAAAAATTAGGAACAGTAAGAATCACATTATTATTTGATCATAACTATTGCACCGTTTTTTTCTCCACCACACCCCACTTCTTGCATTAGTTTCGAAAATTCATGCATACACTCACAGTCGCTGGTTCATGCCACATTGGACCCGTGATCAATTTTGTCAACTTGTGAGATCAGATTTGTTCATGGGAGACAAGATAGACCAGCAATCCCAATCCTTCAGAGGATAATCACTATGAGTTGAAGCCGCAGTACATTAGTATGCTTCCTAAATTCACTGGTTTTGGTTCAGAGGATGCATATGTCTTTATCAGTGAATTTCAGAAAGTATGCGTGATGATAAAACTGCAACACTTATCGGAGGACGCAATTAAGCTCCGCTGCATCTCCTTTGCACTCAAGGATAATGCCAAGAAGTGGTTGTATAGTATGCCTACTAATTTAATCACTACTTGGGATGAATTCGTTGCAGTATTTTTAAGAAGTATTATCCCACGCATAAGATGACAAGGATTTGAAATCAAATCAATCAATTCCGTCAAGTGCCGGAAAACCCTTCTGGAAATACTTGGAACAGTTCAAGAATCTTTTAGCTCAGTGCCCCCACCATACAATAGAAAAGTGGCGGTTGTGTCAAATCGTGTACGAATGACTCGATTACACATCCAAAACTCTTCTTGAGTCCATGTGTCTGGGAGAGTTCATGAGAAAGAACGAGGATGAAGCATGGGACTTTTTTGAGGACCTATCGTGGAAGACTATGCAGTGGGAGAGTCCCACTGAGAAGCCCAGTGCATCAACTTCTGTGCATAAGGGTGGGATCTATAGCGTCGACAGCTCTATAACTGCTGAAACTAAGATTGCAGCCCTTATGAGGAGAATTGAGGCATTGTAGACTACTTGTGCTCCACAGGTAGGTCAGGTAAATCAAGTACAAGTTCCCACATGCTTTAATTGTGGAACTCCGATTATGTTATGGAGGAGTGTCCATTATAAATAAGTCTCATGGGTCCCACACTTGAGCAAACTAATGCCTTGTATCAAGGACCTATAAATAATCCATACGCTCCGACATACAATCCTGACTGGAGGAACCATCCAAATCTCTCATGGGGTCAGAAAAAATATCAGGAGGCCCCTAACCCTAACATACAGCCTCCAGTCAATGGTCAGTTCCTAAGACCAAATGTGGGTACTTATCAATACCCAAATGCTTCAAATTATGGGAACAACCAGAATAGACTACCTGCACAAAAACACTCACATCCACAACAGGGGTCTAATACTGAATTAGAAAAGCGACTTCAGTCACTTGACAAGCACGTTGAAAATCTTCTCAAGTCTCATTCCAAGTTTGACGCGCATATGTCTAATCTTGACACGCACATGCAAAATCTTATGAAAATGTCAACTGATTTTATTCAAAGTACAGGTCAGCAACTACTCGTAAACTCTTAATCTATTAAGAATATAGAGCAGCAGGTTGGACAATTAGCGAGCCAGTTGAGTGAACGTGGCCAGGATACCTTTCCAAATCAACCCATAACAAACCCTAATGCAAGTTCCTCAAACTTCAATTAGTCGCATGTCCACCAATACAATGCTATTCACACGCTTAAATCTGGCAAGCAAGACAATAATGTAGCCATGCCCTCTGATCCCACTCCTACTATCCGCATGCTACATCATCTCTTCCACCCCTTCCTCCACAACCATCTCCATCACCTCCATCACCGTCACATACTCATTCAGAAAAATCTGTTCCTAAGCTGAAAGTACCATATCCAAATCAGTTTAGGAAGCCTTCACCATAAGTAGAGAAAATTTTTGAAACGTTTCAGCAGGTGAAGGTTAATATTCCACTCCTTAACATTATAAATACGTTCCTACTTATGCTAAACTTCTCAAGGATTTGTGTATTAAGAAATGAGAAAGAAACATTCCTGAGAAAGTTTTTCTTACAGAAAATATATCACATATCCTCTCTAACACCTTACCTATCAAGTACAAAGATCCAGGTTCCCCTACAATCTCATGCACCATTACGAACACTATATTTGATAGGGCGTTTCTTGATTTAGGGGCAAGTGTCAACTTGCTTCCTTACACTGTTTATCAGCAACTGGAATTAGGAAAACTTCAACCTACCAAGGTCACATTACAACTAACTGATCGTTCGATCAAGAGACCACTTGGTATAGTTGAAGATGTGCTCATTAAGGTCGACGACTTTATCTTTCCTGTAGACTTCATTGTCTTAGAAATTGAGCCGATCTCCAATCTACGAAATTAAATTTTCGTTATCTTGGCTAGACCATTCCTTGCAACACCAAATGCATTAATTGATTGTAGAAGTGGCCTCATGAAGTTATCGTTTCGGAATATGACTGTGTGGCATTGAACATATTTAATATGGATAAGTACGCAACGAGCTCCCTCATTGAGATCAACGTGATTCATAGTTTGCACTCTCATTTGACCTCTTGAACTGATGATGAACTCTCATTTGAGCAAATGTTCAACGATGAGCTCATATTATTAGAAAAATTGGCACATACTGATTCTATGTATGATGATACTTATACAAGTGTGCCATTGATTTATGAGCAAATGTTTGAGGATTTGTTTGCAGAGGAGCTCGTATTACTTCGTGAGTTAGAAGAGTCACCACCACATTCACTTGATCCTATAGCACTCTTCTCACCTCACGATATTTCTACATGTATGTTTGTTACTAACGATGATTGGCAGGTTTATAATAAAGAATTCTTTAACTAAATTATTAATGCTTACATGTGGACAAAGAAAAAGCGAGGACGGTATAAAAAGCAGACAGGTAATTTCGTGACTTGTAAGAGGTTGATAAAATATAATAATGCACCCACTTCATATTTAAAACGCACACACTATGAAACTGGGAAGCGATCGAGAGGTCCTAATCGCTTTCCATGCGATAATAGGGTGATGATATTGGGATCGTAACTTTTACGACTCTCAATATTTGTATAATAGTTTTCATATCTATTTTACCACACTTGCTTTGTGTATGAGGGCATATACGAGTTTAGGTGTGGGGGAGTGGGTTAGGATATCTTCTTTGTGTTTTACTAAGATTTTAGTTTTTTTTAGAGTTTTTATTTTATTTTTAGATGATTTTTGGATTTCTTTATTTTGCACTTTGGGTAATTTTTAGGGTAACTAACTAAAAAAAACTGAAAAAACCTTTGATTTTATATATTCTCATCAATAGATCAACCTAATTACAGATAAAGGGACAAATTTATATTTAAAATTTGATATGAGAGCTGATTAGACGATACACTTTGAATTTTATGAAAGAAAGATTAAAATCAAAAAAAAAATACCATTAATAATAGTTTTGATGCAAGTATACATGTATTTTTCACTTCACAATAGTTTATTAGGTTAAGAGCAAAAATGATAACGATTGAGTAAGTCTTCTCTCTCTAAATAAAGAAAAAAAAAGTGAGAATAAAATAATGGGGTGAGCCTGGTATTAAGATAATAGCCTCGAGAGTGATAAAATAATGGGGTGCGCCTGGTATTAAGGCAATAGCCTCAAGAGTGAAAAAAGAGTATGATCCAAGTAATCGGGTACTTTGCGCCTAAGTAAGCGTGAATATTCGCATGAAAAGTGAAATATTCTTAAAAAAAGAAAAAAAAAAGAGAAGAGTATGAACAGAGTAATCGGATACTTTGCACCTAAGCAAGCGTGAATATTCGCATGAAAGGTGAAATATTCTCAAAAAAAGAAAAAAAGAAAAAAATTATTATGAGAGAGGAGATGAATCATGAGTTAGAGTTGGAGTCCAAAGCCGAAGTTGATTATCACATGTGCACATAGATGCATAAGTGTATCTGATATAATGCCCTATTTGAAAATTGATAATCTAAATGCATTCTTGAGTTTGTATATTAGTAAGATTAAATGATGAAAATATTATAAAAAATTTTTATTCTTTTGTATAAAATTTTTATTTTTCTTGATTTTCGCTTATCATTATTTTTCTTTTCTTTATTCCTTAATCTATTTTATTCTTGAATTTTGTGGGTATATTCACTGCAAACCCTCATGAGACAACACTCATCCACTAGGGTAATATAGGGGTTTAAAGATTTGTTGCACGTACTAAGTGCAATCGTGATTCCTGCGAAAGTAGTTAGGATTTTTCTTTTACTTTTTAGGATTAGGTTTTGCTCGAGAACTAGCAAAAGATAGGTGTGGGTTGTATGAATATCATATATTATATTTTTCCTCCCATAGTTTATCTATTTTTGTATATAAATAAATACTACTCTGGTATTTTTAGTGACTTTTTCAGATAATCCGATTCATACAAAGAGATAGATAAAATCAGAGCCGGATTAGGAAATCAACTCTATAAAAGAGTTCAAAGAGAGTAAAGCTACAAGATTAAAATACTGCAGAGACTCAAAATCAAATACAGTTAGGAAAATCAAACGTACAAGATAAGAGACTCATGTGGAAGAAATTTCAACCGATTTTCTCAAATTATAGCTGCCAAATGGCGGTATTTGCATCCAAATAGTGGCCCAATGGTGGGCCCATGTGCTGAGTTTTTGTTGGTAGTTTCGTTGAAATTTTGTAGTTTTTCAGTTCTGTTAGAATTAAAGTTTGATTTCCGAAGCCTATATATTGACCGTATCCTTGTATTCTAAAAAGAATCCTGTAAGTTTTGTACTCATTTTAAATTAATAAAATTAAAATTTTGCTGAAGGGGTGGCGACCACAATACCGTGCTTCAGAGATAAGTATTATTTTGATATTTTTATTTGCTTTCTAGATAGAGTTAATTGCTTTCTAGTTTAGGTTTTATTGCTTTCTACATTAGAGTTAACCATATTCATGAATAAAAACTTGATTTTGCTTATTAAAAATATGAGTAGCTAATTAGTTTTGTTCTAGGATGTAGATGAAGTTAGGATCCACCATATAATTGCTTTCTAATATTTTTCTTCTTAAATAAAATAAATAAAGACATGATTTTTCTTTAAAAAGATTAAAATACAAGAACTCGAAGATTAAGACTTTGATAGGTTATACTTGAATTAGGTTTCTTGATAGCCTATGCTTAGTTAGGGTTTGAGGTTGTTGATTTTATCTTTTTTATTGAATTATCTAAAGATTTAATTTGTTTTTATGAAAAGTAGTATCTTTGATGAGTTATACTTGCACACCACTTGATAACTCATGCTTAGGGTACTTTAAATACAGATTAAACTAAAAAGATTAAATTTTTATGAAAGAAGAAGATAATAGAAGTAAGAATATGGTTGGAAACTAATGGATTCTAGATTCTAGGTTATTTAGATAGCAACAAATCCAATCTATAAACTCATAGTTAGTCCGTTAGACTAAGGAAAGAGTAAGGAATGCAAAAACACCTTAAATCCCTGTGGGACGATCTGTACAGTGCTACACTGATACTGTGCGCTTGTAGTAAATTATCACATCACTAAGCAAGCATGAATATTCACATAAAAGGTGAAATATTCTTTAAAAAATGAGAAAAGAAAAACAAGAAAAAAAATGAAGAAAAAAATTATTATGAGAAGGAGATAAATCATGAGTTAGAGTTGGAGTCAAAGACTGAAGTAGACTATCACACGTGCACGTAGATGTATAGGAGCCAATGGATTATCTGTTAGTAGGTATTGAAATATAGGATTTAAATTTTTTATTAAAATTATAAGTGTATCTGATATGACGCTTGATTTGAAAATTGATAATTTAAATGCGTTCTTCAGTTTGTATATTAGTGAGATTAATTGATGAAAATATCATTAAAAAAATATTTCTTTTCTTCTTTTGTATAAATTATTTTATTTTTCTTGATTTTTGGTTATCCTTATTTTTCTTTTCTTTATTTATTAATCTATTTTCTTCACGAATTTTGTGGGTATATTCACTGCAAATCCTCATGAGACACAACTCGTCCACTAGGGTAGCCTAGGGGTTTAAAGGCTTGTTGCATGTGCTAAGTGCAATCGCGATTCCTGCAAAAGTGAGTTATGATTTTTCTTTTTCTTCTTAGATTTAGGTTTTACTCAAGGACTAGCAAAAGATAAGTGTGGGGATGTGATGAGTATCATATATTGTATTTTTCTTCCCATACTTTATCTATTTTTGTATATAAATAAATTCTACTCGGGTATTTTTAGTTTTTTATTTTTCAGTAATCCAATTCGTACAAGAAAACGGCATGAAATCATAATCGGATTAGGAAATCAAGCCAGAAACGTTTGCAAAGTGAGCAAAACTACGAGACTACGATGCTACAGAGAGTCAAAGTGTAATACAGTCGTCAAAAATCAACTTAACAAGAGACGAGACTCAAGCAGAAGAGAAACCAAAAATTAATACCTTAATATTGCCGCTAAGTAGCGGCATTTGCCGCCAATTAGTGGCCTAATGGGGTCCACTTCCCCTGAATTTTCTTCCGTGACTTCGTTGTAATGTTTTTGTTTCTCAGTTGTATTAGAATTGAGTTTGGATTTCCGAAGCCTATATATTGGCCGTATCCTTGTATTCTAAAGAGAATCCTGTAATTTTTTGTACTCATTTTTTCATTAATAAAATTAGGATTTTTCTGAAGGGTGATGGCCACAATACCGCGCTTCAGAGGTAAGCTATTGTTTTGAGATCTTTATTTGTTTTCTAGAAAGAGTTAATTGCTTTCTAGTATATGTTTTATTGTTTTCTAGATTAGGGTTAACCATATTCATGAATAAAAATTAATTTTGCTTACTAAAAATATGAGTAGCTAATTAGTTTAGCTCAAGGATGTAGATGAAATTAGGATCCACTATGTAATTACTTTCTAATATTTTTCTTCTTAAATAAAATAAATAAAGACATGATTTTTCTATAAAAAGATTAAAATACAAGAACTCGAAGATTAAGACTTTGATAGGTTATACTTGAATTAGGTTTCTTGATAGCCTATACTTAGTTAGGGTTTGGGGTTGTTGATTTTTCTTTTTCATTGAATTATCTAAAGATTTAGTTTGTTTTTATGAAAATAGTAACTTTGATGAGTTATACTTGCACACCACTTGATAGTTCATACTTAGGGTACTTTAACTAAAGATTAAACTAAAAAGATCAAATTCTTATGATAGAAGAAGATAATAGAAGTAAGAATATGGTTGGAAACTAGTGGATTCTAGATCCTAGGCTATTTAGATAGTAACAAATCCAATCTAGAAACTCATAATTAGTCTGTTAGACTAAGAAAAGAGTAAGGAATGCAAAACACCTTAGATCCCTGTGGGACGACCTGTACAGCACTACACCGATACTGTGCATTTGCAGTAAATTATCACATCACTATCCGAGATAGAGTTCTCAGAGTCACTTCAGGTGCACTTATGGTGATGAAAGGTATGAAGTAGAATTAGTTATACTACTTTCATGGTAGTACATTTATTGGATCAGCGGTTACAGTCTCTGAAGAGCATGTAGATGCTGAAACAACAATGTGTGGCATATGCGACTTGGTCATGCAGGTATGGGAGCTTTACAGAATTTAGTAAAGAAAGACTTACTAAAAGGTGCAAAACCTGTAAATTAGATTTCTGTGAGCATTGTGTTATGGGAAAGAAGACAAAAGTAAAATTTGGCACCACCATCCATAATAATAAAGATATTTTGAATTATATTCTCTCTGATATTTGGAGTCCTACTAGAACACCTTCTGTGGGAGATATGTATTACTTTGTTACTTTTGTTGATGATTACTCTAGAAGAGTTTGGGTGTATCTGATGAAGACTAAAGATAAAGTGTTGGAAATTTTTCTACAATGGAAAAAGATGATTAAGACTCAGATAGGCAGTAAAATAAAGAAGCTCAGATTAGACAACGGTGACAAGTATAAAAGTGATCCGTTTTTTGAAAGTTTGCCAAGTGAAGCTATTGTTCGACACTTCACCAATACAGATTCACCACAGCAAAATGGGGTGGCAGATCGCATGAACCGAACTTTGCTAGAGAAGATTCGGTGTATGTTGTTTAATGCTGGGTTAAGCAAGGGATTTTGGGCTGAGGCAGTGACTTATGCATGTTATCTAATGAATCGATTACCATTAGTTGCGATTGAAGGTAAAACACCGATTGAGGTATGATCTGAAAATTCTGTTTATGATTATGATTCCTTACATTTATTTGGTTCTACTGCTTATTATCATGTAAAGGAGTCTAAGTTGGATCCGAAAGCTAAAGAGCATTGTTCATGGGAATAAGCCCGGGTGTGAACGGATATCGCCTTTGGTGTCCAAATTTGAAGAAAATCATTTTTAACAGGGATGCTACTTTTGATGAATCTGCCATGTTGAAAAAGGTGATACTTAGCAACTCTGAAAAAGAGAAGAAGACCAATAATATTCAGTAGCAGGTGAAGAGTGCTCCGCAACAGGTGAAGTTTGAAAAAGCCAAAGTTGACCCAATTTATATTGACAGTCCAGTGGCAGAAGAGGATGTCGAAAAAAAGAAGAAGTTTCAACCCAAGAACCTCCACAGCAACCAAGCTCAATTGCACATGACAGGCCATGTCGAGAAATTAAGAAATCTGCTTGTTTCCTTGATATAGTGGTGGCCTATGTACTTCCAATTGTAAATGATATTCCTTTCACCTATAGAGAAGTAATTAGAAGTTCAGAAGATGAGGAGTGGAAGAGAGCAATGGATGAGGAGATGCAGTCTCCTTAGAAAAATCAAATTTGGGAGTTAGCTCAACTACCTAAAGGTAAGAAGGCAATTGGGTGCAAATGGGTATTTGCAAAGAAAGAAGGAATTCCAGACAAAAATAATGTCCGCTACAAGGTGTTTTCCTCGAAAACAATTTTGCTTTTCATTGCCATTAAATTCAAGAGAAAAATTACAGATTCTTTAAAATTTTTCTTCTTCGAGACTACAACGACAAGAAAAATAAGAAAAATCAGATAGAGAGGGTTTATAAACCACCGCTCTCTTTTTACAGAAGTAGTGGGCTCTGTGGCAGCTGTAGGGATCGATCCTTTCCCCATTGACGATCTGGCGTCGGCGATTGGAGGTGAGCTTCTTCCTCTTCTTCTCCTTGATTCTTGGAGGAAGGACAGAGTTCTCATGCACAAGAGATTTTTGCCAAAGGTCCTCCTCTATTCTTCTTCAAGGGTATTTATAGACTCCCAATTGTTGAGCCGATTTCTCTGTATATGGAATTGAGAAGATTTGATTTTGAGGAGTTTTCCATGTAGATAGAACTGATATCTTCATGAAATCTTAGAATACTCCATTTAGTTGGATTTTGATCCAGATTCGTCATATCAGGCCCTGTTTCTACACCCAAAGAATCAATTAAAGATTTAATTAGAATTTTATTAATTATCTATTTCCAAAAATAATTATTTATTTTGTATCCAAAAACTAATTTGATTTCAACTTAAAATTTGGATAATTACTCAACTCAAGAAAAATTAATTTAGAACTTTGTATCCAAAAATTAGTTGGACTCTAATTAGAGTTTGAATTTTATTTGGATTTGTACAATACTCAAGACGATTTGGGGGTTAAAATTAAGTGCGGGGGAAAGGGTTTACTGCGCGCAAGGCCAGACACGGCCTTGCGTTGCGGCCTCGTTGCAGGGGGAGGAGCCTCGTTGCAGCAAGGCTTGCCTCACAGCGAGGATCCTTGCTGCCGCTGCGCCCTTTTTTTTTACTCGGACTAGGATTCGTACGGGGACTAGGATTCCTATTCGGACTAGGATTCGGGCTCGAATTTTGGATTCCTACTCGGACTAGGATTTCTACTCGGATTAGGATTCCTATTCAGACTCAAATTTTTGATTCCTACTCGGACTAGGATTCCTATTCGAACTCGGATTCGGACTTTGATTATTTTTATCGTTTTACAAGATCCCCTCCAAAGTTTTCAAAATTTTGTCTCTTCATTTATTTTAGCAAAATTTTGAAATACTTTGTTTTCTGTTGAAATTGGTGGATGAGTTCATGGAGATGGAACTTGCTAAGAGTACGAAAGTATCTTAACAAGTTGAGTATTTTGACTGTGGTGGGACTCGTTTGGGTTGCCAAACAGAGCTGATGACTGACAGACAGGGTCGGTGATTACTTTCTAATTGAGATTGAAAAACCATAAGCAGAGATTTTCAGAAAACGTACTCATGGAATTTTGACAGAGGTATATTGTTAAGCATATCAAGACTGCTTGGTATTTTTAACAGGGTACCTCTCCCCTTTGCCTTTTCGGCATCGGGTTGTTCCTACCCCCAGTATGATAAGACTGATCGAGGATTTTACCTTCCTCTTGCCCCTTGCCTCAAGGGCGCTGGGCTGTCCGCACTTTCTTATCATAATAGGTAACTATTCAATAGATTGTTGGATTTTGACTGGGTGAGGGTCAAAAACCATGGGCAGAGGTGTTCAAAAAATATACCAATGTGTTCTTGGTAGAGTTATTCAGAAAATATACCAAGGGGTTTCGGCAGAGGTGTACTATTAAATATACTGAAAGGGTCTCAGCAGAGGTGTTAAAAAATTGTACTGAGGTGACCATGTTAGGGTCATAAACTATGGGCAGAGCGTTCAAAAAATGTTATCAAAGGGTCTCGACAGAGGTGTTCAGAAAACATACCGAGGTGACCGGGTTAGGGTCAGAAAACCATAAGCAGAGGTATTCAGTAAACGTACTCATGGGTTCTTGGCAGAGGTATTTAGAAAATATACTAAGGGGTTTCGGCAGAGGTGTACTGTTAAACATATCAAGGAGATTGGATTTATATTATGGTATAGCTCACCTGGCTGACAGATAGAGCCGGTGACTCGCCTGGTTGACAGACAGAGTAGGTAATCGTATTGGGATCATATGATGTATTATTTTATGTGATTATTCAAATCTCGCTGTCAGAAGTAAGATCTTAACATGACAGGTTCAATTGTTTTTGAAATGAGATGGTTTTGAATCTCGTTGTCAGAGGTAAAAGCTTAACTTGACAGATTTGGTTGTTTTTTATATGAGATGATTTGAATCTCGCTGTTAGAGGTAAAAGCTTGACTTCTGCAGTACTTTGGTTGTTTTTTATATGAGATGATCTGAATCTCACAGTTAGAGGTAAGAGCTTAATATGACAGGTCTACAAGATTTTTAGTAAACCCCCAGTTATAAACGGATTTGATATGCTTTTACCAAACGCCATTTGCGTTGGACTAGTCATGCTATTTCTCTCAGCATGCCAAGCGAAAGTTTTGTTTGGGCTTAGATGCCAAGCGTTCTCTCTTCTCTTTACCTTTTTGGTATTGGGTGATTAGTTTTATACTCTTACTCTCAGTATGATAGGGTTGGTGAGAAATTTTTAGTTTCTCTTCCCATTGCTTTTGAAGCATTGGGCAACTAGTTTCACCAGCCTCTCCTTCATTTTTTTTAAGGTGGCTAGATATAATATTTTTTTCAAGAATTTGCCATTTATCGGTATCATCATCCTATCGCCGTCTTGATTGATCAGGCGATATGGTCCATTTGAGTAGACAGTTTCTACTATAAAATGTCCTTTCCACTTGGGTTCGAATTTTTTCTTGGTTTTCTGTGTCATGATCATCGATCTTTTGACAGCTAAGACCAAATCTCCTTCCTTGAAAGTTCTTTGTTCAACTTTTTTGTTAAATGCCTTCGAGATGCGCGCTTGGTACAACTTGATTTGTTGTTTTGCTTTTAAACATTTTTCGTCCAAGGCTTCTAATTCTTGGAGATGTTTTTGATGTTTATCCTCTGTCGTCATCTTTGTAGCCAGCGCCACTTGTAGAGACGAGATTTGAATCTCAAGAGGCAGTACAGCTTCTCAACCATACACCAAAGAAAAGGGCGTAGTTTTCACCTAACTTCGCACCGTTGTACGGTAAGCCCATAAGCATTCACCTAACTTTTCATCCCAATCGCGGTGACTCGAAGAGATGAATTTTTGTAGAAGCTTCACAATAGTCTTGTTGAAGGCTTCAGCTAATCCGTTGGCTGTCGAATTATAAGGCGTTGAAGCCACGTCTTGAATTTTGAACTTGCTGCAAAATTTCACAAAGCCCTAACTAATAAATTAGGGCCCGTTATCATGGATGATCCGTCGGGGCACACCGAAGTGGTAAATTACGTTGTATTTGATGAACTTAACCACGTCCACTATCTTCACTTCCCTCACGGGGACAACTTCTACCCACTTTGAGAAGTAATCAGTTATCGCCAATATGAACCGATATCCTTTGGAGGATGGTGGATTGATCGGTCTGACAACATCCATTCCCTATGTCTCGAACGGCCAACTAGTAATTGACTATGCAAGTACTCTAGGGGTTGGTGTATGAAGTTGGCATGGACTTGACAAGCATGATAGCGCTTTGTGTATGCCACTGCCTCTATGATCATCTTAGGCCAAAAGTACTACAATCTTCTAATGCGGTCCAGAGTTTGGTCTAAGCTGGTGGACCCCGCAGGTTCCGGCGTTGTAATAAAACTTTATAGCCTTGTTTCTTATGGAAGCGAATTCTTTAGGACCCTCAGGAAGGATGCCGTGCAACGCATAATCCACAAGTGGAAAATGCCAATCTCTTGGCTCAAAATTTATTCCAACTTGGTTTGATTCCTCTACCTCCATGATTGCTTCTGAGTGTAGGAGTTCGCGACTGCCATTCGTGACATGCTTAGTTGACCCATTTGGTACGGACAAGGTTGCAACCAATGATGCAAGAGCATCGGTGTATGTGTTCTCATATCTTGGCACATAGCACATAGTCAATATAAAATTCTTCGAACTTATTTGCTAGTCGCATTGCTGTTTGGTGATATGGTATGAGAACTTCATGCTTTACCTCATATTCGCCAGACATCTGGTTGACGACTAGTTTTGAATCACCATATGCTTCAAAATACCTCACCCCCAATTGCCAAGCGATTTGGAGACCAGTAATAAGGGCATTGTACTCCGCGACATTGTTCGTGCAAGGCTTGGTTAACAAGTACCCCTGAGGTATCGCGTGTTTTTAGGGAGATATTAGGACGACCCCCACACCGGCAGCATCTCTCCTTGCCGCTCCATCAAAGTACAGTTGCCACATCTACTCTTCAGATGCTGCATTAACCTCCGCAACTTCGTCTGGGATGTTGGCCTGGAGTTTAGAGTTTTCTGCAACTGGATGTTCGGCGAGAAAGTTGGCTATGGCCTGACCCTTCGTCGCTTTTTGAGGCACGAAGTGCATGTCATAAGGTGATAATAATAACGCCCAATTGGCGAGTTGGCCGTTTAACGATCCCGGCTTAGTCATAAGCAATTTCAGCAGATTTATCCGAGAAATTAAGTGTATCATCTGGCCAGCTAAGTAATGTCGCATCTTCTGGATCGCGAATACTAGTGCTAGGCATTCTTTTTCAATTGGATTGTATTGATGCTCCGCTTCAATCATTGTTCGGCTCAAGTAGTAGATTGCCTGCTCATGACCTTGATCATTATGCTGAGCCAATAGCGCTCCAAGGGCATGGTCCATTGCTCGCACATAAATCAAGAATGGCTTCCCCGAAACAGGTGCCATTAAAACATGTGGCTTTGTGAGGTAATCTTTGATATCTTCAAAAGCTCGTTGGCAATCTTCATCTAAAACGAATGAGACTCTCTTCTTTATCAACTTTGAGAATGGCTGGCACCTTTCTGATAGATTTGCTATAAATCGTCGGATATATGCCAATTTGTCTTGCAACCCCTTGAGTTCTCTCAAGTTTCATGGTGGGTGCATTTCTTTTATTGCTTTGACTTTATCTAGATCAAGATGAATTCCCATCGAAGTCACCACAAATCCCAAGAACTTCCCACTTGATACCACGAGGAAGGACTTAGTAGGATTCATCTTTATCTGATGCTTCCTCATGATGTTGAACATGACTCAAGTCTCGCAGGTGATCTTCCTTCTTACTCTTGACGGAGAGGTCATCTACGTAACACTCGATGATTTTATGTAAGTGTTCTTTAAAGATGACGCTCATGGCCCGTTGGTAAATAGCGTCGCATTCTTTAATTCGAAGGGCATCACGTGTAGCAATAAATTCCAAGTGGTGTTCTGAATGCTATGTACTTCTCATCTTCTGGACACATCTTGATTTGGTTATCTTGAGAAGCCGTCCATAAAGAACATCCGCTCAAACCCACACGTATTATCAAACATGACATCCGTGATGGGGAGTGGGAATTTATCTTTTGGACATGCAACATTGAGATCTCAAAAATCTATGCATATTCTTATCTTGCCGTTATTTTTGGGCACTGGCACAATGTTTTCTACCCAATCAAGGTGTCGCTCTTCGCGGATGAACACTGAGTCTATCAGCTTCTTCACTTTAGACTCTATGGCTTCCATCAATTCGGACTTGAAACACCTTTGTTGTTACTTAACAGGTTTAGCATCTGGCTTAATATTTAGTGGGTGCATGGCAACCTGTGGGTCCAAGCCGGGCATGTCTTTGTAGCTCCATGCGAAGACGTCAATGTACTCTCTTATGAGAGATACGAGACTCTTTTTCTTGAGAAGTGAGAATCTCGCTTATTGATGAGTGTCATATGTTGCATATTTATTGCTTTCATACTATCTATTTTTATATTTAAATAATACTACTCGGGTATTTTTAGAGACTTTTTCAGGTAATTTGATTCATACAAGGAGATGACATGAAATCAGAGCCCGATTAGGAAATCAAGCCCGGAAAAGAATTTAAAGAGAGCAAAGCTACAAGATTGAGATACTGCAGAGAGTCAAAATCCAATACAGTCAGGAAAATAAAGAGAACAAGATAAGAGACTCGTGAAGGAGAAAAAATAAGAATTATCTCTAAGGTTTTGCTGCCAATTAGCGGTACTAGCCGCCAATTGGCGGCAGAGTAGGCCCACCTCTAGTTGATTTTTCTTCAGGGGCTTCGACGTAATTTTGTAGGTTTTCACTTATGTTAGAATTAGGGTTTGATTTTCCTATGTATATATATTGACCGTATCCTTATATTCTGGGGTTTTTATGTAGAGAAGAATCATAGTGAAAGTTGGAGATAAATTATACTCGGATTTAATTAGTAAAATTAGGGTTTTGCTTAAGAGGTGACGGCCACAATACCGAACTCCAGAGATATTTCTCAGTGTTCTTTAATTGTTTTTAGGTAATCTTATTCTAATTGCTTTCTAGATAGATTTATCTTGCTTTATAGTATAATCTTTAATTGCTTTATAGATAAAAATATGATCTTGCTAAGTTGAACTATGAGTAGCTAATTTAGATTAGCTCTAGGATGTAGATGAAACTAGAATCCACCATGTAATTGCTCTCTAGTATTTTCTTCACAAATAAAATAATAAAGATATGATTTTTCCATGAAAAGATTAAACTATAATAACTCATAGATTAATGATTTAATAGATTATACTTGAATTAGATTTCTTGATAGCATATACTTAGTTAGGGTTTGGGGTTGTTACTTTTCATTTTTGTCATAAATTTATCTAATGATTTAGTTTATTTTTATGAGTAGTAGTTTCTTTGATGGATTATACTTGCACACTACTTGATAGTCCATACTTAGGATACTTTAAGTAGAAATTAAACTAAAAGATCAAACTTTTATGATACGAAGAAAATAATAGAAGTAATTCATGATTGAAAACTAGTGGATTCTATATCCTAGACAAATTAGAACAACCAAAATCCCACTTAGAACTCGTAGTTAACCCTCTAGAATAGTAGAATTAGCAGGAATAGCAAAACATCTTAGATCCATGTGAGACAACCTGTATAGCGCTACACCGACACTGTACGCTTGCAGTAAATTTTCACACCAAATTTTTAGCGCCGTTGCCGGAAATCAACGGTGTTTTTCTTGCTTTTCTAACGTTTTACGGGTTAACAGTATGTGCTGAGTGTGCAGGGACCATAAGGTGCAGATACATGAAGACAAAAAGGATCAAAGAAGCCTCGGAACTGCGCAGAAAAAACCAGAGAGTCAAACTCTCTTGTTCTATTTGGTGGCAGCTGTTAGCGAAAATTCTGAAACGATGAAGACCCGCGAATCTAAGATTGGAGATCTGCTGTCCAGTAACGACCAAATAAATCTGCGAACCTAAAGTTACATTCTGAGCAACCGCAAGCCTAAGGCCCGAAGTCCGCAACCCAGGAGGTCTGCAAATCTAAAGCTTGAGATCCGCAACCCCAGTATGACAAGGCAGATCCACAAATCTAAGTTTGAGATTTGCTACGCCAGTTATGGCTTCTAGAGGATTTAATGCAAATTCATCAGATCCTAAGAAAGGAAGTTGCCACCTCGATCATGGGGTTAACTGCCGAATGAATATTTTGGCACTACTCATATCGTGGGGACCAACTACCGGATGAGTGCAGATCGTGGGAGTTAACCGCTGAGCGAATAAGTCGGTAACACTGCCTCGGAATCTTTATAAAAAGCAAAGGGATAGATTAGAAAGAAGAGCTTCTTTTTCTTGGCTATTTTTGTTGTCAGAAGTTCAAAGCCCTATTGCCAATTGAAAGAGTTTGTGCGGAGTGTCAACGGAGAGCAAGATCGTCCTCCACAGCTATCTCAGAATCCAAAGAGGAATTCGATTTTTTCTCATCTTCTGTAAACGAAAAACCGTTGAAATTGTAATTTTTTTATTGAGAGATTCAATTTAAAAGTCATTTACGATTTTATGGCGAATAGAAGATTGGCGACTCCGCTGGGAACTGCCATCACCTCTGGTGACTTGGTAGTACTCAATCCGACAACATTCCGATTAGCAGCATGGTCGACTCACTCATTATTAAGGTCGACTATGAGAAGTACGAAGAATTCCTTTCTTCTGGCTCCAAGAGCCCTAATTTCTTACGAAAATACCGTAAGATCTCCAACAATTTGACCTTCGAGGAGGTCTTAAAGACGGCGACCCAAGCAAAGGATTCTGCAGACCAATCCAATTTGAAAAGAAGGTCCTCCCCTTCACCAACATTGGGCTCTGAGCCAGCTCTGGCTGAGACCCCTGATCTCCTTAGCAAAATGGATCAGGATCCCCACAATAATAAGAGAAAACGACCATTGTCTACTTCTCAGGAGGATGACGCGGGGAAGTAGTCTCCTCTCACTCATACAATGAGAAGGAACCTATGAAGAAACAAAGCTCGTGCTCTTCGCAGGGCCATGCAGCAAAAGAAAATCGCCGATACACCATCGCGAAGGCCTACTGTATAAGTATAGAGGCCAAAATGCGAAACTGTGATTCCCAAGATAAAAGAGAATCAAGATACGGAAGGGTTTACTTGCGTTTCCTAAAGAAAACGGAATTAACCCACCAAATTCATTTATGATTATAAACACGGAATCTACATTCACGTTCCTATCGTTGGACACGTATCTCATCCTCAAACTACGGGGGGAAAGCATGATCGCGTAACCAAAAACGCATGCAAACCTCAGATTCATGTGACATGCGGAAAGCACGCTTCCGAAGAAAAGCTTGTCTCAAAGGCAAAAGTTATCTCACCTACTAGGGGGAAATTTGCTTCAAAGATCTTCGGAGGGACAGAGGCTCTGTCCCAGAGATATCTTTTGGAGGTGACGTTGCTATTAAGAGTTCCAATACAAGAAATCTTAAGAAACTTCTGAATAGAAAAAGATAAGAATCCCAGGCATCTTATTGTTATTGCGAACAACTGATCAACGTAGTGTTATCGCACTGTCATTATTCAACTAACGCTCCTGCCAAATAGTCGATTTTTCATCGACTAACAATGCCCGCAACTCAACCATCAAAGAGAAGGCGACGCAACAAGCTCGAATTTTCTGAGCTCGAATATCCCGAAGTATCATACAACATGATAAGTTTCAGGGAGACAAAGAAGAAGAAGACGAAGGGAGCTTCTAAGAAGGATACTTCTGATTCTGAACACTCTTCAGGATTGAAGAGCGTGTTCAGTGAGGGACGAGGTATTTTTCAAAACACTCGACTCAAAAGTGGGGTGGCAATCCCAATAAACTACAGACAGATGGCTGGAGTCTCTTTTGATGAGGAAGACACGACCAAATCAGTCATGGCTGATTTATAGACGTCCGACTCATTCCTCGAAGATTCTGCCTCTGCATACATGGCACAGAATAACACTCCAGAAGAATTTATGCAGAGGATAGATGAACAAGATAAAAGCATCAAATAACAACATAATACCATCTGTGAGATTAAAGACATGCTGCACGTTTTGCTGGAGATGGAAAAGACAAGAATGAAGAATATGGACGAATCTTCTTTAGAGCCTCCACCTCATAACCCAAAGACTGACAAAGGAAAAAATGTGGAAGAAGAAGGTCACGTTCCCCACACAAATAGAGATGAAGATAATGAGGGTCATCATGAAGATGAGGATAATCGCTCTACGCATTCTCATCATCAAGGAAGAACCCAAAATCAAGAAGGAAATGAAAATACTGTTTGGATGGAGAGCTTTCAAAATCAATTGAATACTCTCATGCACAAGAATGATTTACAGGAGTTGGGCATCGTAAGGCCATATCCGGAGGAATGGGAAGGTGTGCCATTCTCTGAGAATTACAAACCATTGAAATTCAAGTCATTCGATGATAAAAGGTCACCAAACCAACACCTTTACTACTTCAAGTCTCAGATTGGGCATTTGACTAGAAATGACCCAATTATTACACGAGTATTTGTTAGCACCTTAACAAGGCTGGCATTTGAATGGTTCCAGAGATGGAAACCAGGAACCATCAACTCATGGAATGATATGGAGAAAGCCTTTTTGACAAGATTTTATGAGGATGATATGGATGTTTCAATGCCAACACTTTTAGCTTCTAAGCAGAAAAAAGGAAAATCAGCTCGGGACTATATAAAAAGATTCAGAAATGATTCTCTCAGATGTCTGCATGGAATGCTAGAAAAGTCCCTGGTAGAAACCTATCGACATAATCTCTCGACGAAGATTCTAGCCAGAATGGGAGCCGTTAAATCCTCAACCTAGAAAGATCTCGCGTTACAAGCTCAAGAAGCTGAAGAGATAACACAGAGAATCGAAGAGTAAGAAAGAGGAGGAGAAAAATAAAGACCAAGTAAAAGTCATAGGTCTCGATAGAAAGAACATAAAGAGAAAGAAACAATGGTGATTGATACTCCGCAGTCAACAAAGCCTCCTCCAATAGCTACTCCTCAATCGTGGTTCCCTCAAAAGCGGTATGCTTTTAAAGATGAGCATACCAAGACCATCTTCAATTTGCTCATGACAAAGGGAATGTTGAAGCTGCTAGAATCTAACCGCCCCAAAGAAGCAGGAAAAGTTAATGATCCCAATTACTACGTATATCATAGAATCATTAATCATCCTACGCAGAATTGTTATGCCCTCAAAGATAAGATTCAGGCTCTAGTGGACGCTAAAGTCATTAAACTTTAGGAACACCAGAAGAAGGTGACTGCGAACATGGTGACTTTCAGATTCGACAAAGCGCCAAATTGGATAGAGTCAATAGTTCAAAACGGAGTGCAACCTATTCGCAGAGGCATGATGAAGGTTATAAATTATGACCCACATCAGCAGCAAAAGAAAGGATTATGTCCTTTCGAAACTGACAAAGGGAAAATAATGTGGGTACACCCCGATCTTCTCAACGACAAGCAATGGACTTCAAGTTCACCCAAAGAGAAGCAAAAAAGGAAAGGTTCTTACTTCCAATATTGTTACTCTAATTCCAGAAGATGACATGAATACTCCTACTTTGACAGACTCGGAAGAAGAAGTTGGAGATTCTCTGGCGGTTAATGCGGACCAACCTATCACTGTAACTCATTTAGGGAGAGACTACTTAAAGAATTATGAACAGGTAGCAGAACCTCAACCACCTCTAGAGAAGAACAAGCAAAAGGAGGTTAAATTTGACAAAGCTCTCAAAAGCAAAGGTAAAGGGGTTACAGAAGGTTCCAAGAAGTCGTTCCAGTTTGATATATTGGCACAGTTGGCTAATATCCCTGCGAAGATAACCTTGTACAAGCTTCTAAAACTCTCTAAACCATTCAGAGAAGCTTTAAGAGAATCTCTGCAAGACTCTAACGTGTTTCTAGTGCAAGTTTCAAAAGCAATCGGAGAAGAAGGAGAAATCTGTGTAGTATGTCATCATATTTCAAGAGAGAACATCCCTTCCATAACCTTCTCTCCAGAGGATATGCAAGTCAAAAACAACAAACATCATCGCACTTTATATTATAATGGATACAAGTTGATCCGAGATCTGCTTTGAGCATAATGCCATAAAGAATGTTACGGTATCTCGGGGTCCCAATGAGTAGATTAGCAACAACGATATTACTATCTTTGGATTTAATGCCAATGGCAGTAGACCGTTGGGCAAGATAAAGCTAAAATGCCAAATTAGCAATTTAAAGATGGAAGTCACATGCTATGTGATAGATGCTGACACGTCTTATAATTTTCTACTCGGAAGGTCCTGGATCTATAATAATCTCATTGTCCCATCTACACTGTATCAATGCATGAAATATGTGGATAAAAATGTGAACATGAAGACTCTGGTGGCGGGAAAGCAACCCTTCAAAAGAGTTGAAAATTACTTTACTGATGCCTTTCTATATCAAGATACGCTCGATGTCTCGGATCAACCTACTCTGAATGTGGTTGATAGCGGCGACGAAGCTGATGCAGAATCAGGATCTAAAAATTCAGAATCCGATGATGTAAGTTAGGACGGTGAGCCCGTTGTAATAAGCCTAGAAGGCTTTGATGTAAGTGACACCACCACTCTGATGGTGAAAGGATAATAAATGAAGACGTAAAGTTTGCTTATTCTTCTAGTGTTGATTCTAAACCCTCAAGTACTAGTACTGATATGGTCAGTGATCATTTGGATGAAATATACACTTTAGCTTCTTTTCAAGCACCCATCCGATCATCCTTTCATGAACAAAGTGATGACGATGAAGATACGAATGAAGCTATTTTTGAGATTCCTCCTAAGGATGAAATTCAGAAATCTATAATATTTAGAAAAGCAAATGATAAGGGTAAAATAAAATATTTAGGTTCTGAAGAAAAATAGGAAAATCCCGAGTTCTTCCATTATAATGAAAATTCTCATAAATTAATGAGGAAAATGGGTTACAACCTAGCCGATGGCAGGAGTTAAACTTCGAAAAAGGAAGGAAAGCCATCCTCCAACCCTTCGCTCCAAAAGGAAAAATGCCAGACTATTACCATAAGACTGGCAGGGGGTTGGGATATTTTACCACTTTCGAAGACTTGCCAGATGAAAAATCTAAAGAAAGACAACCAGATCACTCGTCATAATCATCTTGCTAGGATTAAGATGTTAGTGTTGGCATAATCTTCTGCGAAGTTTCTGTTAACATGGTCTCCACGACCTAAGAAAATGAAGACACTGACAAAACTCCACCAATGGAGGATGACTTCTGGGGCAAGCACTTAATATAAAGTGGAAAATTCAATTTGAACAACGGGAACCTCTGACCGAAGATAAAGTAGTCCAAGTAAATATGGATGATGAGAAGAATCCTAAGCCCATATTTATAAGCGAGAATTTATCTTTAGAAGAAAAAGAAGAGTTGGTATCCCTCGTTAACGAATATATTGATGTCTTTGCTTAGAATTATGAAAATATGCCAGGATTAGATCCCAAAGTCGCAATTTAGAGGTACAAAATCGTGTTTGCTACACAAATGATAAGACATGCCATGTAAAGTTAAAGTCAGAAGAATTGTTACAAAAAAAAAAGACTACAAAAAGCTTCCCGAATCATAAAATAAGTCTTTATAGTTCAATGATTCAGGAGAGATTTCATCTTCTCCTCAGCATCGCTAATTTCTTACTGAATGATCTCATAAGCTTAGACGACAGCTTGATGCACAATTCTTCTTCACTGGAAATGGTACTTTGTGCTGAAGCAGCCTCCAATGTCTGTAATTCAGCTTGCACCGCCTGATGATCTCTAAGCTCATTATCCCGCTGTCTGGATAAGCTGGTGTGATTCTTCATTGACTCATCGCATTCCTTAGCGCTCTTAGCCAAGAAAGGCTGGGCCTTAGCGATGGACTCTTGGGTTCTAGCGATGGCTTGGTCATGGTTCTTGACAATCGAAGCAACAATCTCTACCTGGAGGGCTTGAGACTAACTGTCTGATTGGCTCTTTTCAAAGGAAGCTCTGCAACATCAGCTTTCTCCTTGATCTCCTTCTAGGACCTAAGCTATTCCTCTATCAGCTTCTATATAGTAGCTTCAACTACTTCAGACTTATCAGCACTCCACGATCTTGGTAAAGACTCAACATAGCATTGGAGTTAAGCTATCATAAGTCTGTAAGGATCGGTTTTCTCCTCTCTGCCAATACTAACTATACCAGTCAAATAAATGTTGAAAACATTGGCGAGTGAAGCAAAAGAATCACCTTTTAGTATATTATCAATACAACGATCCAGAAAATGGAGAAAAGTTTCTACTGTATCCCTCAGTAAGTTAATTTCGAAGGCGTCAACTTCTGCGTGAGAAGAATCAGCAACAACTAGAGTGGGTGCAGCCTGAACTGTACTTTGCTGCAAAGAAGCAGTAGTACCAGTATCAGAAATAACAACTTCTACATCCTCAACAGAAATAGCAGTTGCGGCAACTGCAGTCGGGACAATATGTGTGGCAGTTTCCATTGAAGGAGCCACTACTTCAGAAGTGTCAGCCGCAGAAACGGTGATCTCAGTTACCCCATGGGCTACTTTAGCAATGACTTCCGCGATGGTATTATCCTGCAGAATGTTGTCTACGGCCATATGTCCTGAGGTTGGAGTCAAAGCAAGAGCTGCTAACAAAAAAAAAAAAAAAAAAGGGAGCACAATTGAATGTCACAGTACAATTAGATAATGACAAAATTTTGGCATAAAGGTGGATAAAGAATAGAAGTAAACCTGGAGAGTGAGCACTGGATTCTCTAGGCCCATATACCTTGGCTCGAACGTCTTCACTCAAGAAGACGTATTTGTGTGATCTGATGGAGGAGTACAAGAGCCAAGATTCTCACTACTAACATCATCATCATCTCCCCAATCATCATGATCTACTGGAGGAGGCCCTACCTTTGGGGAATTCAATGCACGAACTTCCCCAATTATTTCCACCTCATCATCAACAACAGTTTGATGAGTGAGGGCTGCAGAACCCTCTTGTGCAGTAGAAGGAGCAGCCACTTCATCATCAACAGCAGCTTGGTGAGTGAGGGCCGCAGAACCCTCTTGTGCAGTAGAAGGAGCAGCCACTTCATCATCAACAGCAGTTTGGTGAGTGAGGACCACAGAACCCTCTTGCGCAGGAAGAGCAGTAGAAGGAGCAGTCACCAATGCAGAATCACTATGGAAGACATACCCTTGACTTCGACGTTTCTTAAAAGAACGAAGAGTTAGAGCCGAATCATCTTCTTCTAGTTCCTCTGCAATAGTTTTAGGAACCGAACTGGATACCAATGTACCGACTTCAGATGACGTGTCTTGGAAGTGATAGGCAAATTGCTGAGATGACTCAATCTCTTTCGCTTGCACAAAAGCTTATTTGGAGGAGATTATGGCTAAGGAGAAGTCTCTTATGGCATTGGGAGTGGAGAAATATCAAGAGAGACGGGCTGGGTCGATGGGACCAGCGCGTTATTATCCTCCTCCCCCTTGTTGAACTACGGTTCCAACTCATCCGAACCGCATTCTGCCCCGAAGTCCTCCATTCCAGCCACCTTCGTGCTGCCAGCCTCCTTCTTCTGAGCATACCATTCTCTAATCTCCTTCAGACAAGTAAGATTTATATTAAAGTTTTGAGGGGCGGAGTTAGCAGCCACGTACCACTTGCAGAAATTGAAACTCATATACGAGTTCGGAGTCTTGATTGGAAGATCAAATCTGGCTTGAGTACCACCAGCGATGAAGTGGAATCAAGTCCGAGCTCCTTCAAACAAATTTCCAGCAAAACTTATTTTTTTGTTGGGATTACCAATATAGAGCTGATCATACCCAAACTTTCGAGCAAAGCGACTCGAATAGTAAGGCTCTATATAACAGTGATTCTCTAAAAGGAGAACCAAATGCCCTGGATGAATATTTACTAGCCACCAGAAGCACTCCGGGGATAAAGTTGTAAATTTGTCAACACCAGCAACATCCGTGAATTCCTCCCCATATCCGGCATTTGGAAAGTATGGAAAATATTTGAACAACTCAAAATTTGCATGATAACGAAGGGTCCTACGAATTGCAACCATGTAGCCTCCTTTTCACTGCGACCTCTCATAGTGTTGTACTTTGGGAGTGCTTAAATCAATCTACGAATCAGCTGGACTCATCAAAGTAGGGCAATGTAAGACTAGCCATGCCATGAAATAAGTGTAAGGAAGCTCTACACGCGGATTAGGAGTCTTGGTGATCAATTCTCCTTTGTCGTTTTGCTCCTTCCTGACATTGCAAAACTAATCAACGAATTTTCTCAATCCGCTTTGAATACTACACACCATCGTGGGCAGTAAGCTGAGTCACCGACTAAACGCGAGCAAGACGGCCGGGTATATCACCATGATGGGTATAGTATCCTGTGAGAGAATCACGCATTTGTTCAACCAAAGTATCAAATAACCGCCAGAAAGGCTGGATCAGATAAAGGTTGAAGAGCTTGGTAGTGGAAGTTTTCAAAGGACGTCCCAGCCTTGAAGAAGTCCTCGTCAGATTTGGCAACATAAGCATCTGTCCCGAAATTGGCAATTCTCCTCTCAACTTCCTTTTCAGAAACCGGCGGGAGATGGGTAAAATTGGGTCTATTCTTTGAAAAATTGGGGAGAAGATATTATAGCCACTTCTTCTGCTTTACATTGCGAGTGCCAGACATATGAGTACAAATATGATAATGGCAAAACAATTTCCAATAAGTGTCATAAACCATAGGGTCCTGAGTCTTCAACAAATGAAACTTTTCTCCAGCAGGGACATACTCTTCATATGGGATGCCTCCCATAGGTAGTCCTGAAATCTCGTACATCTCATGCAGTGCGAAACCCAATTCGCCACTGGGGGAGAAAACTGTACAAGTATCAGGATTGTACAATTTCAGCAAAGAAAAGAAATAGAATCGGCTAGAAGGAATGCCATGCTGAACCGCCCTAATGGCACGATAAAGGTTCACATGCTGGAGCTGATCTCTGAAAGCTTTCAGAAGGAAATAAGTCAAAATTGCCCACTTTCCTTTCGAAGAGCAGTGGACCCATCCAGGAGGACGAAAGTCTTGAACTGGAAACTCCCCTTGCACATCGACAAATTGGTGCAAGAAAGTCTGGGCGACTATGGGTGTTTCACCTATGAGAATGTCTTGTTTGAAAGACTCTGGGAACAACCAACAAAAAATGCTTTCCAGTAGAACGAGAGAAATCACCTTGTGCATTGAACCCTCCCAGCAAGACACCATCTTGCAGCCTATTTAAATGTCAGTCCATTTGTCTAAAAATGGAAAGAGACTGGAAAAATAGAAAAGTGTAAGATATCTCCATGTTGGGAAGAAACAAGTTGTGACTTTAACTTGGCGAATCCATTTGTAATCCCCATCATCCAAATCATCGTCGGGTATCGAGAAATGATCACCAAATAAGAAGGCAGGCTTGTTCAACAAAGTTCGGTTGTTTCCTTCGAAAGGAGCAATGGTCATCAACTCTCACAATATTGGGCGAGTAGGATTAAGAACTTCGCTTTCCTTTTCTTGCCCACTGGATGCGGTGCAACCTGGAAAAATCTGGCTGAACCTGAACTCCTTCTTCCCATCATAGCCGCCTGAATAACCAAAGCAATAGTCTTTTGGCCAAGGGTTCAAGGCGTAATCAATTGCAAGGAAAATTTTGGGATTAAAACAAAAATTTTCTAAGAAAAAAACTGCCTTCTAATGTGTGACAAGAAAATAACTTCCAATCAAGGGTTCCTGTTGAACCACTATGGAGCTAGAAGTTGTCTGGAGGTCTCAACGACCACTTGCAAAAGAATCATTGGAAGAAACTTTCTTCGGTATCTTTTGCAAACTAAGAAAATCTTTTGCGAGAAAAATCGGAGGTTAAGGAAGGTTAAAGATGAAGCGCCTTTAAAACCTTGAAGAGGAACCTGGAGTTCAAATTTCTTAGAGAAAAGTTAGAAATACCCTATCTCATGAAATCGGGATTATATAGCAGATGATTTGATGACCGAGATCTTCGGGTAGACGTGATCTCTGGCCCGAATCTCATAAATACCTTTTCATTTAATACGGCTCAGAGAACGTCTCAATCTCTACGCCGTATAAAGTGACAACCTTTCGAATTTTTTGCAATTAAAGGTTGGAAGTTCGCGACTCTAATACAGAGTCCTATTTTTCTTCAAAAAGGAAGTTCGCGACCCTAATACAGAGTTCTATTCTCCTTCAAAAAGGAAGTTCGCGATCCTAATACAGAGTCCTATTCTCCTTCAAAAATAAAAGTTCGCAACACTAATACATAATCGTGTTGGAAGTTTGCGACCCTAATAAAGAGTCTTGTTCTCCTTCAAAAATGGAAGTTTGCGATCCTAATACAGAGTACTGTTCTCCTTCAAAAAGGAAGTTCGCGACCCTAATACAGAGTCCTATTCTCCTTCAAAAATGGAAATTCGCGACGCTAATACAGAATCGTGTTTGAAGTTCGCGACCCTAATACAGAGTCCTGTTTTCCTTCAAAAATGGAAGTTCGCGACACTAGTACAGAAGTTGGAAGTTCGTGACCCTAATACAGAGTCCTGTTCTCCTTCAAAAATGGAAGTTCGCGACCCTAATATAGAGTCATGTTCTCCTTCAAAAGGGAAAGTTTGCGAATACAGAGTCCTGTTCTCATTCAAAAATGGAAGTTCGCGACCATAATACAGAGTCGTGTTTCCCTTCAAAAATGGACGTTCGTGACCCTAATACAGAGTCATGTTCTCCTTCAAAAATAGAAGTTCGCGACCCTAATACATAGTCGTGTTCCCCTTTAAAAATAGAAGTTTACGACACTAATACAGAATCGTGTTCCCGTTTAAAGGCTAGAAATTCGTGACCCTAATACAGAGTCATGTTCCCCTTCAAATATATATATAGAAGTTCGAGATTCTATTACAGAGTTTTGCTTCCCATCAAAAGAAGAAGTCTATGAAGAGGATGTTATATCCAAAGAATTCCAAAATGCCTCCAAGGATCGTAAGAGTTTTTTTGAAAACTTTGGAGGGGGTTTTGTTAGTGAAAATTTTGAAATGATGAAGACCTGCGAATCTATGATTGGAGATCCGCTGTCCAGTAACGACCAAATAAATCTACGAAGCTAAAGTTACATTCAAAGCAGCCGCAAACCTAAGGCCCGAAGTCCGCGACCCAGGGAGGTCCACGAATCTAAAGCTTGAGATTCTCGACCCCGTTATGACAAGGCAGATCTGCGAATCTAAATTTGAGATTCGCGATGCCAGTTATGGCTACTGGAGGATTTAATGCAAATTCGTCAGATCCAAAGAAAGGAAGTTGCCACCTCGATCATGGGGCTAACTGCCGAACGAATATTTCGGTACTACTCAGATCATGGGGACCAACTACCGGATGAGTGTAGATCGTGGGGTTAACCGCTGAGCAAATAAGTCGGTAACACTACCTTGGAATCTCTATAAAAAGCAAAGGGATAGATTAGAGAGAAGAGCTTCTTCTTCTTGGCCATTTTCACTGTCAGAAGTTAGAGCCCTATTGCCAATTGAAAGAGTGTGTGCGGAGTATCAATAGAGAGCAAGATCGTCCTCTACAGCTACCTTAGAATCCAGCCTTAAATAAAGAGGAATTCGATTTTTTCCCATTTTCTGTAAACGGAAAACTGTTAAAATTGTAATCTTTTATTGAGGATTCAATTTAAAAGACATTTACGATTTTATGGAGAACAACAGGGACTACTATTCAGTGACAATCCAGGTGTTTTATGACTCCAAGTTTTCTCTAGTTCTGTGTTTTGGTTCCCTGGTTCTTTAAAAAAATATAAAAAAATTAGGAACAGTAGGAATCACATTTTTATTTGATCATATGAATTCCACCGTTTTATCTCCACCACACTCCACTTCTTGCATTAGTTTGGAAAATTCACGCATTTATTCACGGTCGCTGGTTCATGCCACATTGGACCCATGATAAATTTAGTCGACTAGTGAGATCAGATTTGTTCATTGGTGATAAGATGGACCAATCGATCCCGATCCTTCAGGATCGATGTTGCCCGTTGTACACATCACTACCATCATGCATCAAACTTCCACACGTAGCAGGTAATCACTACAAGTTGAAGCCACAGTACATTAGTATGCTTCCTAAATTCACTGGTTCTGATTTAAAAAATGCATCTCTTTATCAGTGAATTTCAGAAAGTATGCGTAATGATTAAACTCTAGCACTTATCAGAGGACGCAATTAAACTCCTATTCATCCCGTTAGCTCTCAAGGATAATACCAAGAAGTGGTTGTACAGTATGCCTACTGATTCAATTATTACTTGGGATGAATTCGTTACAGTATTTCTTAAGAAGTATTATCCCACATACAAGATGGTAAGAATTAGGAATCAAATCAATTAATTACGTCAAGTGCTAGGAGAACCCTTCTAGAAATACTTAGAACGGTTCAAGGATTTATTAGTTTATTCCCCCACCAAGCGATAGAAAAGTGGCGGTTGTGTCAAATCATGTATGTTATACATCCAAAACTCTTCTTGAGTCCATATGTCAAGGGGAGTTCATAAGAAAGAACGAGGATGAAGCATGAGACTTTCTTGATGATCTATCATAGATGACTATGCAGTGAGAAAGTTTTTCTGAGAAACTCAGTGCATCAACTTCTGCACAAAAGGTTGGGATCCATAGCGTCGACAGCTATATAGCTGCTGAAGCTAAGATTGCAACCCTTATAAGGAGAATTGAGGTATTGGAGACTCCTAGTGCTCCACAGGTGGGTCACGTGATTCAAATCCAAAGTCCAACATAATTTAATTGCGGAACTCTAAATCACGTTATGGAGGAGTATCCACTGTTAGTGAATCCTATGGGTCTCACACTTGAGCAGGCTAACACCTTATATCAAATACCCATGAATAATTTGTACGCTCCGACATACAATCCTGACAGGAGGAACCATTCAAATATTTATTGGGATCAAGGGCAATATCAGGAAGCCCCGAACCCTAACATATAGCCTCCAGCCACTGGTCAGTTTCCAAGACCAAATGTGAGTGCTTATCAATATCCAAATGCTTCAAATACTTGTAGCAACCAGAATAGACTATCTGTACAAAACCACTCACATCCACAACATGGGTCTAATAATGATTAAGAAAAGCAACTTCAGTCACTTGAGAAGAACGTTGAAAATCTTCTCAAGTCTCAGTCCAACCTTGGCATGCACATGCAAAATTTTATGAAAGTGTCAATTAATTTTATTCAAAGAACATATGAGCACCTACTTGTGAACTCTCAATCTATTAAGAACGTAGAGCAGCAGGTTGGACAATTAGCAAGTCAAATGAGTGAACATGGTAAGAGTACTTTTCCAAGTCAACCCATAACAAATCCTAATGCCAGTTCCTCAAACTCTAATCAGTTGCATGTCAACCAAGTTAATGTCAATCACACACTTCAATCTGGCAAGGTGGTTGACAATTATGTAGTCATGCCACCTGATTCCACTCCTATTGCACGGCAGGCTACACTTCTTGATTCCACGATTCCATGATCGCCTCATGATTCATCATTATCATCATCCCATAATCCACCCACTAACACGACAGAGGAGTCTGACCCCTCTAATTTTGATCCTCCTATTGACCATACTTATAAGCCGAAGGCTCCCTATCCAAATCAGTTGAAGAAAAATTCTCCTCAGGTTGAACACATGAGTTATTCATACAAGTTAAGGTCAATATTCCTCTTCTTGATGCAATCCAATAAGTACCTGCTTATGCAAAATTCTTAAAGGATTTATGCACAAAGAAGAGAACAACAAATATTCCATAGAAAGTCTTCCTAACTGCTAACATCTCTAGTATTCTCTCTTAGTCTGTACCTATGAGGTACAAAGACCCTGAAAGTTCTACTATCTTCTACACTATAGGGACTACAGTGATTGAAAGGGCTTTACTAGATTTAGGAGCAAGTGTTAACTTGCTTCCTTATTCAGTGTACCAGCAGTTAGGACTGGGAGAATTGAGACCTACAAGGATTAAGTTACAGCTACCTGATAGATTTGTGAAGACGCCTATGGGAGAGATTGAGGACGTGTTGATTAAAATTGGGGAGTTTATTTTTCCAATCGATTTCATAGTTCTCAAGACTCAACCTATGGTGGATCCACAACATTATATCCCAGTTATTTTTGGATGTCCATTCCTGCTCACTTCTAATGCTGTTATTAATTGCCGGAGTGGATCGATGAGACTTTCCTTTGGAAATATGACACTTGACTTGAATATATTCAATCTAGGATGCCAATCTAGTGATCCACATGACGAGCCCCTGAAGTGAATATGATCCAAGGATTGTCCAGTGAGTGTCAAGAGGAGGAATTCTTTGATGATGTGGATGGTTTAGTTGATGAGAGCTTATTCTTAGATACGCTCGATGAGTCATCTAATTATGTGTCTTTCACTCGATGAGAACTTCCACCTGAGCCATTGATGAATGAACCGCGAGTCCAGTTACGACCATCTATGTCCACCTGAGCTTGAGATGAAGACCCTTCTGACTCATCTCAAGTACACTTTCTTGGGTAAACACGACACACTACCAGTCATTATCTCTGCAGATTTGACTGAGGCTCAGGAGGAAGCACTCATATCAGTGTTGAAAGCATATAGGGAAGCCATAGGCTGGAGTATGAACGATATTAAAGGGATAAGTCCATCTATAGTGTAGCATAGAATTCATTTACTAGATAATGCACGACCTACAAGAGACCCTCAACGTAGGTTGAATTCGATAATGAAAGAAGCTGTGAGGAAGGAAATTCTTAAGTGCCTTGATAATGAGATCATCTATCATTTCTCTGATAGTGCATGGGTGAGCCCAGTTCAAGTAGTGTCTAAAAAGTCCGGAATCACTGTAGTCAAGAACGATGCAAATGAGCTTATCCCAATACGTTTGCAGACGGGATGGAGAGTCTGCATTAACTATAGAAAGTTTAATGCTGCAATTAGGAAGGACCACTTTCCCTTACCATTTATCGATCAGATGTTGGAACAGTTGGCCAGACATGAATTCTATTGTTTCTTAGATGGATACTCTGGCTACAACCAAATTTCCATCGCCTCAAAGGATCATGAAAAGACCACGTTCACATGTCCATTCGGCACCTTTGCATATAGATGTATGCCCTTTGGGTTATGCAATGCACCTGCCACGTTCCAAAGGTATATGGTGAGTATTTTCTCCGGCATGGTTGAACGATTTCTCAACTTGTCGTAAATCAAGTTAAAGGAGAATATGAGGTCAAACATGAAGACCTTTTGTTGTATTATTGCGCAGTAATTAAGATAGCCGATGGTTTTGATGGTTTCTATGTCAGCCACGTAAAGCACCATCGAACTAGCTATGCAGATTCACTAACTTCCTTAACTGCTATATTAGCCTTGCCCAAACATGCTAGAAAGCAAATTACGGTAGGGAGCCGAGAATTATTCTGTTCAAAGACTCAAAGAGGAATTGAGGAAGCAACAGGAAGATGAAACTGGTGTTTTCGAGTCAAATCTGGAACCAAGGGATTGGTGATTTCCTTATATAGATTACGTCCTTTACGGCATATTACCCGAAAATCCAAAAGAAGCCAGAGCAATCCAAAGAAGGGCTATTCGGTTCTATTATAATGCGGAGCTCTAGATATTGTACAGAAAATCTTATGAAGGAATCTTACTTTGTTGTCTCTCTAACCGAGAAGCTCGGAAAGTACTTGAAGAAGCTCATGCTGGTATTTGCGGAGCACATCAGTGAGGGCTGAAACTCTGGGATAGAATTCGAAGAATGGATTATTGCTGGCCTAAGATAATGACAGAAGCGGTTAACTACGCCAAGAAGTGTAAAGTCTGTCAAATACATGCAGACTTTATATATCAAGCTCCAGAATATCTCCACCCAACGGCTACATCGTGGTCGTTTGAGCAATGGGGTATGGACATTGTCGGGCCGATTTCTCCACCATTAACGAGAGGTCACCAGTTCATTTTAGCTATAACGGATTACTTTTCGAAATGGACTGAAGCCATTTCCCTAACCGAGTCATCGGATGTGATCAAGTTCATTAAACACCATGTCCTTTATCGCTTCGGAGTGCCCATGAGGATCATTCATGACAACGGGCCTCAGTTCGTGAGCCAAGTATTTTCTAGATTCTTCAACAAATATAGGATCGAAGACGTAGCTTCCTCACTATATTACCCTGCAGCCAATGGTCTAGCAGAAGCTTTCAACAAAACCATTGTAAAACTCCTCAAAAAGTTTGTGTCATCCAATCAAAGGGACTGGGATGAGAAACTCGGAGAATGTTTGTGGGCATATCGCACTACAGTCCGAGCCCCTACCAACGCCACACCCTTTTCTTTAGTGTACGGGTCAGAAGCGGTCTTACCTTTGGAAATTCAGATTCCATCGTTGCGAGTCCACTAACGACTAGGATGACGCAAGAAGAAAGACATCAGCAAAGGCTTAAATAATAAGTGGTTGGAAGCTCAACAGAGTATTGAACTATACCAAGTGCGAATCTCCAGGATTTTTAACAAAAAGGCCAAATGAAGAACTTTCAAAAAGGACGATCTGGTCCTTCCAGTAAGAAGACCGATCATAACTAGCCAAAATCCTAGATGAAATTTCCAGCCAAAGTGGGAGGGACCTTTTGTCATTGATACGGTTTACTCCAACGGCGCATATCGGTTGGCAAAACCGAATAGTGATAAGATCATGATGCCAATTAATGGCAAGTTTTTGAAGAAATATTATTCTCAATAAAACTGCAGAACACCAGTTGTAATGTAATCTAGGTAATTCAATGCAAATGACGAATAAAAGTTTATCTGCAATCAGGAGTTCATTAACAAAGATTCGCAGTTCCAGGCTAAAGATTTTTGAATCGCGAATCAAAATTCCTTTCTTCCAAATTTGCCAAGTTAAAAAAAATACCTCTGGCGAGCCAATATTCCTTTCCCTCAAATTTGCAAAGTTAAAAAAAAAAAAAAATACCTCTGGCGAACCAAAATTCCTTTCTCCCAAATTTGCCAAGTTAAAAAATATCTCTGGCGAACCAAAATTTCTTTCCCCCAAATTTGCCAAGTTAAAAAAAAATACTTCTGGCGAACCAAAATTCCTTTCCCCCAAATTTGCCAAGTTAAAAAATACCTCTGGCGAACCAAAATTCCTTTCCCTCAAATTTGCCAAGTTAAAAAAATACCTTTGGTGAACCAAAATTCCTTTCCTCCAAATTTGCCAAGTAAAAAAATATATATACCTCTGGCGAATCAAAAATCGTTATATTGGAAGTCACTAAATAGTGCGAGTTTCAACCTGATCAGCGAGATTAATAAGAAGTTCTCTCATTCACAGCAACTTTGAGTGGCTGGAAAATTTTGGGCGATTTAAAGGTTATCAAGTTAATAGTTATCTTAGGTAATCAATATCAAAATTATTCATCAATCACTTTTGGTTATGCAAAAAGAAAGAATCTCTTTATTCATTACCAGATCAAAAATTACCGAGAGTTCCCTAGCACTACACCATCAACAAGAATGAATACAAATCACTAATATGAGAAAAAGTAAAAGTTTGCTTCTGTAGCCTCCCCTCTAAGGATGGCTTAATAGCAAATCTACTCCTGTAGACTCCGCTTCCAGGATAGCGAACTTGCTTCTGTAGCCTCCTCTTTCAGTGTGGCTTAGATCAAAAAGTTTGCTTCCTGTAGCCTCCTCTTCCAGAATGGTGAATTTGCTTTTGTAGCCTCCCCTCCAAGAACGGTTTAAAGGTAAAAATTTTGCTCTTGTAGTCTTTTCCTACCAACGGTTAGGGCTTCCAAGTTGGTCGGCTCAGTCATGATCAACGTCACCAATGACTTGATTAATGCAAAACTGGGCATACCAAATGCATGTTCCCAAACGTATAACGTGAGGGGTTACACAAATTTGATGCTGCCCTAGCCATTTAGCATCCCAACCTTGCGGGATGCTAGGCAAGAAATAAGACAATGCCACATACCCGAAATCTTTTCTCTCATGATAAATACTTGAGACCTTCCAATACCCTAGAGGTGTTGGAAGTAATTACGAGCCCATCGGGTTTGGGTCATTTTTAAGGAGAATGAATATGGTTATCTCCTGCAGCCAATTCAAACTCTTGTTAAGAAAAAGAAGAGAGATAATGATATTGATCAGAAGAAGAAGTTTACCTTAATTAAGGAAAATTACTACGGTCATAAGAACCTTTTCGGTGGGATACCCCTCTAGATTGATGCAGTCTGGAGGCCTTATAACATGCTAATTTCCATCCATCACTTTGGTTGAAGAAGAAGAAAATATGGCTGCACGAATAAATCAACTACAATAGAAAGGAAGAGAAGGCAAGGGAGAAGAAACTTTTCTCACGTCAGAATGATCCTTCATGGAAGAGGTCATGTGTCTTATATAGACAGTCTTATGGTTATGATCTTCGATTGGAAGAAGATAAGACCAAATCTTCGGTTAGGACTCTCAATTCAAATCCCAACGGAATTTATTATTGTTGCATGGGACACTTAGATTTCGCAACCGAAGGATCTCACCATTAATAAAAGCGTATGACGCTTGGGATTTTGCACTGGTTAATCAGATAAAGGGTTACGTCATGAATCACGGAAACCACTTCAAACTCTTAAAGAAGAATTTTTATCTCGCGAACTTCAGGATGAAAAGACGTGAACTTGATGAAAGCTCATGAAGATCGCGAACATTTGACAAAGGAAAGAATCTTGCTAATATAAAGTCGGGGTTTTGAGATGCAAAAACATGACTGATACACAGATACCATGGATCCTACGCAAATTCGCGAACTTCAAAATACAAGATAGCAAGTTTGGCACAAGTCTCTGAAGACAAATGCAAAGTAGCGATTCTGAAGTGCAAGATCATGTTTACTATACAAAAGATAAAACATGTCACGAATAGTAAAAGTTGAAGGAATTGTGAGAGAGATTACAAAACTTGGACAAAAAAAAAATTCTCTTATACAATTCAATGATTTAAGAGGGCCTTTCTCTTCTCTTCAGCATCACTGATTTCCTACTGGATGATCTCATAGGCTTGGACAGTGGCTTGACGATGCAATTCCTCTGCACTAGCAATGGCACTCTGTGCTGAAGCAGACTCCAGTGCCTCTAGTTCGGCTTGCATCGCCTGAAGATCTTTTATTGCATTATCCCATTGTCTGGATAAGCTCATAAGATTCTTTATTGACTCATCACATTCTTTAGTAATCTTAGCTAAAAAGCTTGAGCTTTAGTGATGGACTCCTGGGTCCTGATGATGGTCTGGTCATGATTCTTGACAACCGAGGCAGTAGTCTCTACATGGAAGACTAAAGATTGATTATCTGATTAGCTCTTTTCAAAGGAAGCCCTGCAAGCATCAATTTTCTCATTGAGCTCCTTCTGGAACCCAATTTGCTCCTCCATCAGCTTCTGGAAGGTAGCTTCAACTACTTCAGAATTGTCATCACTCCGCGATCTTGACAAAGACTCAGCGTAGTTTTGAAGTTGAACTATCATAAGCCTATAAGGAGCAGTTTTTTCCTCCCCACCAATGATGACTATACCAGTCAAGTAAAGATGGAGAATATTGGCAAGAGAAGCAAAAGAAGCCCCTTTCAATATGTTCTCAATGCAACGATCCAGAAAGTGGAGAAAGGTTTCCACTGTATCCTTCAACAGGTTGATTTCAAAAGCATCAACCTCCGCATGGGAAGAGTCATCAATAACTGGAGCTGGTGTATCCTGAACTGTACTTTGCTGCAGAGAAACAGCAGCACCAGTACTAGAAACAGCAGCTTCCACACACTCAGCAGAAGCAATGGTTGTAGCAACCCTGGTTGGAACGGTATGGGTGGCAGTTTCCATTGGAGGAACCGCTACTTCGGAAGTATTGGCTGCAGAAACAGTGGTCTCAATCACCCCACAGGCCGCTTCAGTTAGGACTTCCGCGATGATGCTATCCTGTGGAGTATCGTCTTCAGCCATATGCTCCGAGGATGGAGTCGAAGTAAGAGTTGTTAAAAAAGAAGAAGTTGATGATTGAATATTGCAGTATCGTTAAATAATAGCAGAATTTCAAAAAAAATGGATAAACTATAAAGGTAAACCTAAATGATGAACACTGGACTCTCCAGGTCCGTACACCTCAGGTCCGTACACATCGGCTCGAATGTCTTCACTCAAGTAGACATATTTGCCATGATCTGACGGAGGGGTACTAGAACCAAGATCTTTACTGTTGTCGTCATCGTCATCTCCCCAATCATCATAATCTCCTGAAGGAGGTGCTACCTTCGGAGAGCCCGGTGCATGGACTTCTGCAATTATCTGCACTTCATCGTCATCAGCAGCAGCTAGAGGAGTAATGGCCGCAGAACTCTCTTGCACAGTAGGAGGAGAAACCATCTCATCATCAACAGCGGCCTGGTGAATGAGAGTCGCAGAATCCTCTTGAATAGTAGAAGCAGGGGCAGGATCGCTGCGAAAAATGGGTTCCTGACTCCGGCGCCTCTTAAGGGAACGGAGAGTTAAAGCTGAGTCGTCCTCGTCTTCCTATGGTTCCTCCGCAAGGGTCTCAGAAACCGAACTGGGTGCCACAGTACCGGCTCCAGATGAGGTGTCTTGTGAATTGATAGGCAAATCACTGAGACACCTTAATCTCTTCCGCTTATGCAAAAGCTTCTTGGGAGGAGATTGTGGTTGAGGAGAAGTCTCCTTCAAAGTTGGAAGTGGAGAAACGTCAAGGGAGACAGGCTGGGTTGATAAGACCAATGCACTATTACCCTCCTCCCCTGTTGAATCGTTGGTTCCAACTCATCCGAAGCACCTTCTGCTCTGAAATCCTCCATTCCTGCCACTTTTGTACTGCCAGCCTTTTTCTTCTAAGCATACCAGGCTTTGATCTCTCTCAGACAAGTAAAGTTTATATTGAAGTTTGGGGGAGCGGAGTTAGCATCCGCGAACCATTTGCAGAAATCAAAACTCTTACACGAGTTTGGAGTCTTGATTGAGAGATCAAATTTAGTTTGGGTACCACCTGTGACAAAGTGCAACCAAGCTCGAGCTCCTTCAAAAGAATTCCCAACGAAATTTATTTTCTTGTTGGGATTACCAACATAGAGTTGATCATACTCGAACTGTCGAGCAAAACAACTCGGGTAGTAAGGCTCTATATAGCAATGGTTCCCTAAATGGAGAACCAAATGTCCTGGAAGGATGTTTATTAACCACCAGAAGCACCTCGGAGACAGAACTGTGAACTTGTCAGCACCAACAATATCCGCGAATTCCTCCCCGTACCCAGCATTTGGAAAGTACGGAAAATATTTGAATAATTCGAAATTCGCGTGGTAACGGAGGGTCTTGCAGATTGCGGCCATATAGCCCCCTTCCACTGCGACCTCTCATAGTGCTGCACTTTGGGAGCATTTAAGTCGATCTACGAATCAGCGGGGCTCATCAAAGTGGGACAGTGTAGAACTAGCCAGGCCATCAAATAAGTATAGGAAAGTTCTACACGCGGGTTAGGAGTCTTAATGATTGATTCTCCTTTCTTACTCTGCTCCTTCTTGACATTGCAAAACTTGTCGACCAATCTCCTTAGCCCGCTTTGAACACTGCACACCATCGTAGGCAGTAGACTGAGCCGTCTACCGAATGCAAGCAAGACAGCTGGGTATATGGCCCTAACGGGTATGCTTTCCTGCGAAGGAATAACGCATTTCTTCAACCAGACTATCAAGTAGCCCGCCAAAAAGGCTGGATCAGATAAAGGTTGGAGGACTTGGTAGTGAAAACTTTCAAAGGACGTTCCAGCTTTGAAGACGTCCTCATCAAACTCGGCGATGTAAGCATCTATTCCGAAGTTTGCAATTCTCCTCTCAACCACCTTTTCAGAAATCGGAGGAAGGCGAGTAAAATCAGGCTTATTCTTCGAAAAATTAGGTAAGAGGTATTGCAACCACTTCTTCTGCTTCACGTTGCAAGTACCGGACGTGTGGGTACAAATGTGGTAATGACAGAGCAATTCCCAATAAGTATCATGACCATAGGATCCTAAGTCTTCAACAGATGAAGTTCTTCCCCAGTAGGGACATACTCTTCATATGGAATGTCTCCCATGGGTAGTCCCGAAATCTCGTACATTTCATGAAGGGTGAAACCCAATTCGCCGCAAGGGAAAAAGACTGTACAAGTATCCGGGTTGTACAACTCCAATAAAGCAAAGAAATAAAACCTGCTAGCAAGAATACCGTGCTGAATCGCCCTGATAACACGATACAGCTTTGCATGCTAAAGCTGATCTCTGAAAGCATTCAAAAAGAAATCAATCAGGATTGTCCACTCTCCTTTTGAAGAGCAGTGAACCCATCCGGGGGGACGAAAGCCTTGAACTGGAAACTCCCCTTGCGCGTTGACGAATTGATGCAAGAAGGTCTGAGCGACTATGGGTGTTTAACCGATAGGAAACTCTTGTTTAAAGGACCCCGGGAACAACCCACAAAAGTGTTTCCCAGTGGAACGAGGAATGGCACCTTATGCGTTAAATCCTCCCAATAAGATGTTGTCTTGTGGCCTGTTTAAATGTCAGTCCGCTCGTCTGGGTACAGAAAGGGATTGGAGAAATAGGAATGGGTAGGACCTCTCCATGTTGGGGAGAAACAAGCTGCGACCTTCAACCTGACGAAGCCATTTGTAATCTCCATCATCCAAACCACTGTCGGGCACCAAAACGTGATCATCGAACAAAAAGGCAGGTTTATTGAACAAAGATCGATTGTCTCTTTTTCCTTCAAAAGGAGAAGTGGTCATCAGCTCTTGTAATATTGAACGAGTAGGATTGAGAATTTTGTTTTCCCTTTCCTGGCCATCGGATGCGGTGCAATATGGGAAAACTTGGCCAAGCCTGAACTCCTTCCCATAATAGCCACCCGAATATCCAAAATAATGATCCTTTGGCCAAGGATTCAAGGCGTAATCAACTGCAAAAGAAACATTCGGATTCAAGACAAGAATTAAGAAAGGGACTGTCTTTTGAATATGTGTTAAGAAAATTACTGCCAATCAAGGGTTCCTGCTTAACCACTATCGAACTAGAAGATGCTTGAAGGTATCGATGGCCACTGGCAGAAGCATCAGATGAGGAAGTTTTCTTCGGTATCTTTTGCAAATTAAGGAAATCTTTCGCAAGAAGTATTGGAAGCTATGGGAGGCCGATGATGAGAAGTCTTGAAAACCCAAGAAGAAACTTGGAGTTCAAATTCTTGAGATAGGAATAACCTATCTCATGAAATTGAGGTTATATAGCAGGTGATTTGACGGCCGAGATCTTCAGATGGACGTGATCTTTGGCCCAAATCTCGTGAGTACCTTTTCATTTAATGTGGCTCAGAGGAAGTCTCAATTCCTACGCCGTATAAAGTAACCGCCTTCCGGATTTTTCGCAACCAAAATGAAAGTTCACGACCCTAATACAGAGTCGTTTTCTTCACTAAAATGAAAGTTCACGACCTTAATACAGAGTCATTTTCTTCATCAAAATGAAAGTTCGCGGCCCTAATATAGAGTCATTTTCTTCACCAAAATAAAAGTTCGCGACCCTAATACAGAGTCGTTTTTTCTCCAAAATGAAAGTTTGCGACCCTAATACAGAGTCGTTTTCTTTTCCAAAATGAAAGTTCGCGACCCTAATACAGAATCATTTTCTTCTCCAAAATGAAAGCTCACGACCCTAATACAGAGTCGTATTTTTTTCAAGAGTTGAAAATTATGGCCCTAACACAGAGTCGCATTTTCCTTCAAAAGCAGCAAGTTCACGGCACTAATACAGAGTCGTATTCCTTTCAAAATGGGAGTTCAAAACATTGAGATAGGATCATGCTGCCCTCAATTGAAAGTTCTAATACAGAATTGCACTCTCAAAAATATAGAAGATGGAGATTCTAATATAGAATCTTGCTTCACATCAAAAGAGAATGTTATATCCAAAGTATTCCAAAACACCTCAGAGGATCATGAGAGTTTTGAAAACTTTGGAGGGAGTTTTGTCAGCAAAAAATTCTGGAGTCATTTGTCAAAAACAAAGCAGATCCGCGAATTTAGAGTTTGAGATCAGCAACTCAGCAGATCCGCGAACCTAAAGTTCGAGATTCGCGACCCAGCCACGACAGAATAGATCCGTGAATCTAATGCTGAGATTCGCGATACTACCTATAACTTCCGGGGAGGGGTTTAATACAAAGTCACCCAACCCGAACAAGGAGAGTTGCCACCTCGGATCGTGAAGCCAACTGCCAAACGAATGTAGCAGCATTATTTCAATCGTGGGAGTAACTACCTAACGAATATGACGGCACTTCTCGAGTGGTGAGGCTAACGGTCGAACGAATGAGACGGGAACGTTACCCTAAAACCCTTATAAAAGGCGGAAAAACAAAAAAGAGAAGGGATTGACCATCTTCTTCTTGAATTACCCTTTGTGATCAGAAGTCCAGAGCCTTTCTGCTAATTAAAAGAGTTTGTACGGCGTGTCAACGGAGAGCAAGATCGTCCTTCACAGCTAACTCAGAACCCAGCTTTAAACAAAGAGAGAATCCATTTTCCTCATTTTCTGTAAACGGAAAATCGTTAAAATTGTAATACTTTATTGAAATAGCTCAATAGAGAATCATTTATAATTTTATGGCGAACAGGAGGTACATGTCTGCTAACAGTGGACACGCCATAATATACACTGTAACTATAAAACAAAATCATTAACAGCTCTGTTTGGTTTATGGAAAAATGAAAGAAAAGAAAAGAAAATTAAAAAGAAAATGGTTTCTATTGTTTTCTCTGAGAGAAAAATTTAAAAAAAAAAAAAGGAAAATAATTTTTTACTAACCAAATGTTAAAAATAAACCCATTTCCATCTCTCTTTTTTCCTCTTTCTTTCCCTTTCTCTTTTCTTTTTTTTTTCCCTCCCATTTAAACATGTATCTCATTATCTCTCAATGGAAACCGAGAGATAAGAGATACAGGTTTGTCGTATTTTGTACTTGTGGGTTGTGTTTGGTTTTAAAGAAAATGGGAGAAAGAAAAAGAAAAAGAAAAAGAAAGGGAAAGGGAAAGAAAGATAAAAGAAAAGGAGATGGAAATGCATTTATTTTTTAATATTTGGTTAGTAAGAAAACTTTTTTTTTCTTAATTTTCTCTGAGAGCAAACAATAGAAGCCATTTTCTTTTTAATTTTCTTTTCTTTTCTTTCATTTTCCCTCAAACCAAACAGAGCCGTTAGTGATTTTGTTTTATAGTTGTAATGTATATTATGGCGTGTCCGCTATTAGCAAATATATACTAGTTAACTATAGTATAAGAGAATCAATACAAAAACCAATGCCTCTTGAAGAAGATAACACTATTTGTTGTATATTATGCTACTGTATGTGAACTTGATCTTCTTAAAATTTTGTCAATGATGCTTGGATCTCTGAATCGATTGTCATGTGCAAATTATTGTTGCATGTTTAGTCATCGCTCTACCATGCAAGTCTAATTAGTATGCAAGTAAAATCACTGGTGATAATTTTGACAGATTATAATATGCATCTATTCTTTTTGAATTCTGCTGCATTGTTATATTTCTTGGCCAATTGGTGAAAAAAATCTCTTTCGTGTGCATGGAGCCTTAGTTTCTTTTGGTTTAGAAGCTTGTAGGGTTGTGATAGCATGGCCATTTGCAGGAAATTTTTTTATTTTTTTAATTGAAAAACAAAATTAAAATTAAAATTTATCGCTGCTGTCGGGATGGAACATGGGTCATCTGCCATGGCCATTTGCAGGGAATTTTTTTATTTTTTAATTGAAAAAACAACATTAAAAAATTGAATTTTGGGTAGTCCGCCATGGCCATTTGCAGGGAATTTTTTTTAATTGAAAAAACATTAAAAAATTGATAAATGCAAGGGATCGTACCAGGGTCGTCCGCCATCGCCATTTGCAGGAATTTTTTTTATTTTCTTAATTGAAAAAATAACATTAAAAAATTAAAATTTATCGCTGCTGCGGGGTCGTCCGCCATGGCCATTTGCAGGAGATTTTTTATTTTCTTAATTGAAAAAACAACATTAAAAAATTGAAATTTATTGGCAGCCGAATTTTATTTTTTTAATAGAAAATCAACAGTAAAAACTTAAAATTTATCGCTACTGTGGGACAGCGAACTTGGGTTATTCGCATAACAGGTGGAAATAACTACCAATATACTACAACGATTTTCTTGGACATCTATATAATTATATAGAAATTATATCATATCTAATTAGAACTAAACTTCCTTTTAATTTTCCGGTTCCATTCAGATCGTTGTGGTGGGAAGCGAAAAAGGTTAGTATTAATTTAGAAATAATCGCTGTTTTTTTCTCTTTAACTTCAGAAATCGTAATTTTGTTTGTTTGTTTGTAAGATAATCATCAATTTTTGTTCATCTTTCGTATTTGCCGATTGTTGATTTTGACCAGAACCCTAAAACCCAAATCTCAACAAGAACAATTGTTGCCAGAACATCAAATGGGATATAATATATTTTCCACTACCCTTCGCTGGAGGAGAAGAAACCGAGGTGGTGGTGGAGGACTCTAGCCTGCATCCCCTACCTCATGCCCCTCCATGTAATGGCAATATTTGCCAAAGGTGCACACAAGTTTATCCCCTTCCTCGGAAACTTTGAGGTTTTAGTAGACCCTTTCTTTGGCAACCAACTGCTACATTCTGCCTTGATTGTTTACTATTTTGGGGTCTATTTGTTTGTGACAAGGGAAAAGGCATTTCCTCACTTTTTTTTCGGTTCCATATTCACATGGCAATGCTGCTCGAAAATGCCATCCAGATCAGTGGTCAAGTTTTTAGTTGGATGCCATATTGGAGGTACCTTGATGTGCCCGTATGGACTATTGTCTCATGTGGCTTTATCTTTGCCATAGTTTTGTGCATACGCGCTGCCCTTAGGGGAACATATCCCGACATCCTAGTCTTTAGTGAAGCAGCAGTTATAATTATGGACCAACCATAGAGTTTGAAGAGTGGGAATATAACTTTCTAGAAATACTATATAGTTGTATCTTTCTCTTATTGTGTATCACAGCAGCAAGCGAACTTTTTAGGAATTGTTCCCCACTTAGAGAGTCAATATGGATCGTCTCTATTAAGTCATGTTACAAGCTATTGCTCTTTTTGTATTTTGTTTTTTTTCATTCTTGGGATCGAGGAGTTTAGTTTTTAGTAGTATATTCTTTATCACTCATAGCCATGATTTTTTCATTTTGATGCGGGATTTGGTTTCATGGGTATCCAAAAAACCATACCCAATTTGAGAAAAATGGAGTTTATACAGAGATTTGTTGTTGGTTTTTTTGCATTCTTATTTTTTCCAATGGCAGGAAACTGTTTTTTCTTTGTTACTGTTGACGCATAAACTCTTCATTCCCTTCCATGTTTACTTGTGAGCTTTGACTCACATAGAGACTTCTTCTAAAAGTAGTCTCCATGGAATTGGAAACCGAATTAAAATAATCATAATCAGGCTTGTCGTATTTTTTACTTGTAGTGATTTTGTTTCATAGTTGCAGTGTATATATTATGTGAAGAAAATATTTTTCTTTAAAAACTCTAATGTCTGATCAATGGAAATTTTGATAGTTCTTTCCATTTCCTCTCCTTCCTTTAATTGACGTTGATATGCATTGCTTTTAATTTTTCTAGAGAACTTATCTTGAAATATCGTTACTTTTGTGCTTCATATTTCTGAATGATTTATACATTTTTCAAATAATTGGATTTTTTAGCTAGGAACTATGTAAGTAGATCATCATGTTCCTTTTCACTAGTCAATTTTATTTGTTTGCGTGTCCACCATTAGTAGGCATGTACCAGTTAACTGTAGTTGTAAAATAATCGATACAAAAACCAACGCCAGTTTAAGAAAATAACATCATTTGCTGTATATTATGCTGATACAACTACTAGTTAACTGTAATAGTATATATGTAGAGAAAAAGAGGAGGAGGACGAAGAAATTCACCGATAACAATGGCGCTGTTCGTGGGTGCCGCCGGTCTCATGGCCCCAATGATTCCCATGATCCCTCCACCGGGTAATTTTCTTTTCTTTGGTTTTTATTTTTTATTTTTCTATAGGGTTTTTGTTAGTTTTTGAACCATTATTTCTTAAAATTTAGTTTTTTAAGATGATTTTGTATAAAAAAAAAAAAAGGGATTTTGATAATACCTATTTTGTTAGGTTTAATCCTTATTGTTGGTTTTCTTTTTTCTTAATTTAGATAAGACTCATAAATTCAATAAATAAGTCACCCTAGTGCCTCATGAATCTTAGATATTCTCAAATAATCGATTATCCTGGAGAAGTTACAATTCACTAGGATAATCTTATCGATTCACAGGATGATATATCCCGGAGAATTATCTTTGTTTTGGATTACAATGAAGAGATTATGTTTATTTAGTTGCATTGTATTTGTTTTCAACTTAGGGTCCAGAGTTATAGCTTCAGAGCTTTAATTTGCATGCAAACTTTTTTTTTTTTTGATTCTTTGATACTGTTGTAGCGAATATTGCTGTTATTTTTTCTACCATAATCACAGATTTACTGTTGTTAGTTGTAAATATTTCTAAAAGTTAAAATCATTTTTCTCTATCTCTGTCTACTATATTAATGCGAAATATTCTATCATTTTATTAAGTATGGGAATTTCAAAAGTTTGTATTATGAAGAGCTGCAATTTATTTTCAAACCTTAATTTTATTTTAAAACCTTCAATTTATTATATCAATTTTAAATCTATCATCTGTAATATCTCACCCACTGGTATTAAACAACGTGTTATACTTACATTTTTTCTGTTATTTATAAAAGTTTCCTTCTATTGTTTTAAAAAATAAAAAGGTAGATATCGCTTTCTTCTATATTCCAATTTTTTTCTCTCTTCTATTGCTTGGGGAGGAAAATAAAAGGAGACTATGCAAGCAAAAAAGTAAATTAATTAATTGGATTAAATAGATAGCAACAAGATTCAAACTCTTGATCAATACTATTTTTTTAAACCAAAAAAATTATTTCTTAAATTATTATTATATTTTTAGTTACAATAGGAAGCCTTTAAATATTTTATTTTGGTTCATACTGCCTAGTCTAGCTATTACAGTTTTTTATTATGAATGATGGGAAAAGGATCATGCATATCATCAATTCAACGTGATTTTATGTTGATTCATGTGGCCTAATCTAACTATCACACATTTCTCTGATGAATGATGGACATGATATTTTTTGGGTTACTTTTTGGTTTTTTTTTTCCCCTTCCTTAAGAAATTAAGATGAAATAGAAAAGTCAAAAACAAAAAGAAAAACAAAAAATTTGAAATGGATCCCAGACGAAGTGCGAGTGTTGTGTTTGGACCCGACCCATATTCATACTAACGGGTATGCAGTGTATCTTGGATCCATATCCAAACTCAAAACCGAACCGGCTTATATTTGGGATCCTTGGCTTGCGCATCAAGTAAGATGACTTTCGCCTTAAAAAGAATTAGAGAGAGAAACAATGGAGAAAGAGAAAATTAAAAAAAAATAAATAAGGAAAGAGAAAACGATAAAAGTAAGAAAATAAACGAGAGAAGCAGAGACAAAGAGGAGGAGGACAAAGAAGTTCACCGATAACAATGGCGGCATTCGTGGGTGCCGGCGGTCTAGTGACCTCAACGATTTCCATGATCCCTCCACCAGGTAATTTTCTTTTCTTTTGTTTTTAGTTTTTATTTTTCTTCAGGTTTTTTTTTAGTTTTTGAACCATTATTTTTAGAATTTAGTTTTTTTTAAGATGATTTTGTATTAAAAAAATAGGATTTTGATAATACCCATTTTGTTGGGTTTAATCCTTATTGTTGGTTTTTTATTTTCTCCATTTAGATAACACTTATAAATTCAATAAATAAGTCACTCCAGTGCCTCATGATTCTTAGATATTCTCGAATAATCGATTATCCTAGAGAATTTACAATTCACCAAGATTATCTTATCAATTCACAGGATGATATATCCTGGAGAATTATCTTTGTTTTGGATTGCAATGAAGAGATTATGTTTATTTAGTTGCATTGTATATATTTTCAACTTAGGGTCCAGAGTTATGGCTTCAGAGATTTAATTTGCATTTAACCTTTTTTCTTAATTCTTTGATACTGTTGTAGCCAATATTGCTGTTGTTTTTTCTATCATAATCACAAATTTATTGTTGTTAGTTGTAAATGTTTCTAAATGTTAAAGTCATCTTTCTCTATCTCTGTCAACTATATTAATGCAAAATAATATATCATTTTATTAAGTATGGGAATTTCAAAAGTTTAATTATCAAGAGCTGCAATTTGCTTCCAAACCTTAATTTTATTTTAAAACCTTCAATTTATTATATCAATTTTAAATCTACCATCTGTAATATCTCGACTATTGGTATTAAACAACATGTTATACTTACATTTTTTCTATTATTTATAAAAGTTTCATTCTATTCTTTTATAAAATAAGAAGGCAGATATCGCTTTGTTCTATATTCTATTTTTTTTTCTCTCTCTTCTATTGTTTGGGGCGGAAAATAAAAGGAGACTATGCGAGTAAAAGTTCAAATTAATTAATTGGATTAAATAGATAGCAACCATATTCAAACTCTTAATCGATACTAATTTTTTTAAATCACAAAAACTATTTCTTAAATTATTATTAGATTTTAAGTTACAATAGGAACCCTTTAAATATTTTATATTGGTTCATGCAGCCTAATCTAGCTATTACAGATTTTTTTTTTTTTTTTTTTTTTTTTTTATGAATGATGGGTTAAGGATCATGCATATCATCAATTCAACGTGATTTTATATTAATTCATGTAGCCTAATTTAACTATCACACATTTCTCAGATGAATGATGGACACGATATTTTTTGGGTTACTTTTTGGTTTTCATTTTTCCCTTCCTTAAGAAATTAAGATGAAATAGAAAAGGAAAAAACAAAAAGAAAAATGAGAAAATTTTAAATGGATCCAAGACGAAGTGTGAGTGTAGTGTTTTTGGACCCAACCCATTTTCATACTAACGGGTATGCAGTGTATTTTGGATCCATATCCAAACCCAAAATCGAACCAACTTATATTTGGAATTTTTGGCTTGCGCATTAAGTAAAATGACTTTCGCCTTAAAAAGAATTAGAGAGAGAAACAGCAGAGAAAGAGAAAATTTAAAAAAAAATAAAAAAGGAAAGAGAAAAAGATTAAAGAAAAGAAAATAAATGAGAAAAACAGAGACAAAGAGGGGGAGGACGAAGAAATTCACTGATAACAATGGCGGCGTTCGTGGGTGCCGCCGGTCACGTGGCCCCAACGATTCCGATGATCCCTCCATTGGGTAATTTTCTTTCCTTTAGTTTTTATTTTTTATTTTTCTATAAAAACTAAAAAATGTTAGATGATTTTGTTAGTTTTTGAACCATTATTTCTTAGAATTTAGTTTTTTTAAGATGATTTTGTATTAAAAAAAATTGTGATTTTGATAATACCCATTTTGTTAGATTTGATCCTTGTTGTTGGTTTTCTTTTTTATCAATTTAGATAAGGCTCATAAATTCAATAAATAAGTCACCGCAGTGCCTCATGATTCTTAGATATTCTCGAATAATTGATGCTTAGTCTTCTCCTCTTTTAATTTCCCCACTTCTGACTCTTTGATTTTGATTTGGTAATATTTTCTTTTTTCTGGGTGTTTTAATCTCAAATTGAATTCTTTATAGCTTAAATAACTTATATATATATTTGGAATAATCTTTTGTTGCTACACATTTGCTCTCATCGTAGCCTTCTCTCTGCTGGTGTCTCTTCCAGCTGCTGATTCCTTTTTACTGTCACCTTTCTTACTGCTGTTTTTTTTATGATTTTACTGCTGGCTTTCTGAGATATATGAAGTCCTCAAAGTGAATTCCTAATGGTCAGGGTGATTGTACTGTGCAGTTGTGTATAGATCATAGTATGTGTCACGCTCCGTTCGCGATATACGATATACTAATATACGGTATACGTGCACTTATAACATGTACTGATAACATATTCAGTTTAAATATACTAAAATCTCTAGTAGAATATCAATATATTTGTCACAATAATACTCAATAATAATGGTAGAAAAAATTTAACAAAAGTTTTACATTTTATTGATTGGAAAGGAGTTTGGATACAATTGAAAAAATAACTGAATATATTAAAAGTAAATAAGAGGAAATTAGATGATTTTAATTCTTTATTGCCTTCATCCTACTTCTTGAAGTACACAAGATTCTGCGACAGTTTTGGTATGTCATCGATAAGTCTGAGCATACACACCTAGGTCGTTAGGTTGTGATAAAAAATATGTAAAAATACTATAACAATAATATTAACAGCCATAGATTAAGTCTGATGTCATCTTGTACAATTAGATTTATAACAAGAGTGTATTTTTATAATATGTCATGTAATTGGAAAAATCAATTGATAAGATATCAGTGTTTCGTTTGTCTTCTATACAAACGCAGAAAATGGTCATATAGATTGTCTAGTGCTGAGTCGGATATGCTATCAGGCAAAGATTGTCCGATATTGAGTCAGACCTGCTATCAGGCAAACAGGAGTAATAATAAGACATGATCTAGTAAATTATTACACACGCATGGAGGCGAATTATTTAGTTGTACAACTTAACATGTTATAACCGAAAAAGGTTTATTTTCATAATTCAATGTCTCCCCCAACCCAATATCATTAAAGTAGAATTTAGATCAGGTTCAGAATCTTGCTCTTATAGTTTGTATATGGAATATATTAGGTATAATATTTCAATTAGGTTTAATTAGTTTATTAACAATATAGTTTAAAGAGTTTGTTCAATCTATATTTTATTGGATAAATCACAATTGGCTAAATCAAAGATTTACAGATTTAAGACATCATAGAGATATCAGCCTGGATGAATGCTAGGAGATTTCCATATTACACATGTTTCTTAATTAGATAACCAGCTTATAAGACAATTTGCCTAGATACCAATAAAAAATAATAACACAAACAGTATTTTTTCATGATTATAGCTTTTGCGTGATTTGTCAAATTTGTATTTATCGATTATTCTAAAATCTAATTATGTGATTTAACATATTTAATAATAAAAATGACAACAATCATAAGTAATTTATGAATTCGAAAATAATTTATTCAAAATAAACAATGTAATTGAACAATAACTATATAAATAGTATGATTAGTGAGTCTAAAAATGAACTCACCTGAATTTTATTTTCTGATGTTGATCAAAAGAGCAATCTACACATTAAAAATATTTTAAAATATAAAAAATAGATTAATATAAATTTAGATGATTTTTAGAGATTTTTCAGTGTTTTTTGGTACTCAGAATTGATTTTAAAACTAAATAGTTTTAACGGATCTGAAATCTACAATTGGGTATCGATCAATCTTATTGGGTCATAAAATGGTAGATAGCATTTTTAGGTCACTAGGGTTATTGGATAGTGGGTAAACTAACTTAAAATCCGTTAGGATAATCTAAGCCCAATAAGAAAAAAAGATGGATTTCACCAAGCTCAATGAACGAAGATCCAATAGGAGGAAGAGAATGAAGATTGTTTGGCAAAGCTCCAGCAATGAGAGCATCGGTTTCGATGGTGGTGGCGACTCTGGTAGCTGCTCCGGCGAATTGCTTTGACGAGATGAGAGGGAGAGAATCTTAGAGTGTTTGAGTTTATTTGTGTCAAATTGAGAAGAATTGTTAGTTTTATATAGTGTTGGATTTGGGAGTTAGAATTTGAAGAGTTTTTATTTAATTTTGGGAGTTTAATTTTAGAATTAAATATGGGAGTTTTACGGATGATTTAATGGAGAAAGTGAAGAGTTGGAAGTTAGAAAATATAAAAGGTTTGGGAGTTAGAGAAAATGAAAGATTATATTTATTATTTTGTTTATTTTTTTATTTAATTATTTATGCTATGAAAAATGAATGGTCATTATAGTATGCCCTGTAACTACAGATTTAGTTTGATGAAATATCTGCGAAGATCATTGTAAAAGATTTGCGACTTGCTGAAGCGAGTCATATACATCACTTTGCGTATATTGCGAGCCATGACTATTGCACCTCGACGTTGTGCCTTGAGTTTAGATTTACACATGGTTTTAAATGTTGATTGATACAAATATGTATTGCAAATATCATATAATATTTTAAAGCATATGTTTACAACAAATTTATAGTTAGTGTATGTTTACAACAAATTTATAGTTATCATTGCAGAGTAACCATCACGTGCGTGAATACAATACGATTGCTATAGCTGATCCTATATATTGTAAATATTAATTGGCATCGATACTAGTTCCAAGATTTTAAACTTTAGTTTTATAGTTTAGATTTTAAACTTTAGTTTTATAGCTTTCAACTTTTTATTTTTTTAAGAAAGGCATGTGAGCTCACATCATTAGGAAGGAGAGAGTGATTAATAACAGAATCAATTTAGGGTGTGTTTGGTTACTAGAAATAGTAAAAATAAGAAAGAAATTAAAAAATAACTTCCAAAATAAAAGTAGAAGAAGAGAGTTATTTTTGTGTTTGTTTCTTTGTGAAGAGAAAAAATGTAGAAGGAAGTGATGTGAGTATTATTTCATTAATTAAATAAAATAATATTATATAATTTTATTTGTTTTATATGCATAAAAGTATATCTTCTGAATAATAATTGTGGCATGCAAATAAAAAATTAATTTTTTAGTGTTCCTCTACTTCATATAATTCTTCCAAGTTAAAATGCGAGGAAGAAAATTGTGGAAGTTAGGTACCATATAGGCGCTACCTTAGCATATAAAACTTCGAAATTCTTTTTTTGGGCAAATAAATATTTGAAGTAGTGCAAATAGCCTTAGTTCCACTACTTCTATTCTACTTCCATGCAAACAAACATACCCTTAGACGTTATGGTCAGAAATTTTGTGGGTTGGAAAAGAAAGAAATCAGGAGTTAACAAAAAATAACAATGGGATTACTTTCGGGTTCACACACAAACAAATCATAGGCCCAAGCCACGAATTGCTCACAAAGATCTTCATAGCAAGTCGCATGCCATAGAAACTAAGATTTCAAATTTTCATTAATCATTCTTTAACAGTTTAATCTTCATATAAGGCAATATGTAGACCAAAACTACCTGAACATTATATACAATAAAGAAAAAACAAATCATCCTAAAGATGTTAAAGAAGATAGGAGTAAGATAATTTAATATAAATAAAATTTGGTCCCTATCAATTGTTTCGACTCTAAGTGATTCATTTTTGATGAAAATAGAGATAAAAGATGTCTTTCATACTCGGATTGAGTCGCTCATTCACCTTGCATGTAGTGTCTTAGTTGGGTTGCATAGTGGTGTTCGAGTTGACACATTGAATTTGAGCTAAGGTGGAGGTAGAATTTGCTTTAACAATGAATGCGGCTAAAATAGATGGTGAATTTGGAAAAGCATGTGAACGGTGAAGTATTAACTCATTTTCCATTTTCACTAAAAATATACTAATGTTAGGATTCCATAAGATACCTAACTCATAGGTGTTGGAAGTGATCCACCTTGGAACTCTACAAGGACCTATGGATATAACCATTATCTTACTTTTGACTGTAAATTCTGTAATATTCAATGTGCATCTGCAACAAATTTATAGTCATCATTGTAACATGACAATCACGTCCCAGTACGAGTTATAGTATATTGCAGGAACTTGCAAAACTATTAATTAGGTTATGATTATTATTCATACCAAGAGATGCCTTTTAGAAACTATGAGAAAGTTTCATGCTTAATTTATGTGTCTTTATAAAGTTCCAAGGTGGATTGTTCTTACAATATCGAGTTGGATATCCAATGGATCGTGACATCGATTTGATTTTTATTAGAAAAGATTTGACATTTCATTGGTGCGTACCCTTACATATTAGTTATCTACTTCAGCCAATCCATTGCAAAAGCTAGTACCACTTTTACCACCTTGGTTCAGAGTAGCTACATGAGTGTCAGTCCCACTATCACCAGTATGGCCCGTTTGCAAGAAGATGAGGAGCTCAGCCATCATATGCTTGGCATGTGTTATTGTTGCACTCACCAAGATAAATGCTTTAGAACTAGGAGTTCACAGAGACCAAGTTTTATTTACATTAGATTATGAGTATTTTATTTTATTTAATATTATAACAATTTTATTTAATTGCACATTTTGTGCACGTAGTTTTGAGCTATATATAGCCTTGTATAAGAATTAAATTATTGAAGAATGATTTATTATAAAATTTGAAATCTAAATTTCTTGGCAAATCATCTATGAAATCTTTCATGAGCTATTATAATTTTTGTTCGTTTCCAAAACTTGGCACAAGTTAAACAAAAATAAGCAAAAATTAGAATTAGTGAAGAGTATCTTTGGCTTTGATACCAAATTCCAAAGTGGAAACGATTTAGGATTTAAAAGGGAACCATGTGGATTTGGCAAAGAACAAAATTATGTTTGATAAACAATAACAAGATGACTCTCAGGCTTTGTGCCTAGGCAAGCCTACTTAGAGATCACTCATGAAGAGATTCGTAACAAATTTCATGTCATAGAGACTAGGGCTTTAAATTTTTTTGGGATCATCCTTCAACAATCTAATTCTCTTATCATGCTTTTGCTAAAACTATGTGCACACCGCAATGCAATAAAGAAATAAAACAAATCTCGCTAGAAGTCTTAATTAAATGAAGTAAAAGATTAAAATGATATAATCTAAACCAAACATGGTCTCCATCAAAGAGTGCTATAATGTGGATAAGAACAAACTCAAAAGAAACTTATATGAATGAGGGAGAAAGAAGCTCCCAAGAAAGACGAACTCTTCAAAAGAGAGAATTTTTCATCTTGCAACCAATATCTTAATTAGCTCTCATGCTGCACAAGTGGATCACACCAACTCACAAGCTCCTTGCTACAAGAAAAGGGGGTATTTTGCGATGGTTGATAAACATTGCCTTATATATCAAAACCGTTGTGAAATTTATTTGCAACGGTTTTGAAATCCATTGTGCTTTCCAGCGTTGCAAATAATAATAGCAACGGTTTTGATTAAATATTGCTACGGTTGTTAGAACTGTTCCGTAAGAGTATATTTACAACGGTTAAATATAGCCGTTACGATCTTCGATACAACGGTTATTTTAACAGTAGCATTAAAACGTTGCAACTCAATAGTAACGGTTGTAGATAAATATTACAATATTCTTGCAACATTTATTAGAAATTGTTGCAATTCATACAACCTTTTACAATGGTTATGTAAACCGTTGCCAATTAAATATGTCTATTACAATGGTTTAAAAAACCGTTGCTAGTTATGCATATTTTTAACAATGGTTATAGAAACATGTTGCCAAATAAACTTGTCTATTACATTGGTTGTAAAAACCGTCACTAATTATACTTTTTTATTACAATGGTTTTAAAAACCGTTGCTGTAGGCTATATTAATTTGCAATAGTTTAAAACCGTTACTAATTTATTGATAATCTTTAACAATATTTACTAATAACTGCTGCTAATTTATTTGCAACGTTTATGGGCTATCACAGCTATCAAATTGTAACATTTACATAACCGTTGCGATTATAAATATATATCTCACTACACATTATATTAATCCCTGTACACTAATATAATTACCAAATATTCATCAAATGTACATCAACAACAACAACATTAGCCCTTTTAAATGTCCCCAACATGTTGGACTAGGCAATCATATATAAAATTCATATATGCAATTTAAATAGAATAATAAAGACACAAATAAAGTTAACGATCATAACATATATAATAATGTTCATTATTGCATTCTCTGTTGTTATCCATGTAGCCCCCTTGCTCAAGGAGTCAAGCCTGCATTATTGCATACTCTGTTGTTATCCATTGGATCATCTAGTTTATAAAGATCTAGATTCTTTTCTTGTTCCTTTTGGAGGGTTACACTATGTTTAGGATACACTTTTTTTCCTTGTATATTTTTTGTTAAGACAGAATGTTGTGGGAATTTTGCCTTGTAGTTTCTCTTCAAAAACTATTTCTCGGTGTGACATGTATCAAACTGAACATCTAGGATTTTTCTTTGCCATAGTTTTGAGCATACGCGCTGCCCTTAGGGGAACATATCCTGACATCCCAGTCTTTAGTGAAGCAGCAGTTATGGTTATGAATCAACCATAGAGTTTGAAAAGTGGGAATATAATTTTCTCGAAATGCTATATAGTTGTATCCTTTTGTTATTGTATATCACAGCAGCAAGCGAACATTTTGGGAATTGTTCCCCATTTAGAGAGTCCATATCGATTGTCTCTATTAAGTCATGTTACAAGCTACTATTCTTTTTGTATTTTGATTTTCCTTTTCTTTTTTGGGATCGAGAAGTTTTGCTTTTAGCAATATATTCTTTATCGCTCATAGTCATATTTTCCTCATTTTGATGCGGGATTTGGTTTGATGGGTATCCAAAAAACACTGTCCATTCTGAGAAAACTAGAGTTTATGTAGATCTATTGTTGGTTTTATTGCATTCTTATTTTTTGCCGATGGTGGGAAGATATCTCTTCTTCATTATTGTTGTTGCATGAACTTCTCATTCTATTCTGTATTTACTTGTGTGTTGTGACTCATATGGAGACTTCTCCTAAAAGTAGCCTGCATGAAAACCAAGAGATAATGAGATATGCGTTTAAATGGGAGAAAAAAAAAAGGAAAGAGAAAGGGAAAGAAAGAGGTAAAAAAAAAAAAAAGGAGATGGAAATGGATTTATTTTTTAATATTTGGTTAGTAAAAAAAATATTTTCTTTTTTTAAAAAAAATTTCTCTCAGAGCAAACAATAGAAACCGTTTTCTTTTTAATTTTCTTTTCTTTTCTTTTATGTTTCCTTAAACCAAACAGAGCCGCTAATGATTTTGTTTTATAGTTGCAGTATATATTATGGCGTGTCCACCATTAACGGACATTTACCTGTTAACTGTAGTGTATATTATGGCGAGTCCACCATTACTAGATATGTACCAGTTATAGGAGAATCGATATAAAAACCAATATCTCTTGAAAAAAATAACACCATTTGCTATATATTATGTTGTTGTCCATGAGTTTGATCTTCTTAAAATTTTGTCAATGATGTTTGGATCTCTGAATCAATTTTGTCAATGATGTTTGGATCCCTGAATCAATTGTCAGAGGCAAATTGTAATTACATGTTTATTCATCGCTCTACCATGCAAGTCTAATCTATGCGAGTGAAATCAAAGCTAATGTTTTTGACAGATTGTGATGTGCATCTATTCTGTTGCAATTATGCTGCATTGTTATATTTTTTTGGCCAAATTTCTTTCGAGTCCAAGGAGACTCACTTTCTTTGGTTTAGAAGCTTGTTAGTATTGAGTAACATTGAAATGTAATTTGCAACAACAACAATTTGCAGGGAATTTTTTTATTTTTTAATTGAAAAAAGTTTATCACTGCTGCCGAGGATCGAACTTGGGTCATCAACGTGACAAGCAGAAATAGTTACCACTATACTACAAGGATCCTGTTGGATGTCTATATAATTATATAGAAATTATGTTATATCTTATTGGAGCTAAACTTCCTTCCAACCTCCCATCTCCCCTTTCTCGCAGATTCAATTGAAATCGGGAAGTGAAAAAGGTTATCATCTCTCCCTAGCGAAATCCCATCATTGAATATTTTGATCAAAACCTAGTTCTAATTTTAGATTGAAATGTAGAATAATCGCTATTTTTTTTACCCTTAACTTTAGAAATCATAATTTTGTTTGTTTTTTGTCAAATAATCATCAATTTTTGTTCATCTTTCGTATTTGCCGATTGTTGATTTTGACCAAAACCCTAAAACCCTAACCTCAACAAGAATAGTTCTCGCTAGAGCATCAAATGGGATAGCATACCCTTTCCGCTACCCTTCGCTAGAGGAGAAGAAGCCGAGGTGGTGGTGGACTCTAGTCTGCATTCTCTACCTCGCGCCCCTCCATATAATGGCAATGTAAAACCAAGGCGCCCACAAGTTTATCCTCTTCCTCGGGAACTTTGAGGTGTTGGCGGACCCTTTCTTTGGCAACCAACTGCCACATTCTAGCATGATTGTTTATTGTTTTGGGGTCTATTTGTTTGTGATAAGGGGGAAGGCATTTCCTCTATTTTTTTCGGTTCCATGTTCTGATGGCAATACTGTTCGAAAATGCCATCCAGATCAGTGGTTAAGTCTTTAGTTTGATACCATATTGGCGGTACATTGATGCGCCCGTATGGACTATTGTCTCTTGTAGCTTTATCTTTGCCATAGTTTTGTGCATACGCGCTGCCCTTAGGGGAACGTATCCCGACATCCCACTCTTTAGTGAAGCAATATTTGTGGTTATGGATCAATCATAGAATTTGAAGAGTGGGAATACAACTTTCTAAAAATACTATATAGTCGTATCCTTCTCTTATTGTGTATCACAGCAGCAAGCGAACTTTTTAGGAATTGTTCCCCACTTAGAGAGTCAATATCGATTGTCCTTATTAAGTCATGTTACAAGCTACTACTCTTTTTGTATTTTGTTTTTCCTTTTCTTTTTTTGGGATCGAGGAGTTTAGCATTTAGTAGTATATTCTTTATCGCTCATAGGCATGTTTTTTTCATTTTGATGCAGGATTTTGTTTCATGGGTATCCAAAGAACCATGCCCATTATAGTCCAATCATAATAAACCCAACAATTAGTAAACTTATATGTCTATATAGGTAGTTTAAAGTAAATTAATCTAAATAAGTAGATAGGTTTACCAATTGTTAATGAAGGTTCACTATAGATTGAAAGTTGAAACCTTCACTTAGCCTTGTGTATCCATAGCCCCTCACATGAACACACGCACGCACACAATGGATAAGATGGGGATTTCAAGACTAAATAATAAAGTGAACAAAGGCAAAAACAAAAAGAAAAAACGAGAAAATTTGAAATGGATCCGAGACAAAGTGCGAGTGTAGTGTTTGGACCCGACCCATATTCATACTAACGGGTATGCAGTGTATCTTGGATCCATATCCAAACCCGAAAGCGAACCGACTTATATTTGGGATCCTTGGCTTGCGCATCAAGTAAAATGACTTTCGCCTTAAAAAGAATTAGAGAGAGAAATAGCAGAGAAAGAGAAAATTAAAAAAAGAAAGAGAAAAAGATAAAAGATAGGAAAATAAATGAGAGAAGCAGTGACAAAGAGGAGGAGGATGAAGAAGTTCACCGATAGCAATGGAGGCGTTCGTGGGTGTCGCCGGTTTGTGGCCCAATCGATTCCCATGATCCTTCCACCGGGTAATTTTCTTATCGTCTTTTCCCGTTTTCTGCAGTTTTTTTGTTAGTTTTTGAACCATTATTTCTTAGAATTTAGTTTTTTAAGAAGATTTTGTATTAAAAAAATGGGATTTTGATAATACCCATTTTGTTGGATCCTTATTGTGATTTTATTTTTTCTCAGTTTAGATATGACTCATAAATTCAATAAATAAGTCACCCTAGTGCCTCATGATTCTTAGATATTCTCGAATAATCGATGCTTAGTCTTCTCCTCTTTTAGCTTCCCCACTTCTTACTCTTTGATCTTGATTTGGTAATATTTTCTTTTTTCTGGGTACTTTAATCTCAAATTGAATTCTTTACACCTTAAATAAGTTTTATATATATATATATATATATATATATATATATATATATATATATATATATATATATATATATGGAATAATCTTTTGCTGCTACACCTCTGCTCTCATCATAGACTTCTCTTTGCTGGTGGCTCTTCCTGCTGCTGATTCCTTTTTGCTGTCACCTTTCTTACTGTTGCTTTTTCTATGTTTTTGATGTTGGATTTCTGAGATATATGAAGTTCTCAACATGAATTCCTGAAGGTCAGGATTATTGTACTGTGTAGTTGTATATAGATTATTATATCTGTCATGCCCCGTTCCTGATATAGGTATATCTGCACATGTAGCAGGTACCGACAACATATTTGGTTTGAATATGCTAAAATCTCTGATAGAATATCAATACATTTGCCACAATAATACTTAATAATAATGGTAGAAAAAATTAATAAAAGTTTTACTTTTCATTGATTGAGACGGAGATTGGATACAATTAAAAAAATAATAGAATATATTAAAACTAAATAAGTGCAAATAAAATGACTTTAATTCTCTATTGCCTTCATCCTACGAAGTACACAAGATTCTATGATAGTTTGGGTGTGTCCATCGATAAGTCTGAGCGTACACACCTAGGTCGTTAGGTTGTGATAAAAAAAAATATGTAAAAATACTAGAATGAATATAAAAATATTATATTAATTTGTAACAGTAATATTAACAGTCATAAATTAACTCTGATGTCATCTTGTAATATTAGATTTATAATAAGAGTGTATTTTTTATAAGATGTCATGTAATTGAAAAAACCAATTGATAAGATATCAGTGTTTTGTTTGTCTTCTATACAAACGCAGAAAATGGTCAAATAAATTGTGCGGTACTGAGTTGGACATGCTATCAGGCAAAGATTGTCCGGTGCTGAGTCGGCCTACTATCAGGCAAAGATTGCCCGATACTGAGTCGTACCTGATATTAGGCAAACATGAGTAATAATAAGGTGTGATCTAGGAAATCATTACACACGCATGGTGTGTGAATTATTTAGTTGCACAACTTAACATGTTACAACCAAAACAAAGTATATTTTTATCATTCAATGTCTCCCCCAACATAGTATCATTAAAGTAGAATTCATATTAGGTCCATAATCTTGTTCTTATAGTTTGTATATGGATTATATTAGGTATAATGCTTCAATTAGGTTTATTAGTTCATTAGCAACATAGTTTAAAGAGTTTGTTCAATCTATACTTCATTGGATAAATCACAATTAGCTAAATCAAGAATTTATTGATTTGAGACATCATAGAGATATCGGCCTATATGAATACTGAGAGGTTTTTCGTGCTACGCACGTTTCTTAATTAGATAACTAACATATAAGATAACTTGCTTAGATACCGAAACAAAATCATAACACAAACAATATTTTTTCATGATTATAGCTTTTGCGTGATTTATCAAGTTTATATTTATCGATTATTCTAAAATCTAATTATGTAATTTAACATATTTAATAATAAAAATGACAACAATCATAAGTAATTGATGCATTCGAAAATAATTTATTCAAAATAAACAATGTAATTGAATAATAATTATATAAAATAGCATGATTAGTGAGTCTAGAATTGAACTCACCTGAATTTTATTTTTCGATATTGATCAATGGAGCAATCTACACATTAAAATATTCTAAGAATATCGAAAATAGATTAATATAAATTTAGATAATTTTTAGAGATTTTTCAGTATTTTTTGGTACTCAAAATTGATTTTAAAACTAAATAGTTTTAACGGATCTGAAATCTACAAATGGGTCTAGATCTATCTTATCGAGTCATAAAATGGTAGATATCATTTTTAGGTCACTAGGGTTATTAGATAGTGGGTAAACTAACTTAAGACCCATTAGGATAATCTAAACCCAATAAAAAAATGGATTCCATCAAGCTCAATGAACTAAGATCAAATAGGAGAGAGAATGAAGATTGTTTGGCAAAGCTCCAGCAATGAGAGCACCAGTTTCGATGGTGGCAGCGACTCCGGCGGCTGCTCTAGCGAATTGCTTCGACGAGATGAGAGGGAGAGAATCTTAGAGTGTTTGAGTTTATTTGTGTCAAATTGGAAAGAATTGTTGGATTTATATAGTGTTGGATTTGGGAGTTAAGAATTTGAAGGGTTTTTATTTAATTTAGCGAGTTTAATTTTAGAATTAAAGATGAGAGTTTTACGGATGATTTAATGGAGAAAGTGAAGAGTTGGAAGTTAGAATTATAAAAGGTTTGGGAGTCAAAAAAGATGAAAGGTTATATTTATTATTTTAATTATTTATTTTATTTAATTATTTATGCTATAAAAAATGAATGGTCATTATAGTATGCCCTGTGACTACAGATTTAGTTTGATGAAATATCTGCAAAGATCATTGTAAAAGAATCGCGACTTGCTGAAGCGAGGCATATACGTCACTTTGCGCGTATTGCGAGCCATGACTATTGCACCTCGACGTTGTGCCTTTAGCTTAGGTTTACACATGGTTTTAGATGTCGATTGACACCAATATGTATTGAAAATATCATATAAGATTTTAAAGTATATGTTTACAACAAATTTATAGTTATCATTGCAGAGTAACCATCACATGTGTGAATACAATATGATTGCTATAGTTGATCTTCTATATTGTAAATATTAATTGACATCGATACTAGTTCCAAGATTTTAAAATTTAGTTTTATAGCTTAGTTTTTAAACTTTAGTTTTATAGTTTTCAACTTTATATTTTTTTTAAGAAGGGCATGTGAGCTCATATTATTAAGAAGGAGAGAGTGATGCATAACAGAATCAATTTAGAGTGTGTTTGGCTACTAGAAAGAGTGGAAATAAGAAAGAAATTAAAAAGTAACTTCCAAAATAAAATTAGAAGAAGAGAGTTATTCTTGTGTTTGTTTGCTTTGCGAAGAAAAAAATGTAGTAGGAAGTGATGTGAGTATTATTTAGATAATTAAATAAAATAATATTATTTGTTTTATATGTATAAAAGTTTATCTTTTGAATAATAATTGTGGCATGCAAATAAAAAAATTAATTTTTTAGCTTGTTCCTCTATTTCATCGAATTGTTCCAAGCTAAAATATGAGGAAGAAAATTGTGGAAGTTTGGTGCCATATAGGCGCTAACTTAGCATATAAAACTTCCAAATTCTTTTTTTGAACAAATAAACACTTGAAGTAGTGGAAAAAGTTTTAGTTCCACTACTTTTATTCTACTTTCATTCAAACAAACATGCCCTTAGACGTTATGATCAGAAATTTTGTGGGTTGGAAAAGAAAGAAATCAGGAGTTGACAAAATATAACAATGGGATTACTTTCGGGTTCACACACTAACGAATCATAGGCCCAAGCCACGAATTGCTCACAAAGATCTTCATAGCAAGTCGCATGCCATAGAAACTAAGATTTCAAATTTTCATTAATCATTCTTTAACAGTTTAGTCTTCACACAAGGCAATATATAAACCAAAACTACCTGATTATTATATGCAATAAAGAAGAAAGCAATAAAGAAAAGACAAATCATTCTAAGGATCTTAAATAAGATAGGAGTAAGATAATTTAATATAAATCAAATTTGGTTCCTATCAATTGTTTCGACTCTAAGTGATACCCTTTCCACTACTCTTCGCTAGAGAAGAAGAAACCGAGGTGGTGGTGGAGGACTCTAGCCTGCATCCCCTACCTCATGCCCCTCCATGTAATGGCAATATACGCCAAAGGCGCACACAAGTTTATCCCCTTCCTCGGAAACTTTGAGGTTTTGGCAGACCCTTTCTTTGGAAACCAACTACCATATTATGCCTTGATTGTTTACTGTTTTGGGGTCTATTTGTTTGTGATAAGGGGGAAGGCATTTCCTCACTTTTTTTCGGTTCCCTATCCAGATGGCAATACTGCTCGAAAATGCCATCCAGATCAGTGGTCAAGTCTTTAGTTGGATGCCATATTGGAGGTACCTTGATGCGCCCGTATGGACTATTGTCTCCTGTGGGTTTATCTTTGCCATAGTTTTGTGCATACGCGCTGCCCTTAGGGGAACATATCCCGACATCCTAGTCTTTAGTGAAGTAGCAGTTATGATTATGGATCAACCATAGAGTTTGAAGAGTGGGAATATAACTTTCTAGAAATACTATATAGTTGTATCCTTCTTTTATTGTGTATCACAGCAGCAAGCGAACTTTTTAGGAATTGTTCCCCACTTAGAGAGTCAATATGGATCGTCGCTATTAAATCATGTTACAAGCTACTGCTCTTTTTGTATTTTGTTTTTTTTCGTTCTTGGGATCGAGGAGTTTAGTTTTTAGTAGTATATTATTTATCACTCATAGCCATGTTTTTTTCATTTTGATGCGGGATTTGGTTTCATGGGTATCCAAAACACCATACCCATTTTGAGAAAAATGGAGTTTATACAGAGATTTGTTGTTGGTTTTTTTGCTTTTTTATTTTTTACCGATGGTAGAAAACTATTTTTTCTTTGTTACTGTTGACGCATAAACTCTTCATTCTATTCCGTGTTTACTTGTGAGCTGTGACTCACATAGAGACTTCTCCTAAAAGTAGTCTCCATGGAATTGGAAGCCAAATTAAAATAATGAGATACAGGTTTGTCGTATTTTTTACTTGTAGTGATTTTGTTTTATAGTTGCAGTGTATATATTATGTGAAGAAAAGATTTTTCTCTAAAAACTCTATTGTCTGATCAATGGAGATTTTGATAGTTCTTTCCTTTTCCTCGCCTTCCTTTAATTGACGTTGATATGCATTGCTTTTAATTTTTCTAGAGAACTGATCTTGAAATATCGTTAATTTCGTGCTTCATAATTTTGAATAATTTATACATTTTCAAATAATTGGTTTTTTTAGCTAGGAACTATGTAAGTAGATCATCATGTTCCTTTTCACTAGTCAATTTTATTTGTTTGTGTGTCCACCATTAGCAGACATGTACTAGTTAACTGTAGTAGTAAAAGAATCGATACAAAAACCAACGCATCTTTAAGAAAATAACATCATTTGCTGTATATTATGCTGATACAACTACTAGTTAACTGTAATAGTATATTTGTAAAGACAAAGAGGAGGATGAAGAAGAAATTCATCGATAACAATGGCGGTGTTCGTGGGTGCCGTCGATCTCATGGCCCCAACGATTCCCATGATCCCTCCGCCGGGTAATTTTCTTTTCTTTTGTTTTTAATTTTCATTTTTCTGTAGGTTTTTTGTTAGTTTTTGAACCATTAATTCTTCAAATTTAGTTTTTTAAAGATGATTTTGTATAATAAAAAAATGGGATTTTGATAATACCCATTTTGTTGGGTTTGATCCTTATTGTTGGTTTTCTTTTTCTTAATTTAGATAAGACTCATAAATTCATAAATAAGTCACCCTAGTGCCTCATGATTCTTAGATATTCTCGAATAATCGATTATCCGGGAGAATTTACAATTCAATAGAATAATATTAACTATTCACAGGATGATATATCCTGGAGAATTATCTTTGTTTTGGATTACAATGGAGAGATTATGTTTATTTAGTTGCATTGTATTTGTTTTCAACTTAGAGTCAAGAGTTATGGCTTCAGAGCTTTAATTTGCATGCAACTTTTTTTTTATTCTTTGATATTGTTGTAGCCAATATTACTATTGTTTTTCTACCATAATCACAGATTTACTGTTGTTAGTTGTAAATATTTCTAAAAGTTAAAGTCATTTTTCTATATCTGTGTCTACTATATCAATGCGAAATATTCTATCATTTTATTAAGTATGGGAATTTCAAAAGTTTGAATTATGAAGAGCTATAATTTATTTTCAAACCTTAATTTAATTTTAAAACCTTCAATTTATTATATCAATTTTAAATCTATCATCTGTAATATCTCACCCACTGGTATTAAACAACGTGTTATACTTACATTTTTTCTGTTATTTATAAAAGTTTCCTTCTATTGTTTTAATAAAAAGGTAGATATCGCTTTCTTCTATATTCAATTTTTCTCTCTCTTCTATTGCTTGGGGAGGAAAATAAAAGGAGAGTATGCAAGCAAAAGAGTAAATTAATTAATTGGATTAAATAGATAGCAACAAGATTCAAACTCTTGATCGATACTATTTTTTTAACCACAAAAAATATTTCTTAAATTACTATTAGATTTTTAGTTACAATAGGAACCCTTTAAATATTTTATTTTGGTTCATGAAGCTTAATCTAGCTATTACAGATTTTTTTTATGAATGATGGGATAAGGTTCATGCATATCATCAATTCAACATGATTTTATGTTGATTCATGCAGCCTAATCTAACTATCACATATTTCTCTGATGAATGATGGACACGATATTTTTTGGGTTACTTTTTGGTTTTTTTCCCCGTCCTTAAGAAATTAAGATGAAATAGAAAAGGAAAAAACAAAAAGAAAAATGAGAAAATTTGAAATGGATCCCAGACGAAGTGCAAGTGTTGTGTTTGGACCCAACCCATATTCATACTAACGGGTATGCAGTGTATCTTGGATTCATATCCAAACTCGAAATCGAACCGGCTTATATTTGGGATCCTTGGCTTGCGCATCAAGTAAGATAACTTTCGCCTTAAAAAGAATTAGAGAGAGAAACAACGGAGAAAGAGAAAATTAAAAAAAATAAAAAAGGAAAGAGAAAAAGATAAGAAAATAAACGAGAGAAGCAGAGGCAAAGAGGAGGAGGACGAAGAAGTTCACCGATAACAATGGAGGTGTTCGTGGGTGCCAGCGGTCTGGTGGCCCCAACGATTCCCATGATCCCTCCACTAGGTAATTTTCTTTTCTTTTGTTTTTAGTTTTTATTTTTCTTTAGTTTTTTTGTTAGTTTTTGAACCATTATTTCATAGAATTTTGTTTTTTTTAAGATGATTTTGTATTAAAAAAAAATGGGATTTTGATAATACCCATTGTGTTGGGTTTGATCCGTATTATTGGTTTTCTTTTTTCTCTATTTAGATAAAACTTATAAATTCAATAAATAAGTAACCCCAGTGCCTCATGATTCTTAGATATTCTCGAATATTCGATTATCCTAGAGAATTTACAATTCACCAGGATAATCTTATCAATTCATAGGATGATATATCCTGGAGAATTATCTTTGTTTTGGATTGCAATGAAGAGATTATATTTATTTAGTTGCATTGTATATGTTTTCGGGTCCAGAATTATGGCTTCAGAGGTTTAATTTGCATGTAACTTTTTTTCTTGATTCTTTTATACTGTTGTAGCCAATATTGTTGTTATTTTTTCTACCATAATCACAAATTTACTGTTATCAGTTATAAATGTTTCTAAAAGTTAAAGTCATTTTTCTCTATCTCTGTCATCTATATTAATGCGAAATAATATATCATTTTATTAAGTATGGGAATTTCAAAAGTTTAATTATCAAGAGATGCAATTTGTTTTCAAACCTTAATTTTATTTTAAAACCTTCAATTTATTATATAAATTTTAAATCTACCATCTGTAATATCTCGACCACTGGTAGTAAATAACATGTTATACTTACATTTTTTCTGTTATTTATAAAAGTTTCATTCTATTGTTTTATAAAATAAGAAGGTAGATATCGCTTTCTTTTATATTCTATTTTTTTTTCTCTCTTTTATTGCTTGGGGTGGAAAATAAAAGGAGATGTAAATTAATTAATTGGATTAAATAGATAGCAACCAGATTCAAACTCTTAATCGATACTATTTTTTTTTTAAACCACTAAAACAATTTCTTAAATTATTATTAGATTTTAAGTTACAATAGGAACCCTTTAAATATTTTATATTGGTTCATGCAGCCTAATCTAGCTATTACAGTTTTTTTTTTTTTTTTTTTTTTTTTATGAATGATGGATGAGGATCATGCATATCATCAATTCAATGTGATTTCATATTGATTCATGTAGCCTAATTTTACTATCACACATTTCTATGATGAATGATGGACACGATATTTTTTGGGTTACTTTTTTGTTTTCATTTTCCCCTTCCTTTATAAATTAAGATGAAATAAAAAATGCACAAAAAGAAAAATGAGAAAATTTGAAATGGATCCAAGACGAAGTGTGAGTGTAATGTTTTTGGACCCGACCCTTGTTCATACTAACGAGTATGCAGTGTATCTTGAATCCATATCCAAACCCGAAATCGAACCAGCTTATATTTGGAATTCTTGGCTTGCGCATCAAGTAAAATGACTTTCGCCCTAAAAAGAATTAGAGAGAGAAACAGCGAAGAAAGAGAAAATTAAAAAAAATTAAAAAAGGAAAGAGAAAAATATTTAAGATAAGAAAATAAACGAGAAAAACAGAGACAGAGAGGGGGAGGACGAAGAAATTCACTGATAACAATGGCGGCGTTCGTGGGTGCCGCCGGTCTCGTGGCCCCAACGATTCCGATGATCCCTCCACTGGGTAATTTTCTTTTCTTTAATTTTATTTTTTATTTTTTTGTAGTTTTTTTGTTAGTTTTTGAACCATTATTTGTTAGTATTTAGTTTTTTTTAAGATGATTTTGTATTTTTAAAAAATGGGATTTTGATAATACCCATTTTGTTGGGTTTGATCCTTATTGTTGGTTTTCTTTTTTCTTAATTTAGATAAGACTCATAAATTCAATAAATAAGTCACCCTAGTGCCTTATGATTATTAGAAATTCTCGAATAATCGATTATCCTGGAGAATTTACAATTCACTAGGATAATCTTATCAATTCACAGGATGATATATCCTGGAGAATTATCTTCGTTTTGGATTACAACAAAGAGATTATGTTCATTTAGTTGCATTGTATTTGTTTTCAACTTAGGGTCCAGAGTTATGGCTTCAGAGTTTTAATTTGCATGCAAACTTTTTTTTTTTTGATTCTTTGATACTGTTGTAGCCAATATTGCTGTTGTTTTTTCTACCATAATCACAGATTTACTGTTGTTAGTTGTAAATATTTCTAAAACTTAAAGTCATTTTTCTCTATCTAGGTCTACTATATTAATGTGAAATATTCTATCATTTTATTAAGTATGGGAATTTCAAAAGTTTGAATTATGAAGAGCTGCAATTTATTTTCAAACCTTAACTTTATTTTAAAACCTTCAATTTATTATATCAATTTTAAATCTATCATCTGTAATATCTCACGCACTGGTATTAAACAATGTGTTATACTTACATTTTTTCTGTTATTTATAAAAGTTTCCATCTATTGTTTTAAAATATAAAAAGCAAGATATCGCTTTCTTCTATATTCAATTTTTTTTTCTCTCTTCTATTGCTTGGGGAGGAAAATAAAAGGAGACTATGCAAGCAAAAAAGTAAATTAATTAATTGGATTAAATAGATAGCAACAAGATTCAAACTCTTGATCGATACTATTTTTTTAAACCACAAAAAATATTTCTTAAATTATTATTATATTTTTAGTTACAATAGGAACCCTTTAAATATTTTATTTTGGTTCATGCAGCCTAATCTAGCTATTACAGACTTTTTTTATGAATGATGGGATAAGGTTCATGCATATCATCAATTCAACGTGATTTTATGTTGATTCATGTAGCCTAATCTAACTATCACACATTTCTATGATGAATGATGGACACGATATTTTTTGGGTTACTTTTTGGTTTTTTTTCCCCTTCCTTAAGAAATTAAGATGAAATAGAAAAGGCAGAAACAAAAAATAAAAACGAGAAAATTTGAAATGGATCGCAGACGAAGTGCGAGTGTTGTGTTTGGACCCGACCCATATTCATACTAACGGGTATGCAGTATATCTTGGATCCATATCCAAACTCGAAACCGAACTAGCTTATATTTGGGATCCTTGGCTTGCGCATCAAGTAAGATGACTTTCGCCTTAAAAAGAATTAGAGAGAGAAACAACGGAGAAAGAGAAAATTAAAAAAAAATAAAAAAGGAAAGAGAAAAAGATAAAAGATAAGAAAATAAATGAGAGAAGCAGAGACAAAGAGGAGGAGGACAAAGAAGTTCACCGATAACAATGGCGGTGTTCGTGGGTGCTGGCGGTCTAGTGGCCCCAACGATTCCCATGATCCCTCCACCGAGTAATTTTCTTTTCTTTTGTTTTTAGTTTTTATTTTTCTTTAGTTTTTTTTTTTGTTAGTTTTTGAACCATTATTTCTTAGAATTTAGTTTTTTTTATGATGATTTGTATAAAAAATGTGATTTTAATAATACCCATTTTGTTCGGTTTGATCCTTATTGTTGGTTTTCTTTTTTTTCCATTTAGATAAAACTTATAAATTCAATAAATAAGTCACCCCAGTGCCTCATGATTCTTAGATATTCTTGAATAATCGATTACCCTAGAGAATTTACAATTCACCAGGATAATCTTATCAATTTACAGGATAATATATCCTGGAGAAATATCTTTGTTTTGGATTGCAATGAAGAGATTATGTTTATTTAGTAGCATTGTATATATTTTCAACTTAGGGTCCAGAGTTATGGCTTCAGAAGTTTAATTTGCATGTAACTTTTTTTCTTGATTCTTTTATACTGTTGTAGCCAATATTGTTGTTGTTTTTTCTACCATAATCGCAAATTTACTGTTATCAGTTGTAAATTCTTCTAAAAGTTAAAGTCATTTTTCTCTATCTCTGTCAACTATATTAAAGCGAAATAATATATCATTTTATTAAGTATGGGAATTTCAAAAGTTTAACTATCAAGAGCTGCAATTTGTTTTTAAACCTTAATTTTATTTTAAAACCTTCAATTTATTATATCAATTTTAAATCTACCATCTGTAATATCTCGACCACTGGTACTTAACAACATGTTATACTTACATTTTTTCTATTATTTATAAAAGTTTCATTCTATTGTTTTATAAAATAAGAAGGCAGATATCGTTTTCTTCTATATTCTATTTTTTTTCTCTCTTCTATTGCTTGGGGCAGAAAATAAAAGGAGACTATGTGAGCAAAAGAGTAAATTAATTAATTGGATTTAAAAGATAGCAATCAGATTCAAACTCTTAATCGATACTATTTTTTTTAAACCACTAAAACCATTTCTTAAATTATTATTAGATTTTAAGTTACAATAGGAACCCTTTAAATATTTTATATTGGTTCATGCAGCCTAATCTAGCTATTACAGATTTTTTTTTTTTTTATGAATGATGAGATAAGGATCATGCATATCATCAATTCAACGTGATTTTATATTGATTCATGTAGCCTAATCTAACTATCACACATTTCTCTAATGAATGATGGACACGATATTTTTTGGGTTACTTTTTTGTTTTCATTTTCCCCTTCCTTTAGAAATTAAGATGAAATAGAAAATGCACAAAGAGAAAAACGAGAAAATTTAAAATGGATCCAAGACGAAGTGTGAGTGTAGTGTTTTTGGACCCGACCCATATTCATACTAACGAGTATGCAGTGTATCTTGGATCCATATCCAAACCCGAAATCGAAATAGCTTATTTTGGAATTCTTGGCTTGCGCATCAAGTAAAATGATTTTCGCCTTAAAAAGAATTAGAGAGAGAAACAATGGAGAAAGAGAAAATTAAAAAAAATTAAAAAAGGAAAGAGAAAAAGATTAAAGATAAGAAAATAAATGAGAAAAACAGAGACAAAGAGGGGGGGCGAAGAAATTCACTGATAACAATGGCGGCGTTCGTGGGTGTCGCCGGTCTCGTGGCCCCAACGATTTCGATAATCCCTCCACTGGGTAATTTTCTTTTCTTTAGTTTTTATTTTTTTTATTTTTCTGTAGTTTTTTTTGTTAGTTTTTGAACCATTATTTCTTATAATTTAGTTTTTTTTTAAGATAATTTTGTATTTTAAAAAATGGTATTTTGATAATACCCATTTTGTTGGATTTGATCCTTATTGTTGGTTTTCTTTTTAATCAATTTAGATAAGGCTCATAAATTCAATAAATAAGTCATCCCAGTGCCTCATGATTCTTAAATATTCTCGAATAAATGATGCTTAGTCTTCTCCTCTTTTAATTTCCCCACTTCTTACTCTTTGATTTTGATTTGGTAATATTTTCTTTTTTCTGGGTGTTTTAATCTCAAATTGAATTCTTTATAGCTTAAATAACTTATATATATTTTTGGAATAATCTTTTGCTGCTACACATTTGCTCTCATCGTAGCCTTCTCTCTGCTGGTGCCTCTTCCAGCTGCTGATTCCTTTTTACTGTCACCTTTCTTACTGTTGTTTTTTCTATGTTTTTACTGCTGGCTTTCTGGGATATATGAAGTCCTCAAAGTGAGTTCCTAATGGTCAGGGTGATTGTACTGTGCAGTTGTGTATAGATCATAGTATGTGTCACGCTCCGTTCCTGATATACGATATACTGATATACGGTATACGTGCACCTATAACATGTACCGACAACATATTCGATTTAAATATACTAAAATCTCTGGTAGAATATCAATATATTTGCCACAATAATACTCAATAATAATGGTAGAAAAAAATTAACAAAAGTTTTACATTTTATTGATTGGAAAGGAGTTTGGATACAATTGAAAAAATAACTGAATGTATTAAAAGTAAATAAGAGGAAATAAGATGATTTTAATTCTCTATTGCCTTCATCCTACTTCTTGAAGTACACAAGAATCTGCAACAATTTTGGTATGTCTATCGATAAGTCTCAGCATACACACCTAGGTCGTTAGGTTGTGATAAAAAATATGTAAAAATACTATAACAATAATATTAACAGCCATAGATTAAGTCTTATGTCATCTTGTACAATTAGATTTATAACAAGAGTGTATTTTTATAATATGTCATGTAATTGGAAAAATCAATTGATAAGATATCAGTGTTTCGTTTGTCTTCTATACAAACGCAGAAAATGGTCATATAGATTGTCTGGTATTGAGTCGGATATGCTATCAGGCAAAGATTGTCCGATATTGAGTCGGACCTGCTATCAGGCAAACAGGAGTAATAATAAGGTATGATCTAGTAAATCATTACACACGCATGGTGTGCGAATTATTTAGTTGTACAACTTAACATGTTATAACCGAAAAAAGTATATTTTCATCATTCAATGTCTCCCCCAACCCAATATCATTAAAGTAGAATTCAAATCAGATTCAGAATCTTGTTCTTATAGTTTGTATATGGAATATATTAGGTATAATATTTCAATTAGGTTTAATTAGTTTATTAACAATATAGTTTAAAGAGTTAGTTCAATCTATACTTCATTGGATAAATCACAATTGACTAAATCAAATATTTACAGATTTAAGACATCATAGAGATATTAGCCTGTATGAATGCTAGGAGATTTTTCATACTACACATGTTTCTTAATTAGATAACCAGCTTTTAAGACAATTTGCCTAGATACCAATAAAAAATAATAAAACAAACAGTATTATTTTCATGATTATAGCTTTTGCGTGATTTATCAAATTTGTATTTATCGATTATTCTAAAATCTAATTATGTGATTTAACATATTAAATAATAAAAATGACAACAATCATAAATAATTGATGAATTCGAAAACAATTTATTCAAAATAAACAATGTAATTGAACAATAATTATATAAATAGTATGATTAGTGAGTCTAAAAATGAACTCACCTGAATTTTATTTTTTGATATTGATCAAAAGAGCAATCTACACATTAAAAATATTTTAAAATATAAAAAATAGATTAATATAAATTTAGATGATTTTTAGAGATTTTTCAGTGTTTTTTGGTACTCAGAATTGTTTTTAAAACTAAATAGTTTTAATGGATCTGAAATCTACAATTGGGTCTGGATCTATCTTATTGGGTCATAAAATGGTAGGTATCATTTTTAGGTCACTAGGGTTATTGGATAGTGGGTAAACTAACTTAAAATCCGTTAGGATAATCTAAGCCCAATAAGGAAAAAAGATGGATTTCACCAAGCTCAATGAAATCCAATAGGAGGAAGAGAATGAACATTGTTTGGCAAAGCTCCAGAATGAGAGCGTCGGTTTCGATGGTGACGGCGACTCCGGTGGCTACTCCGGCAAATTGCTTCATGAGAGGGAGAGAATCTTAGAGTGTTTGAGTTTATTTGTGTCAAATTGAGAATAATTGTTAATTTTATATAGTGTTGGATTTGGGAGTTGAGAATTTGAAGAGCTTTTATTTAATTTAGGAAGTTTAATTTTAGAATTGAAGATGGGAGTTTTACAGATAATTTAATGGAGAAAGTAAAGAGTTAGAAGTTAGAAAATATAAAAGGTTTGGTAGTTAGAGAAAATGAAAGATTATATTTATTATTTTGTTTATTTTTGTTATTTAATTATTTATGCTATAAAAAATGAATGGTCATTATAGTATGCCCTGTGACTACAGATTTAGTTTGATGAAATATCTGCAAAGATCATTGTAAAACAATTTCGACTTGCTGAAGCGAGGCATATACGTCACTTTGCGCATATTGCGAGCCATGACTATTGCACCTCGACGTTGTGCCTTGAGTTTAGATTTACACATGGTTTTAAATGTTGATTGATACAAATATGTATTGCAAATATCATATAAGAATAGAATGAAAAGCTCATGCAACAACAATAACGAAGAAGAGATAGTTTCCTGCCATCGGCAAAAAATAATGCAATAAAACCAAGAACATATCCCTACATAAACTCCCGTTTTCTCAAAATAGACGTGGTTCTTTGGATACCCATGAAACCAAATCTAGCATCAAAATGAAGAAAACATGACTATGAGCGATAAAAAATATACTACTATAAGCTAAACTCCTCGATCCCAAAAAATAAAAGGAAAAACAAAATAAAAAAAAGAATAGTAGCTTGTAACATAACGTGATAGAGACAATTGATATTGACTCTCTAAGTGGGGAGCAATTACTAAAAGTTTGCTTGCTGTTGTGATACACAATAAGAGAATGATATAACCATATAGTATTTCTAGGAAGTTATATTCCCACTCTTCAAACTCTATATTTGATCCATAACCATAACTGCTCCTTCACTAAAGACTGGGATGGCGGGACATGTTCCCCTAAGGGCAACTCATATGCACAAAACTATGGCAAAGATAAAGCCACATGAAACAACAATCCATACGGGTGCATCAAGGTACCTCCAATATGACATCCAACTAAAAACTTGACCAATGATCTGGATGATATTTTCGAGCAGTATTGCCATCAGAGCATGGAACCGGAAAAAGTGTGGAAATGCCTTCTCCCTTATCACAAACAAATAGACCCCAAAACATTAAACAATCAAGACAAAATGTGACAGTTGGTTGCCAAAGAAAGGGTCTGCCAACACCTCAAAGTTCCCGAGGAAGGGGATAAACCTGTGGGCGCCTTAGGCATACATTGCCATTATATGGAGGGGCATGAGATAGGGAATGCAGGCTAAAGTCCACCACCACCACCTCGGCTTCTTCTCCTCCAGCAAAGGGTGGCGGAAAGGGTATGTTATCCCATTTGATACTCTGGCAACTACTGTTCTTGTTGATCGACGATGAAGGAGAACTTGCATCATGCTCGGGCGGTTAACATGGTCTTCAATTAGCAGGGAGGAAACTGTATCCAAGAGATGAGAGGAGGGGAACCCTGGATCTGGCATATCATAAAAATACAGAAAATTTAAACAATGAGATAATTTATGTATCCATAAAAAGAAATTTGTCATAGATGTTTGGTTTTGGTCTAAAGAATCCTTCAATTCATTCAGATAGCAGGATCATATCAAATGTCAAAAGATCGTATTCCTCTATTACAAAGTACAATGAAATAAAAAAAAAAAATGAGTGCAGCTATGTCCTCTGCCAATAAAGAAGATTCGCTAATAGAGTATCAAAAATAGCTCAAGCTTGTAAAATATTATACGGAAGTTCTGCTAACTGTATAATGGCTTTTTAGTAGTTAAATTGTAAAATGAAATGAACAGATAGATAGCTAACAAAAATGAAATAAAAACAAATGGTGCAACTATCTCCATCACCAAGAACACTGAGTTATAAAAATAACTCGAACCATTTTCAGTTCAGAATTCTGCTGCAAGGTTGTTTTCAGTCGTACAAAAAACTTAAACTGAACTGAACTGACATTGGTAAAAAGTGAACAAATAATGCATATGAATCTATGTATCATTATGATAATACCCTCTAAAGATTATACTTCTGACTATTAAATCTTTTAGAAAAAAACTCAAAGGTGACTGGCGAAAGAAACTCAATTATTTATGGATGGAATACAAATTTCAAGATATAGTAGATATATCTAGTAACATTTTACACAATGTGAACGAGGAGATAAAGAAAAAAAAAAATCAGGTTCATCTGCTACATATACCTAGAATAATTTTGGAAGATGAAAACAGGTTTACAGGTAGTTAACAAAATTTACTTCTGAGCCAAACTCATTTTTCTTTCTGAGAATGCATGCCCATACACACACATGCGCGCACACAAACAAGCGTAAATAGCTTTCTTTGAAGCTAAATGGATTGTTTCTTCAGGATCCATTCGCAAAACTAATGTAAAAAGGTACTTAATCTAAGGTACCAATCTACCATGCAATTATATTGTTTGACTATTACAAATAAATACTACACATGTTAAATATTAAAAATGTATATCAGCAATCTTAAGCAGATAATGGTTGACATTTTCCTCCTTTTAATCATTCGTTGATGATTTCAAATTTAAGATGTAAAATTGAGCTTAAACAAACTAGCTAATTGACCCTCTCTCTATGAAGCCAAAATCTGTGGAATTATATTCGATAATAATATAATAAGGCTGGATTTTGCTCCAACTTTTCATAAAAATCATGCCTGCCAAGAGGGACAGAATGTACAAGCACCAACAAGAACGCTGTTGCACTAGAGCATCCAACATTTTTGCCCAAGGCCATACCTTGAAAACTTTACACATTCCCAACTGGACCAGCAGGAGATTTTTTTAAAGGAGTAGGCACCCAGATATTTATCCAATAGCTGATTAACACTCATAAAAGTCAATTTCTGATGCCAGACCAGAAGCTTGGTTATGCATCCCTGCTCCTAGAAACTAGAGAAAATCACAGACATGCAAACCATTTCTCTTCTATTAGCTTGACATTGGAAAATCATACACGAGTTCACTTTAAAGCTAGGTTTCTAGAAATCATAAACTAGGGAAGCTGATTTGTTCTCCATTTGCAGTACTAAAGGTTGAACAAAACCCTATCTGAACTTGTTTTATACTTTTACTAATAATAAACTCATTATGTTTTCTTGAAACTTCATTATCTCACTATTGCAACTCTAATGATATAGTGAAAGCAGGTTCGTCCAACCGATAATGCCCCATGCTCCCAGAGGATGGTTTCAAATTCGAGTTTTGATCAAAAAATTTAACTTAGATAATTAGCCATGCTATAGCCTTATTATTAAAAAAAAAAAAAAAAAAAAAAAAAATCTGGTGATATACATGTACTGCTTGTTAGATGTTTACTAAACCTCATATCTAGATTCTTTGTTGGTGGCTTGCTAATTCGTCAAAGATAATTTGCATCAGAGAATGTTGTTACTTGAAAAGTGTTGATAAAAGCCTGCCAATTTCATTTACTTCTGGAAGCTGGACTTTAAAAGGAAAAAATCTTAGGCCCTGTTTGGTAGTGGGAGAGGAGTTGGCTGTCTGATTCTAGCCAAACAGCAGTTTAGTTTTTTCGCAGGAAAAGAATGTAGGGATTTACATTGTGAAACCTCAAAATGATATCCGTTTTCAGGATTTATGAAACCTATTCTGGAGCTGGAATTACCAATCCACTCTACGTACATGTGACCACTACTCCAGCCGATGTCTCAATGCCACTCATCTTTCCAATATTACCCTTGTCTTTAACCACGATGATAGATGTCCAATGAAACATTTCACTTTATTGCATTTGTTTCATTAGAGAAGTTCTATCTTAATACTTGAACCAAGAATGTATTTCTTAGTAAACTGCAATATCCTATAATGACTCTTTATCAGCTTTAGTTGTGTATATGAAGTTATGATCATCAGGGCTAACTAAGCAGAAAAAATATATATATATATTTTCCATGTTCAGAAAATGTAACAGTAAGACGGACCATGGTAAGGTTAATTGTTTTGGTCATGACCAGAAATTAAGCTTGTCCAACCCATGTATATTACTTTTGTTATTTATTTTATTAGAATCAAAACTCTTCTATGTTGTGAAAACGGGTTAGTCCAGCTGGTAACAACCCATGTTCAAAAGCGGATGATTCCAAATATGGTACCTGCTTATATTAGGAGAGCTAACTTGATCTAAAGATTCATAACTATTCCAACTAAACAACTTCCAAGATTTTAAGACCTGTAACCCCTAACTCTAACTAAACAAGTTTCAAGATTTTAAGATCTACAATTCCTAACTCTTTCTAACTTTCACCATAAAACATCATAATTCCTACATCCTAACTACACTCATCAAACAAGACCTTCCAGTTTTCTCTAAACCTAAATACCGAAATACCGTATAACCATTCCAAAACCTAATATTGCTTTCTCAAAACCTAAACACATTCTTCTTTCTTTACCCATAATGGACCATCTCCTAGTTTTGGGACAACATACCAAGGTCAGACATTTTTTCTTTCTTCTTTTTATGCACACTGATAAAATGCCCCTAAGATGAGAATGACATAATAGGGAGAAGGTTGGTTCAGGAGACTAAGAGCAATACTCGGAATTGCTAAGCTCATAGTCAGCAGGGATGAGAATGGGTGGGTCCATGATCAGCCCTTGACCCATCATATTCAAAAATTAGACTAAAAAAAATGAAAATTTCATTTTCAATTCAAATTTTGAATTGAGAGGGCCAAGGGCTGGTCCTTGGATCTACCCTTTCTCGTTGCTAATAGTCGCCAACTCACCATAACACAAGCAATCTGCCAAAAAGATTTGCTCCCACACCTACAACCCACTACAATCCCATCACATTTAAGCATGTTGGCATGTAACATAACTTGTATTGATGCCACCAATTGTCATAATTTAGTAGAATGCAGAGTCTGACCCAAAAAAAAAATACAAATTGAATTTTACTCTTGAGAACAACGAATTTGAAAAATGCCCAACAAATGAGAATCAAGAAACTGTCGCTTTAAATTCTATTTTCAGCCAAAATATTGCATTACTTATTGGTCATTACAATCAAATTTCTCACTGGGGCAATACATCAAACATATGGCAAGCACAGCGAACGCTCCATAAACAACGATAAAATTGGAAACAGAGCAAATGGGCTTGTATAAAATTGAGCTCGGACTGAAATTATTTCCAAAAATGAAAAATAAAATAAACAGAATTTTACCTCCCGATGCGGTTGAGGTTTTGAGCGCGGCCGCCTTCTTGGGGAAATAGGGACTTATCTCATTCTCATAGAGCGGAGAGCACGTGAGGGGCACGTGATCAACTCTGAGATGAATACTGTGTCGGCCCGTTGGGCGTGGATTTTTCCTTCCTGACCCGCGCCCGTTGGACTGCGGACTGTTTCCTGGGCTTTGGAGGGGGAGTTTCTAGGGGCACACCATTTTCCTAGTGAGCCCACATAAAAATCTCATATATATTACAAAATTGCCATCGATTTTTTTGACTAAATTGCCTGTTTCTTCAATCTCTCTTCTCCTTCTCTTCTCAAACCACAGATCTGCTCACACAAAAAAAAAAAAAAAAAAACTTAAAACTCACAACTATTATATCAAATCTTCTACTATATTAAATTATCTCACAAATTAAATTCGAAAATTGATTTTATTAAGCCTTTGCTTACTCAAAAACCCTAAAAACAATGTGAATTGATAAAAATTATGAACTCAAAAAAATTATAAGTCCGGACTAGCAGTCCGGACGGTTCAATAGCCGTCCGGACTGGACATCTGGACAGTGGGCTTCTATCAGGACTTCCAGTCCGGACGAAAAAAATTCCGCCCGGACTGGAAGTACGGACAAAAAGAAACTGTCCGGACGAAATATTTCATCCGAATTTCCAGTCCGGACAGTTATAAATAAGTTGTTTTGAGTCTAATTTTCCATGAAGTTGTATTATAGTGGTGAGTATTCCCACCACATATGCGAGTGCCATGGGTTCGATCCCTAGCAACAGCAAATCTCTTTTTACTTTATTTTATTTTTCTAAATAAAGAAATATATTTTCTTGTGCAACTATTACGAATCTAATTAAATTCCTGACTCCAACAAATTTTTTTCCTTAGCCACTATTTCATTCCAATTCAAAGATAAATTAAAAATTCATATTAGTTTAAAACTAGAGAAATTATTAAATATATATTATGCAAATATAGTACTCGAACAACATAAAATACAAAAATTCATAATAATAACCATAACAAGCAAATACAAAAGAAATCTATCATAAAGTCTATCAAAAAGTCTATAATATATCTATAACATGTTATATGACTTTAAGCTTCGCAAGAATATTAAACAACACTCTATGCCGCTTCTTGAAGGCTTTTCCGCTATAGAAACCTATTAGATGAAGAAATTAAAATATAATTGGATCCAATAATTGATTATGCAAAAAACACAAAGAATTCATTCATCTCTAAATTTGTACATAAAGTTTATCTTTTTCAAACTAGAGATTTCATCAATAACACATAAATACAAAACTCAAATTCAAACAATAATGTAAATTTACATAATGACAATCATGAACAAATTAGTCCATAATTCGATATATTGACCATTCAAAATTAACACCCCGGACACCTGATGCAAAACCTATATCAGTATGCATTTAGTCAAATAATTTCAAGTTCAAATGAACACTATCGATTCATTTGCAAACTCAATTCAAAAGTTAAAAACACAAGCAAAAACAAACTTAATTCAAGATATCTTAAAATATCACAAATCACTGTCACTCAGCTATCAATGAATCTGCTACATAATAACAGTTGAACATAAAGTTTACGGGCTCAATAAAAAATTTATTGATTCCATTGCCTGTTGAATCTAAACTAATCACTGTCTGCGTGTCTTCCTTGGGGGTTAACATTGACATGTGGTTCGAGTCGTTCTTGTAGTATGGGATGCATCAGGAGTGTCTTGTTCCTCTGCTTGATCCTCTACTTGTTTCTCTGGTTGAATGTAACCAGTTAGCACGGTTTTGATTTTTTGCAAGAGCACTAAATAACACCTCATGCGGCTTCTTGAAGGTCTTTTCACCTTGCGCAAGTAATGGATCAATTAGAGCTACTGCGCGTGCATATCTCTGTAAAACAATAATAGGAAAAAATTGTGGCTATCAGTTAAACGTGTAAGTAAGTAATTACGGAGTTAAATTTCGTACAAATATTATATTTTCTCTAATTTTGATGTTGCAGTAGAATCTAAAATATAGGTATAAATGCACTCAAAACCTTATTTTGCTACTTAATCAACCATTACAACAATGCTAGAAACTTCAAGACATATTAAAATTTACCATTATCGGCCACGATTAGAAAATTAATGGAATTTTGCATATTTTACAACAAGCATTACAATATTTTAATTTTTTTAATTAATTTTAATCAAAGTATAAATTGTGAGATACACTTATAAAAAAAATAAATTGTGAGGTAAAATTATAAAAAAATTAAAATTTATGATCAAAGAAATTTCATTCATAAATGATAGTTATCAGAAAAGTAACTTCTCTATGTGTAAGTAAATAGTTACAAAGTTAAATTTGCAACAAATATCATATTTTCTTTATTTTTTATATTGCAAGATAATGTAATATAAAGATATAAAAACATTAAAACCTTCTTTTACTACTTAATCAACCATTATGACAATGCTATAAAACTTCAATATTAACTAATAAAATTTAATATTACCGTCCACGATTGGCAAATTAATTAAATTTCACATATTTTACAACTAGCATTACAATATTTTATTTTCTTATTAATTATAATCAACATATAAAAAAATTAAAAAAAAATTTGCTACCACTAAATTTGATGCCTCCTCCCCTGTTCCTCCTCTCCAACCCAATAAGATCACCAAACCCAAATATCTCCCATTGTTTGATCCAAAAAAAAACCAAAATTAAAAAAAAATATTATATTAGGAAATCTCACCCAGCTCAACCAAAAAGAACGACAGGACGGCGGCGGAAGATAGGCGGTAGCGGCGGCAGGAGATCGGCGGCGGCAAGAAATTGGCGATGGCACCTTTAGCAACGAGAGAGGAAGATTTGGAAGGAGGAGGAGGTAGAAAAGGGGAAAGAGATGATTAGGGGAAGTGGGAAGGGAAGGAAGAGTAGATTTAAGGTTTTGGATTTGGATTGAGCTCGTGACGGTGAGGGAGAGAAAATGGGAGAGAAGAGGGAGAATGAAAATAAATATGGAAGAGGAGGGTATTTTGGGTATATTTAGTGTGCTCACTAGGAAATCTCTTTCTTTTGTAAAGTATGGATGGGCTCACTAGGAAATATGGTGTGCTCCTTTGGAAACTTCCTTTGGAGGCTGAAATTGGGCTGGATGTTGGCCCCTTTCTACTTTTAATTTTCCCCTCGTTTTGATTTCCGTGTGTTTTATTCATTTTTATGTAACAAAAAAAAAATAAAGAAGAAAAACATAATCAGAAGCATATAAGAAGTATATTTTTTTTCAACTGGCTTTGAGTATCCACAAGAAAAAATCCAATGCGCATATTTATTAGTTTTAAAGGAATATCTAGAAAGTAAATAATATATACATATGATTGTTATTAGTTTGAAAATAAATAACTATGACATGTGTCTTTAAAAAAATAAAAAATTAACGAGTGTGAATGGTGGGTTAGCTATAGACTCATAGCGTGTGCGCGTGAGTATTTATTGAAACCGTAAAATCAATGTGATTGGTGTGTTAGCTATAAAGTCACAGTATATATTGTAATATTATTAAAAATTATTGACAATAGTACAACAACAACGATTAAGCATTTTATTTCAAGTTCTTGGAGTATGTTGTATGAACTATATTGAAAATGCTTCTCCATTCATTTCTATTAAGTAAGTGATAATTTTGGATGTATGATCGAGCGATAACTGATACAATAGCAACAACTAAGCCTTTCATTTCAAATACTTGTGGCTGGCTATCGAAAATAATTACCTCAAATCACTCACATAGATGATCCTTCTCTATTTGTTCCTATCATGCAAAATGTTTTTATCTAGGCCTTTAATATATGTATCTTTTCGCATCACATTTATTTATATTTTTGTCATATCATTCTCATTCTTTTAGCTTGTTCTACTTTGATAAACTCAATTCGTTGAATTGGTGTATTCATAAGTCTATATTGTACGTGATTAAATCATTATAGATGATTTTTCCGCAGTTTCTCTTCAGATTATTATGACAAATTTTGGATTATCATGTAATCTTATTTGGATGATCCTGATAATGTATGGACACGGATAATTAGTTTTTAGATTAGATTGTCATTATTCATAATTATTTGTTGTCATCATATTATTAGAAAAACAAAGTAGAAATATGAAAGCTAAAATAATAAAATCGATACATATGCATGCATGTATATGTTAAGACCAACAAATACGCTAGAAAGCGTGGCCTTTTTGGTGACATTTCCAGTGGCCTCAATCTCATTGAACATATAGAATGTAGAGGACAATTTACTATATTAAAAACAAAAACTTAATTATCTATCTGAAGGACAAAGTTATTGATAGAAAAAAAAATGTTTACCTAGAATATAAGAAAACACCATGAAAGTATTATGTAAAAATGAGTCTAAATAAAGTGAGAAGAAAACATGAAACTTTCCAGGGGCTTATCTAAACAAATCATAAAATTTACACTTAACCCCGCAATATTTGTTCCAAAAATGGAGGGCTTTCCGGGCCCCAATCCAAAGCGTGAGGTAAAAGTTAAAAAGAGATAAAAACGGAAACTAAAACAAATAAAATAAAGAGATATTTACAGGTCTGTCCCTTACATCTTTATAAATTTTGATTTAGTCCCCCAAATTTTCATATTTAGATTTAGTCCCCTAAATCTTCTAAGTTACTACAATTTAGTCATTCCGTTAGTTTTTCCGTCCAAATAAACTGCAGAATTTAATTTTTACTTTTTTTAAATAATAAAATGACTTAAATACCCCTATGAAGAAAAAGGGGAAGAATAGAGAGATAGAAGAGAAGAAGAAGGGGAAAAGCCAATGAACTCAATGAAGAAAATGAGAAGAGAAAAGAAAGAGACAAGGAGAAGAGAGGAGGAAGAGGGAAGGAAAAGAGAGAAGGAAGAATGAAGAAAAGGAGAAGAGAGGAGGAAGGATGAAGAAAACAAGAAGAGAGAAGGAAGAGGGAAAAAGGGATTAAGGAGGGGTAAAATGGGAAAATCAGGTTAAAAAATAAATTGGGCTAATGGAAGTTAGAGAGGGGACTAAATTGTAGAAAATTTGAAGGACTAAATCCTAAATATGAAGATTGGGGGACTAAATTATAATTTATAAAGATGTATGGGACAAATCTGTAAATACCCCTAAAATAAAACAAGTATCTAATTTCCCAACGAAAATTATCTATTTTGTTTCCTGTTTAAAAAGATCCTTTCGTATTTAAAATATTTTCTTTCTAATTTTTTTTTTTCATTGTTTTTTGTTCTCAATTTCGTCAATTGGAAAATTGGCCTTTTCTCCAAGCTATTTCTCTCAACTGCCGGCTCCAATCCGGGCTAGGGTTAGGGTTTCGATGGTAGTAAATTGAATTTTGTTAATGGAGAATGGAAATGGTTTGAATTTTTTTGATTAAAAAATATAGTCTAATTTGGGGGAAAATGGTTTGTTGATTTGGGGAAAAGGTTCAGTTCTTATTAGGATATCAGAATTGGACGGAAAAGGATGAAAAAGATCCATCTTTTTCCGTTCAATTTATAAGAAATGAGAAAAAGTTGATGGGGATTTGCTGATTGTTCCCTTGGAGAACCTGTGGAGTTATTGACTTTGAGGAGATATTTGGGCTGGAAATAAAAAATTGCAGTTTTGCAAGAATGAGTGTAGATTCAGGCAACCGTAGCTCGCTGGAGGAGATGCTGAAGGCACTCCGGCAGAGGGATAAGAAGCCGAAGGACTTTCTGCCGGCTTTGCCTGCTCGGCCGGCTGCCAGAGGTCGCTTTCCCTCTCGGAAAAGGACAATGCCCATCAAATTCGAGGTTGTGGAGACGGAGGCGGAGAGGGCTGTGAGGCGATATCAGGTATTGGTTCTCAGAAGTAAAGTGTTTCGAAAGGAGAAGACTGCTAAGGTTGAAGAACCAGAAGAATCTCCTTATGGAAAAATGCCGGAGATAATAAACTACAAAGGGATGTGGGAGCCTGTTAATATGCTGGACTCAGCTCAGCTTGATGAAAGTTTAGGTGGAGCAGCACCACAGATTCTGTAGGGAAGAAGGTAACTTTGATTTCATTTCTTCGCAATTCAATTATTCGTATAAAGTTTTCGACTAGACTTTTGCCTGTTATTGAAGTACCTGATGAGATACTATACCTATTTGGTGTATTAGTATGATCATGCTGTGACTCAGTAATTGAAACATCAGATATTTGCTTGTGTTTAAACTGTATACAGATATACCTAGATTTTATAACGAATAGACTAGGAAGCACAGGCACGGGTATGGATACGAATATGGGTACGAGACATATCGAATTTGTAATATATAGGGTACAAGGATACATTTATATATGCGTGCACGCAAAAAGAAGTGACATCTTATAATACAAACCTCTTATGCATAATCTAGATGACATCATTGCTTTTCTTCCTCCACTAGTATCAAGATTGTTCTGGTATATTAAATAGTTTTGCTTTATAATGAAATTAAACATATAACTCAAACTTGTAAAGTAGACAGGCATGGCTAAAAAGTGCTCCACACAAGCTTGAGAAGTGCCCAAGCAATGTCGGTGTTTGACACACGTCTGGTACCTTTATGGCTAATTTTACAAGTACTTGTACTAAATAGGGACAAATTAGAGACTTTAGTACACTAAATCTACACATGCTTTTGTTGTCATTCAAAAGATGAGGATATGCATTTATGTCGTAATAACTACACAAGGAAACACTAGATTGACCTTACAACATGCAAAACATTCTCCAATGTACCTTTTGCATCCACCATTGCTCTTCCAAGCTAAAATATTTGACTCCTTATCGGGCCTTCAGCAACTATGTAAGTTTAGTATTTATTGTAATTCAGTTGGGTTATCAACAAATCAGTTCGGTGGGGGCAGCCAATGAGGCATCTATCAAATGCTTCTTGAAGTCGAAGCATTTATTCTAGATAGTTGTCACGCCCCGCTCCCGATGTACGGTATACGAGCACGTGTAACAGGTACCGGCAACATATTCAGTTTGAATATGCTAAAACCTTAATAAATTTGCCACAATAATACTCAGTAATTACGATAGAAAAATTCAATAAAAGCTTGACTTTTCATTTATTGGAATGAAGTATAAATACAATTGAAACAAAATATAATAAAATTAAACAAAAGAAAGAAGGGAATTTCTAATTCATTATGGAGCTTCAATATGATGTTTAAACTATACCAGATCCTGCGTCAGTTTTGGCGTGTCCATCGGTAAATCTGGGCATGCACACCCAGGCTGTCAGATTGCGACCAAAATAAAATACGCAAAAAAAAGAATGTGAAATATAACGGTTATGTCTAAACATAATAATAATACAAGTTTTAGAAAAAAATGTAATAAAATGTCTGTAATAATGATGTCAATTAATTTAGGTTGTATTAATGTCATTTTAATGAAGTCAACTTTATAACAGAGATATTTTTGTCTAGAATATCATGTAATTGGAAAAGCTAACTGATGGGATACAACTATTTCGATTGTTTCCTGTACAGACCCAGGAAATGGTCACAGGATTGTCCGGTGCTGAGTCGGACCTGCCGTCAGGCAAACAGGAATTATAATCAGGTATGATCCAGCAAATCATCACGCACCCATGGTGTGCGAAATATTCAGTTGTACAACTTAACAAGTTTACAGCCGAAACAGAGTATATTTCCATCGTTCAGTTTCTCCCCCAACCCAGTGTCATTTAGGTATAGTACAGTATATTGATTATATCATATACAATATTTCAAGTGGATTTTTCTTAATTTGTTAACAACATGATTTATAAAGTCTGTTCAGTTTATACTTTATTCAATAAATCACAATTAGCTATATTTAAGAGTTACTGATTTGAGACATCATAAAGATATCGGCCAGGCAAGTGTATGGATGCTGGGAGGTTTTCCGTGCGACGCACGTTTATTAATTAGAGAACCAGCATACAAGATAACTTTTTTAGACACCGATACAAAATGATATCACAAACAATATTTCTCCGTGAATATAACTTTTATGTGATTTATCAAATTTGTATATATGATTATTCTAAAATCTAACTATACTATGTAATTTAAATTTAATGACAATTGATAATAGATTTTTTGATGACAAGAAATATAATAAGTAATTAATAAATTCCTACAAAATAACAAATCAATTTACACAAAATAAATAGCATGATTGAAACAACAGGTATATAAAATAGCATGATTAGTGAGTCCAAAAATGAACTCACCTGGATTTTGTTTTCCGATGTCACTCAATGGAGTAATCTACACATTAAAAATATTCTAAGAATATTAAAAACAGATTAATATGAATTTAGATAATTTTTAGGGATTTTTCTAATATTTATATCATACTCTAAATTGATTTTAGTATTAAGCGGGTCTGAAATTAGGAAATAGGTTTAGCTTCATTTTATTAGGTTTATAAAATGATATATGTTCTTTTTAGGTTATTAGGATTATTGAGTAGTAGAGGAACTAACCTATGATTCATTTAAAATAATTTAATCCAAGAAGAAAAAGAAAGATAATATCTAACCTCTTGTCAAAACGTGAGAACCTAAAATGTGGAAAGAGATGAAAGGAGATACCCTTCTCCGGTGAAGTGGTGACAGCTCTGACGGTGGCTCCTGCGGTGTTTTGAAGGTGGCTCGGGCGAGATGAGAGAGAGAGAGATTAGAATGTTAGAGAATGATTTTTAGAATGAGTGGAATGTGTTTTGAGTTGGGGGTTTATATAGGATTGGATTTAGGAGTTACAGAATGTGAAGGGTTTAGAGAGTTATAAAATGTAAAAGGTTTGAGAAGTTATTTAGGAGTTATAGAATGTGAAAAGTTTAGAGAGTTATAGAATCTAAAAGGTTTGAGGAGTTATAGAATTTAGAGAGTTAAGAAAATTAAATTGGATATTTAATGTAGATAATTCATGGAGAAGATGAAAAGATAGGAGTTAGAGAAATGAATGAGTAATGAGTTGGGAATATGAAAAGTTTGAGAGTTATAAGAGATGAAATGTTTAAAAATGAAGAGTCATATTTATCATTTTGTTTGTTTATTTAATCTTTTATTACTATACAAAAATGGAGGGTTGTTACAATAGTGGTGCTAGTCATATTGCAACTCATGCTTTCTTTGGTTTGATGTGGCTGCGGTTCACACTGGCCTTTCACAAGGGCCGTGGATTTGATATCTTTTAGTAATTCTTTTTGCTATATATATTGATGGTCATACTAAAGCTTTAGGAGTCTATCCGTAGTTAGTTTTTAGTGTACTGATGCATGATTATACAATATAAAAGGAGAGACATTGGACAATATTATTGCGTGCATGCTTGGATAGACGGAATCTTAAGAATTTTAGTCCTAAATTCCTTTTTCCAAATGGATTTGAAAAATCCAACGGAATAGGTTGTTTGACTTTCAACTTGAGGATTCAATTAAAAAATTTGACGATCATTTGGATTAGAATAAAGATGTTTCTCTTGGCTATAAAACTACTTTTAGTCAAGTTAATAAGGCACCCAAACAATCATTGGATTGTAATTTGCAGGGCTTCTACACTTTGAAATACTATCCAAGGGATTTCTCAACCAAAAGAAATCCAGTGGATTATTGCTCCATCAGTTCAAGCTAGCCCTTGAAATTGAAGATACTTCCCATAGTTTTATAGCATATGCATGCTTGCTTCCACAGTATGAAAGTGTCATTGGACGTTTCTTTTTTCCAAAGGTACCACGAATGTGGAATTTTTCCTCTAAGTTTAGATAATATGGTCAGCTGATCTATTATGTCGTTAATTTTTCATCTGTAAGCCACTTCCTTTACCTTTCAGTTACAGCAAAAGAATGTTCCCCTAACTTCTTGCATATAGCCAAAGCCAGTTAAATGTCTGGCTCTGAATGATCATATTTGCTTGCAAGTAATGCTTATAAAATAAGTCAAGGTACATTCAATAGCTGCATTTATTACGTTAACAGAATTTTCTTGATATATATAATTAACAACAACAGCAGCAAAACGACTACAGTACCGATGCATTTATCCCTATATTTGTGGTCTCTTTGGTGAGCTTGTTTTGTGCATTCATCAGTGTTAAAGTTCATCTGTTAAATTAACAACCAATGTATCCATATCTAGTGCTTCATTCTGTCTGTTTAGGTCTTTCCACAAAGAGACCACAAATATAGGGAAAAAAAAAATTTATAGGACAAAAAAAATTTATTTGTGGTCTCTTTCCACAAAGAGACCACAAATATAGGGAACTTTTTTTTATCCCTATATTTGTGGTCTCTTTGGTGAGCTTGTTTTGTGCATTCATTAGTGTTAAATTCCATCTGTTAAATTAACAACCAATGTATGCATATCTAGTGCTTCATTCTGTCTGTTTAGGTCTTTCCATAGTCCTTGTGTCTCCACTTGTTACCATCCTACCACTCCTCTTGACTGGTGCATTTGTTGTCTCCCCTTTGCATATGTCCAAAGTCCAAACCATCTCAAAGATTCTCCTCCTTTTAACTCATAACTGAAATTACCTTCGAAAGTTACCATCCTCCATTCCTCTTGTGACTCCACTTACTACCATCCTATTATTCCTCTTGACTGGTGCATTGTCGTCTCCCCTTTGCACATATCCAACATCCAAACCATCCAAAAATTCTCCACCCATTTTATCCAAACTGAAATTGCCTTTGACTTCTTAACAATCCAGATTCCAGTAATTTCTCATCCTATCTCTTACTTTGTTGGAATTCATCCGTCTCAACATGCTAATTTTCCACTAGTATTTGGAATATCTTTTTTAATTGCCAACACTCTATATCTTTTTGAATTGCTTAACACTCTATCTTATAAATTATAGCTGTTCATGTAGTTGAATCAAACTGAATACTGAAGTATTTATATTTGAATTTGATTAAAATGTTCGAATCTAAATTTGAATTGCTTCCTTGAATTATAATCTTTGTCGAATCTAATTTGTAAAATATATATATGTAACTTGATTAGATTAATGTTTTAATAGCGAACATTTGAGTGAATAGTTGTTTCCATTTGATCGAAGTTTTTTTTTTTTTTAAATATTATTTGAATTTCTACTAGAGAATCATTTGTTGGTAGAGATAATGTATAAATCCATAGTTTTGAATATTTCATTAAAGAATATGATCAAGGAATTACTGATTTCTGGGAGTTTAAAGGAGTGGAAGTATTTGTCCTGTTGGATATTAATGGCTCAAGCCTCTAAAGATAACAACAGAATTTAAAACTGTAAATGACTTAATGTGCAACATTACATTTGTATATGGGTAAGGGCATGCGTACAAAAGAGTATTTTGTAATATAACAGTTCAAATATATGAATGCTCATGTTATATCCTTTAACTAATGAATACTAAAAAAAGACTTGGCTACTTTTAAATGATTTTCCAAATCAAATTTGAACAATCTTTTTAGGCAAATAGTTACTTGTTGATGTTGATCATTCGATCAACTTCCAGCCTAGATACAAATTATATTAGAAATATCATTAACTTTTCCTGCTTTTATTCCACCAACAATATCTTTCTTAATCTCTCCATCTTGGTATACACTTGATTCTAAGTAGTGAAAATACTTTATGTATTTCTTGGTCATGTAAATGTATCAATATCGACGACATCCTTGTTTCTTCTTGTAGGTTTTTATCACTAACAATTATAAACTACTAAAACGAATGATTTTAAGATCATCATGTATTAGAACTTTTTGCTCTGACCTTTTTGATGCGTACTTTACTTGTTTTAAGTGATTGTGGTGTAATTTTGTTTCTTATTTTGTCAGAAACTCCACGTCTGGTGTAGAGTTCCAGATGTTGATTGGGAGCTGGGAAGTATTAAATCTTTCAAAGGGGAGGATGCTGATGTTTTGCTCTCTGATGGCAAGGTGAAATCTCTATTTAAGCTTACCATAGCTGTATCCTTTTTGCAATAAGCATATGTGGATGTTCCTTTAAGCACTTAAATGTTATCATTGTGCTCAGGTTTTGACTGTATCCATTGGAAATCTCTTACCAGCAAATCCAGATCTTCTTGATGATGTGGATGATCTAATACAGCTTGGTTACCTAAATGAACCTTCAGTTCTCCACAGCTTAAAACACAAATATTCCCACGACATGATTTATGTAATTAATGTTACTAAGAAATCAATTTGTTGTTCTATTCTCTTCCTCCATTAACAATGTCTTGTGCTTTTTTGTGCTGTAGACTAAAGCAGGTGACATGTTGGTTGCAATTAACCCCTTCAAAAAGGTGCATATTTATGAAAATGACCCTGTTGCAGCTTATAAGGGGAAAAATAGCAACAGTCCACATGTGTATGCAATAGCAGATTCCGCCTTCAGTAAATGATGAAAGGTAAATATATAATCTTTGGAGGCCATGTGGTTTCACTCTGCTTTGGTCATTGGGTGTAAGAAGTGACTTGAAGTGCATTTTTCGTCTATCATCTTCAAGGAGAAAAAGTTTAGTCGCCTAGACCATTGCTTGAATTTATCCTCTTTTTACCTCTTGCCTTCTCTTTTAGGTCACAAAAAAAGAAAATTATTTTGACTCAGTTTCCTTCTCTCTTGCTTTGGAGCAATATTATTATGTAGGGTTTATGAAATTATTTTTTATTACTTATTGATTTTCAAATTGTGGATTCTGCAGATGGAGGAAACCAGTCTATCATCATAAGGTGAAGCAAAGTCTCTCTCTTCTCAAATATGGGTCCTATACTGCTTATTTTGTTTTTTATTCCGTTCATTGTTTTATGTATATGGTTCCTAGGTTACATTCTTGACGGAATTTCAACATGTGACTTGCGTCGCAGTGGTGAAAGTGGATCTGGGAAGACTGAAACAGTGAAAATAGCAATGCAGTTCTTGGCTGCCATTGGGGGTGCCAGTGGAATAGAACATAAAGTTCTGCAGAGTAATACAATTTTGGAAGCATTTGGAAATGCAAAAACTTCAAGAAATGACAACTCTAGCCGATTTGTGAGTCCTATTTGCCCTTATCTTTTAAGATGGTTGGATTCCTCTTCCATAGTACATTCGAAATATTGTTTGATTTTTTTTTCCTAATTCAGATTACATAATTGTAACTCGTTTCCTACATTTGGTGCAGGGGAAGCTTATTGAAATACATATTCACACAGGTGGAAAAATTTGTGGTGCTAAGATTCAGACCTGTAAGCATGTTTAGTAGCCAACCTGTTCTTTGTAGACTTTGGATTACTTTCAAGCTATTCCGATCAGCTGACTTGTCTTGTTTTCCTTGCCGCTGGTAGTACTTCGAACATTTTGAGTAGTTTTGCTTGAAAAGGTAAATTAACTGCAGTTACCCTTATTTAACAATGTACTTACCAGTGTCTAAAGATTTAATGGTTTGTATCATCAGTCAAGGGTAGTTGTGAGAGCCGAAGGGGAAAGATCCTATCATGTTTTCTATCAGCTTTGTGCTGCAACTCCTGTCCTACTCAGGGGTAAAACTTTTGACATCCATCTTTCCATAGTAAATGTAAATCATGCCGTTTTATGCACTCCTATGCAGATTCCTAAATTCTAGATAAAACTGAAAAGCAAATACATATTCAGTTATCCTTGTGCTATCTAATTGAGGTGTTCTTATGGATTTGCTAAATATTTCCTATTCCTGCTGCCATGCCAAGCATACTATTTTTCCTTCATAATTAGTCTACTTGTCTTGTTTATAGTAGATGTGTTGGAATTGAAAAGTATTACACATTGCATAAAATTTCAGCATATGGTATCTTACCAGCGTGTGATGGTCATTTTATGAAGTAATAACCTGTAAAAGCAACTATTTAGGAAGTTAGACTAAGTGAAACATTTGAGGAACTACTGTTTAATAGATATTCTAAGCGACATGAATCTGGGAATGATATTAACTTGAGTTTAAAGTTATTTTTCGTCATAGACAGTCGTCTACTCATTAACATTTGTAATTGGAGACAATTGAGATAATGCAAAACTTGGCTATATGTAATTTTTGCAGTTTGCTTGCTTTCAGTTGAGTTTGATGCTGATATAAACTAATTTCCTGGTACATTATTCAGTGGATTTATGTAATTTGCAGAGAAACTGAACCTTAAAGAAGCCAGTGAGTATGAATATTTGAAGCAGAGTGACTGCTTGAGAATCAGTGCTGTGGATGATGCTAAAAAATTTGATGAGCTGATGGTATTCTCAGCTTCTGTTTCAGAAAAATTTGTTGGGTGTTTCTCTTTTGTACATGGTATTTAATGATGTTTGCGCCTCCCATTTTCCTTTTATCATCATTCAGGAAGCCTAGAACACTGTCCAAATTAGCAAGGAAGACCAAGAGAATGCCTTTGCGATGATTGCAGCAGTGTTGTGGCTTGGCAATATTGAGTTTTCAGTGATTGACAATGAGAACCATGTGGAAATAGTATCGAATGAAGGTATATTTTACATATTATCCTACTTTATTTTTTGGCTCCCTCCATCTGTAACAACCTAATTTCTATTATAATTTATGTTCTTGATATCAAATATTTCTAAGAGTGAATTGGTTGTCTTCGTCTCTTTTTTCTATATTTTTGGTGATTTGTTTTTGAAATTTTCTGGATAATCACTTAAAATAATATTATTTTAATTACCGGTGGATCCTACACATATTTTGACTAGTCTCTCTTTTTTGACTTGTAAAGATGAAGCTTAAATTTATTTGGGTTAGTTTAATTTGAAATTATAGTTTTAAACAACTCTAATAACCTATTATTAATATTCATTTGTCCTATACCTACTTTGTTTTTATTCACACATACCTTAACTTCACCATACTTGTTCTTTGGCCAAGCATGACAAACCATTATCTTACTCTCATATCTCTCCTTTGTCTATATCTTTTTCTTCCCTTCCTTTCATTTATTTTCTCTCCTTCATTTTTCATTCCTCTCTTTCTTTTATTTTTTTTTTACTCCAACTCAAGAGAAGAAGAAAAGAGAAGAAGAAAAAGAAAAGGAGAAATAGTTCTTTAACCTCAAAATAAGCTTATCTTCCTACCCATCAAGGTAAATAAAATCGCATCCACTCTCATGTTTTTTTTAACTCTAATTGTTTATGGTTAACTTAAAATCTTGATTTGTTAAAACTTAAAAAGATAATGTTTCTATACAAAAATCGCTATGATTATTGTAGAAAAATAAAAATATGATTTTTACACTTTACTTTATGTTATGTATCAAATTTATCATTTTATTTATAATCTCTCATTCTTAAACTACAAGTTGTAAATTTAAACTATATGCAAAAATTTTAAATTATAAAAATGCTACCTTTATGAATATTTATCATATTAGATATAAATTTGAAGTTTTCTATATAAGTTCTTTGTGTATAATACAATGATTTAAAAATTATTTTCCACTTGCCATTAGAAAATATGTATATATATTTATTTATTTATTTATTCATTGTCATATTTTAAAGAGAGAGTTTCATATAAGTTTTACATCAAAATTTACTAAAATATTTCTTTTATGCAAGCTATTACATTAGGCCATGATTCCTTTATGCTAATTCATGTTCACTTTAAAAAAAATATATACATTAATAAGATTTAATAAATTTGCTACTTTCTATACCATGAAATTATACTAGAATTTCGAAAATTCATATGTTGTTAAAGTAATCGTTATAATAGTGTAGCTTATTTAATTTCCATTTTTACACTTTAGTACCCACTTTCTAATATGTCTTTATATGCATAATTGTATATGTGCGGTTTACATACATGATCATTATTTCCATAACACATTCTACTATTTTATGACTATCATGTTTTCCTTGACACATATGTACTAGTCACTTATACAACATACATGAAATTATGCTGAATTTTCCTTATTAGTACATACATATGTCTTGTAATGCCATGAATCCTGACTTGCCTGTTAACTTTATTTTGACACTCCATCATACTTGCCTTGATATATACATACTAATTACTTGTACAAGATACATGAAAATATGCCGGATTTTCCTTGTTAGTACATATACATGTCTTGATAGTGTCATGGATCGTGACTTGCCTGTTAATTTGATTTTGACATGGACCACATCTTTCTTATTACTAGACATATATATATAGAAATCTTGACATGATTGATTCATCGTATTCTGGATTGATTTCTATATAATATAACCTGAAACCTTGGGTTATGGGAGAACTAAACGGTGGACAAATATTGTATCGTGAAAGGTTTAAGATAGGTTATGCAACCGAAATGGGGGTCCATCCGCGGGGGCGTCCGGATAATACTGAGCCATCATCTCTTGTTTAATCCATGTTGATGGGACGACCGATTACTTAGTATCGGTATCTACTTGAGTGCTTAGCAGCACAGCTGATTCAGCGCCAACATTTTGGCGGAGCCCGGATATGCACGGGTATTTTAACGATACGAGTTTATTTCTTCACCATTTAGTTCAAAATATAAACTAAAAATAGATATTAACTTAGACTTGATATGCATGTATATCTCTGCTTGATATTGTTACTTGATCGTTTAATATTTTTCACATATGCGCATACTTTCATATCCATACTCATATCTTACTTATTTGTTTATATTACACACTCTCTATTTTTATTGTTTTACTTGTCGGGTTTGACTCTAAGTTCCTCCACACGCTCAGGTACTGAGGATGTGAGCGAGGATCCGTCATTACACAACCCGTACTTTCTGGAGCAGGCCGAGCAGTAGTAGATTCTTAGGCCTCCACTTTTTGTATTTTTGGATTTGGTATGTATATCTCTTTTGAGAGCTTAGTTCCCAACTTCTGTATCAGTACCTAATTATTGTTTTCTGTTTTAAACATGTATATCTTTCTTTCTATATAACAGTAAACCAACTTCCAAGATCCTGATAGATGAATTGTATTCTAGCTTTATTCATTCTTACTTTTATATATCCATTGGCCTCGTACACGTCAATTCACACATACTCGCCGGTGACGCACTCCGTTCCGTATTTAGTGAGGAGCGGGGCGTTACACCATCCCTCCCTCCCTTCCTCCGTTGGCATCGGTGTGGGTGTTGGGGGTGGCACAGGGAGGGGACATGAAATGTTTCTGTCTGCGTAAAATTGATAATTAGAAGCTTTTGTTTCAGAGTTTGGTATTGCTTACTTTCTATTTTTTTATTTACTGCATGATGTATCTATATCCAAGTCAAATCTATAAATCCAAGGGCATTTGGAGCAATATCATTCGGACCTATGTTATAACTTGCTTAAGTATCGTTTGTTGCAAATTTGTAGTTAAATATACTTTAAAAAGTATCCTAAATTTTGATTATCATAATGGAGTTAGCTTTTCCCTAATTTACCAGACTGTTAAGTGGGTATGAAAACAAAATTTTGACCTTTGTATTTTTCTAACTTCATATATTTGTATCTAAGCTGCAACAAACTTTTTATCACCAAAAGGAAGATGGATCATTATAAATTTATGGTAGAAATTAGAAACTGAAGGAGAGACCTCTTCCACCAAGTTTTGTGGAGAGCTGAAGAGAATACAATATATAGGAGAAAAAAAGGAGTTTGGATTTATTATTATAAAAATCATCTATAATAACCTTTTACAATCAAAATGAGGCGTTGAGGTTGAACATGAAACAATACTTGTGGCCAGGAAGTCTGCAATGGAATGATGGACCAAAACCGTTTGAGTGGCTGTCTAATTGACTTGAACCTTCTCGGACTCCTTGAGCATAATTCTTAGAGCGAGTTCGTCTAGCCAAAGAAGACTTTGGAGCTGTTACTATGTATTAGCCATTGTAAATGTGATCGGAAGAACTCTGCATACAATCTGAAAGCCCTGTTGCCTGTTAGGGATTTAGCTTATTCATCATGCAGATCATGTTAATGATAATGAGGAAAGGAAACAGGAGCTTCTGTGGGATTCCGTTTTAAATATGGAGTATAAAGTTGAAAATAAATACATTTTTAGTGACACCGGAACGAAAATGTCCAGACAGGCCTTTTCTTTTCTTATATATGCTTGTCAGTGATGCTCTTGACGATCAGAAAGTAACTGAGGGAGATACATTTTCATTTTTCTCCCTCCTTTTATGTGTGGGGTAGAGCGAGCAGGTGGGGCAAGCAATGGAACTTAGTCCGTTTCATGTCAAGTACAAGATATGAGAGGGAATGGCAGGTGAATCATTGTTCTAATGCGGAACAAGTTTCTTGGTAGATGAAACTACCTATTCAGTGGGGAATAAGTTTCATGGGAGGTGCCATAGTAGACTGAGTCCAATGTTATCGTTCTGATCAGTACTACCAATATATTTACCTGGAGCAGTTGTCAGCCACAGATCCTCCAACACCCCCACCAACGCCATCACCACCTCTACCCTTAACAAAGAAAAAAGTTGGGAAGTAAGGAGGTTATGGTTCTTTTCCCATTATATTTTTTAACAACCAAACTTACAGCCTAAAGTATCTTACCCTGTCAGAAATAGTTACACATCTTGTTTATTCTTAGATTATGGACATAATAGAGCGTAACCACTTATGACACGAAGACATGTGTTTATCGTAGTCATGCAATATGTAGCATTGTAATGAGGCCACAGAGGCAATTATATTAACATCTTGTTTATGGATTAACTAAAATTTACCTGCCAATGACATGATGCTATGGCAGTCTTGAAAATGAGCATTCAAAATTAAACCCCATTGGCAGGGTAGAAACAACTAAGGTGCTTGTGTTATTGGTTACAAAATTAAACCCTAACTATATAGATGTGTTCTTTTGCATTAGTGCATAAATAACATATATTACATAACAATAATTGTTTAATAAATAGTAGAATCTGAGCTAAAGATTATTTTGTGAAATGGTCTTCAAACATTGTTCCCTTGAGCGATGATGAACACACATACTGCACTTGCATTCTGAATATTTTGTGAAGATTTGCTCTCAGACAGCTTTTCTTTGAAATCTTATTTTGAACTAAGAATATTGAGAGGTTCAGGTGTCCATGAATTGCCAAGGCAAATTATGCCTTTCTTATATGCGCTTGTTATTTATTAACGCAAAATTTGCATTGCACTTTCTTTTCTTAATAAGAAAGAAAAAGAAATATAACATTATTGACCAAATTATGCTGACCTCATATTTGACAAACAACTGAGAGAAGCATTAGATGCCTCCATTACCTAGTGCATATGTTTGTTAACATCTGTGATTTGCTTAGCTGTGTATCCCAACCTTAGTGGAGGAAAATTTGAATCAACACATGCCATGTTTATATATATATATATAAATAGCATTTGAGTAATTAAAAGTACAAAAACAGAAAGTAAAGGTATGTGCAATTAAGAATGTTGTTATAGATTAAGAATGTTGTTAAGAATGTTGTTATAGAAAGTTAAGTTATGTGCATTAGATATTTGATTGGAATCCTTGATGAGAGCAAATTCTATTTAGATAGAAACTCTCAAATCATCCTAAGGCTATATAAACACCCTCTTGGGGAAGCCCTAGGGGTCTTTTTTCGGTCTTCCTTTCTTCTTTTCTGCATTTTGGAGAATTCAAGTTACGCATAGAGCCTTGAGTTCGTGAAAGACCAGGGAAGATCGTCTACAGTCGGCCGTCATATTCAAGAGAGAAGATTTCGACGTTAGATCGTCCAAAAGAGCTGCTTGACAGATCCCATCGCCACAAATCCCACAATTCATTGTAAAAGAGAGCGATTGAGATATAAAATCCTCTCGTTTGTTCTTTTTATCTTGTTCTCTTTCATTGTAATTCGAGTTTATTCAATGGAAGGAAGGCGAAGAAATTCCGCTGGGTGTTGCATTTTATTAATAGAGATTAAGAAACTAATGCAATGATTGCAATAGATTAGAAATTAATAGATATAGAAACTAAACTAATACACTTATTCTTATCACATATTCTCAAGCCGAAGCACTGATATCAATTGTGCTCAGCTTGCACAAAGATTTAAAAAACACTTTACATACAGCCTTAATAAGACCACTAAACTGATCAAGCTGAAGTAACATATGAATTGACAATCTATTCCTTGACAAATGACAACTTCAGTGAGTTTTGTTTCCCGATCCAGGAAGATTGCATCAAAGAGAATTTGAAATTTTAACCCTTGGCAAGAGAAATTGTTTCAGAAGGCAGTAGTAGTGGTAGTCACAGAGTTTTGACTTGTTCTATTAGCTTCGAGATGAGTTGAGTCCAAAATTTTTCATAACACAAACACACAAGGAGTTTCAGGGCGAATAAGTCAGACATGTCGAGCAATCGAGATATATTCTTACCTGTTAGGTTATATATGTTCTGTTAAAAATTTTTAAAGGAATATGGGAGTGTAAATGCTGGCTGTTTTGGCTTAAAAAAAAAAAGATATATTCTCTCAAGGCTGAATTGAATTGTAACCTCTTAAGAAAAGGAGAGGATAATTCCAACTCTATGAAGAACGGAGAAATATTCCAACTTTTTGAATATGGAGATATTCATCATAAATAAAATTAATAACCAGTTAAAAAAATTGTATATTCTTAGAGCTTGTTCGGAAAACCACAATATCTTGATATGTCGTGATATTTTGTAATATCTTAAATCTTAAATTTTAAAAGTTTGTAATATCTTAAATCTTAAATTTTAAAAGTTGTCCATCAAACGAATCCTGGATTTGAAATATTATGATTTAACCAGAAAAATATGATGCTAGAATTTCAATTTCAAGTAGAATGTTTTATTTCACGATTTTTTGCCCCCTTGTTCTCTACTATCTTTTTCTTTCTGTTGTTTTTCCCGCTCTTAACCTTTTCTGTTATCCTACTTTATTAGAGATCTTTCATGTTTATTAAATTCCATGAGATTTTTTATTTATTGCTAGTTTTCCAAACATATTAAGATCAAATTTATGAGATATATGGTTTTTTATAGTATTTCCAAATAGCACAATATCACAAAATTTTGAAAAAAGTATTATGAAATTACAACTCATAAAATAAAACATTTATAATTTTGCTGTTATGCATAGGAGCCTTAATAGAACCTAGGAGTAGAGAAGCCTTCCTTTACAGGCAAAACTCTAGGAATTCTAGGCAAAATCCAAAAACTGAAACCCATAACAGATCGAGAGTGAGTCTTGTTGCTCGGAAAGAAAAATAAAACCCTCACTTAACTGTACTTATTTAGAATTAAAGAAATAAAATTGAAAGATGGTGACACTCACAGTAATCTCATCTAAACCTTTTTGGGTTTTTTTGAATATGGAGCAAGGCTCCATAAATAATTTAACAAAGTCTTCCAAATAGCTATTGACACGGTATAAGTCCTCGCCAATCTCCTGGCTGAAAACTACGAAAAATAGAAGAACTTGTCATAGTCCAAAATGCTCATTTGGCATCTATATATTTTCCTAGACTTGGTAAAATATCTAGAAGAAGTGAGATGATTAGTTTGCTATGGAGAATAACATTTGACTCTGAGATGATTCTTTATTTCCATAAAGGTGATTTTTCACTTACCAAAAACTCTTATTTCCACACTTCTTTTAGGACCCACTGTCAAACGGAGTGGACTGAGCAATCTTATTTCCAATCGATGGTCGACCATAGACTCACGAGACAATAGGTTATTAGCAATATATATAACCGCTTGGTCATTATATGCACATCCATAAGTTTGTTACAAATGACACCCATCTCTATGAGAAGAAACTAAATCCACATCATCTCACATGTCATATGAGCCCTAGCGTGGTGTTGAGTTTCAACACTAGAGCAGGCAATGCCACTCATTGTTTCTCCATACAACCAAATTCATCACCAAAAGCGAAATTGTTCGTCGAGAGATCACCACACGATATGCATAAGAATGGATAAAAGAATATAATAATTGTGAGGATGGATAACATTAGTTGAAAAGTATATGGAATGCAAATTTGTTAAATGAAGGACCCGAGACTATAAAGCTATAGCACTGGACGAGTAAAAAATATAAATGAGCAATCAGTTTGGGTACTTATGTTATATTATTCAAAATGATGGGATATCGATACAAATATAAACCGCAGGATATAAACTTGCTAGTTGAAATGGAGGAGCACAAAGTTTTATATGATTGTGATTTTATGTTAAAATTGAAGAATTTTTTTTATAAAACTACTACTTAAGCCAGCTTTGCTATATGGCACATAATGCTAAGCTATAAAGGGACATCATTCACAGAAGATGAGTATTGTAGAAATGCATATTCTTGGATGGGCGTGTTGTAAAACTAGGAAAGATAAAGTGAAAAATGAAGATATTTGTTCTAAAATAGACGTAACTCCTATAAAAAAAAATCCGAGAAAATTGCCTTATAATTTGGTCATATACAAATAAAGACCTATAAATGCACCAGTTTTATGAGTGGAGATTATCAATTTAGGACAAATTAAAAGAACAAAGACAAAAAAAAATAGAGGTGATAAGAAAAGATATGGAGGATAGAGATTTAAATAAAAACATATTACTTAATAGGAATGAGTGGAGAAGGATCGTCCATATGATCGATCCAGCATGATTCTCATTTGGTTCATGTAGCCTGCCTCAATTACTTGGGATAAAAGGCTTCGTTGTTGTTGTTGTACAACCAAATAGATCTATTATTCAATTGGTAATCCTATACAGCCAGCAACAATGAGATGCTCTCTAAATATTGATTGTAACTACTATTTGATCCACTATTCAATTGGTAATCCTATACAGCCAGCAACAATGAGATGCTCTCTAAATATTGATTGTAACTAGTATTTGATCCACGAGAGTGTCAGTAAGCTTTATTCATGACATGTACATTTCCTCAACAAAATCAATAAGATATTTTTGTTGAGGCAAACAAAGGCCTTTATATAATTTAACACGTTTATTTACAAAACATATCACTATGAGACCAAGTTCCTTTTTATGACAGTGAGCAAAGGAATAAGTCTTCTCATGAAGAATATATTTATAATCATTTATAGTGATAATGATGCATTCCACATAAACCACAAAAACAACGTCATGCACATAAACCACAAGAATCAGTAATGTTGCAAAAAAATAGATTAATCAGACTAGTTTTAGGTTTCCTCATATCTTAAGATAATAGTGCCTATTTAATCATAGTAAGCTCGGGGAGATGGGGATATTGTTTCATAAAATATTCAGCTCCTTGAGTTGGCAAAATTTTTTAGCACCCCCTGAAATTTCGTCAGTTTTTTTAAACAAGTACCACCTCTTCCTAAAGATTACCCAGCAAAAAATCATTTTTAATATCAAAACAACATAAAAACTGTATTTTAGCCACAACTCAAAGAACAAATGCACTGAAACAAGTATGTAGCGAAGAGAAAGTTCAGAAGTAATCAATCAGTCTTCTTAAAAAGTTCAACAAGTCCCTTGGAAGAAATGATACTTCATACATCCATCAACCACCAGCAAGTTGTCTCCTCGCAGGTAAATATGTCCAACTCACAAGTTTGATTATTATGCAAAACAATCATTTCTCATTGATAGCATCATAATAAGACAAATTACAATTTCTCATTGATAGCATCATAACAAATTGTCTCCTTTTCCATTTTGGATCCATCATAGCATCATAGTAAGACTTAAAAACATATACATTAAATAAGACCAAATTAAAGGCAGAATAATTAGGAGATAAATGAAGGGCATGAATTTATCAATTTTTTAGTAAAACAATGACAACTTTTTCGATGAGCCATGGGAAGATTAATCTTTAGCCGAAGATGTAGATTGAGGAAGGGGTACACTTGCAAAATCCATGTTATCTGGGTGCTTTGCAACATTGAAAAATCTTAAATGGTGGCTTTTTTCATTATTGAGTATAAGCAACATGGAGGGTGAAAATAGCCATTGGTGGTGGTGCAACAAGCTTTAAGAACTATGGTATGGTTTCGAAGAACATGATCACAACACAAACCACATGTATGTGATGTTGGATGCCAATAACAATATCCCTTTTGTCTACATGAATGACCGAGAAACCACACTTCACATATCAAGAATTAAGTATATCACTCTTTATTCAAAGTACGCACTAAACGTAAAACTTCCAAAAATCTTTGAAGGGAAGAATAATGGTTGAGTGGGATGAAGTATGAAAAATAAGGTTTTGCTATGCAAACAAAAGATGGAGCTTTTTTCATCTATGTGATGAGCAGTTAAACATCTCTTCCCCAAAAACATTTTGGCATATGCACACGGATTGTGTCCTGGTAATATCATGGAAATGTCAATTTTTCGTTTAACTGCTTCATTTTCATGTGGTGTATGAGCACATGTTGTCTGATGCATAATAGTTTTGTTATTAATTTGCACATGTTCTAAAGCACTGTCAGATAGCAAAATTTTAGAGAACATTGGATTTGATTGGCATTCTTATATAAAACACTTAGGAAATCAAAGAAACTTCTGTAAGATATCTCATTAAAATAGCAAAGTAGTTCAATAACATTAATTTACAAGTTAAAAAAGAAAAAAAAATTGACACATTTTTGACTCAAGTATGAATTACTTCAGATAAATTAGTACTTTTATTATTTTTTCTAAAAGAAAAATGATTCATGATGTTTCTGTAGCTGATGTGATTCACAATATAATTAAGGCTCAGAACTAGTTGATGGAACTAGCAACTTAGTTGACTTTAAAGATGCTTGTCCACATATAAAATGCCATTATTGATGTCATTTGGTGTAGCGCTATCCATGGTCACTTGAGATTGACTACCACCAGAAGATATTAGAGTTAATCATACTCATATCCCCAACAATTGCCCTTGTCTAAAAAACCTGTATAACACTTAAAAGGAGATTATGAAATAATTTAGAAATTCAGTCAAATTACTCACAGGCAAAAATTTAAATGGAGCTTGCGAAACATATGACATTTTGCAAAGTAAGAAGTGAGATCAATAGTGCCCGTGCCATTGATCCATCTTGAATTACCTTCAACGGAACACTATAAAAGTTATGGAATATGAATTTTGAACAATAGAAAACAATTTAGATTTACCATTTTGTCATTCGAAACACCTAAATCAATGAGTAAAATAGGTTAAGAAACTAATATATGTAAAAACTCAGAAACCTTCATCTCGGTCATTAAATCACTTGTCTTGAGCTTTGAGTAGTGTGAGCATGAGCACGTTAGGTCTTGATCTTGGTGCTAGTTGAGTACATGAATCTTGAACTTGATATATCTTGATCATTAGATAACTTTGTACTCCTTACTGCCCATCATATGATGGTTCTTTCCTGAAACACCTAAACACTCAAATACGCTTTGTTAAGCACATAGTTTGTTTTCATCAAAACATAAATAGAAAAATCGCAAATCTAAAGTCAAAAGAATGTTGTTAATATTTTGCTATGTTTTTGAAATCCATCATGAACTAGTAAACCAAAAAAATGCCTTGAAATTTGAGAGAGAAGCACACACGGAGTTACGTAGAATTTTAGTGTGAGCATGTGATTTACTTTTATTTATGACACATTATTTTCTTTTCTTGAAATATAATCCTAGTTATAAATCTACTCAGGTGTAACTAGTGCAGCCAAATTGATGGGTTGCAAAGTCCATGAATTGATGCTAACTTTATCAACTCGAAGAATTGAAGTAGGAAATGATGAAATTGTTCAAAAACTGACTGTCACAGGTATGAATTTGCTTGTGCAAAAATTATCATTTGTCAATCTAAGAAGCTAACGAATTTAGGAGCTTTTATAGTATTAACTGTGAAAAACTTTCTTCACAGGTGATTGACATTAGGGATGCATTGGCAAAATCAATCTATTCTAGCTTGTTTGACTGGCTTGTCGAACAAATCAACAAGTCACTTGACGTAGAGAAGTTATTTACTGGAAGATGCTTAAATATTTTCGACATATATGGGTTTGAATCTTTCCATGTATGGATTGTTTGCCAATGTTTTGGATCACCTCAGTTGCTTCTTCACAAAGATTGTGTTTTAAACTTTCACTTTGCTATACTGCACAAGAACAACTTCGAACAATTTTGTATAAATTATGCAAATGAGAGACTACAACAACACTTCAATCGGCATCTTTTCAAACTTGAACAGGAGGTGAACATCCTGAAATTTCTAATGCAGTTGATGCTTATGTTGTGATTAATGCATAGGCATCTTATCAAAATGCTTTAGAAAAGAAAGTTGTATTTACATGGTCTTGTAACTCTTGTTTGAAATTATGTATACATAACAAACAAGGAACTCTCTCTTTGGACAACCGGATGTGGCACACCAAAATTTCACTTTAACTATTTGCTCTCCTTGTTTAATGCCATGATCATCACAATGTACTTTATGGCTTTCTTTTTTCTAAATTTAATGATTTAATTGAAAAATTCATGATTATAATCTAGTCTGGCAGATAAATTAATTCTCCATCTTATTTTGTAGCTAATGGGGTAAAGCTGAAAATATTGGGGATGAATAGTATGCACAGGAAAAGTTTGACTATGCAACATAAGGAGTGCCAGCAAAATGGCATTTACGGAAAAAGAAATATTTACCTTATCCAAGATCAGATCTTGGTTTAGATTACTTGATCTTTGCTTATCTAAGATGCATGTGCAGGGGAATATTTGATTGTGCTTATTCTTCTTGCATGAGATTCCTCACCCTTCAACAAATGTTTTATGTTTTACTTGTCTTGTTGGTTGCAGGAATATATCCAAGAGGGCATTGATTGGACTAATGTTGAATTTATGGACAACACTGATTGTTTGAATCTCTTTGAGAAGGTATATTATACTATTCTAGAACAACCTTTTTCTTTTTATGATCTATAATACTCATGGGACTAAACTAGTTCGTAGAAGTCAGAAAACAGATCCCTGCAATCTAGAATATTCTACATCTTTGTATATAACAAACCAAAAGGAGTAGGTCTAAATTAATGGCAGCCATCTAATAATGGAATTCCAGTGTGCCTTAATAATGGAATTCCAGTGTGCCTTCTCGTATCTCATTTGGCATTCAATTTCAATTTTTCATATCTTACTGACAACTAGATTTAGGCGAACAAATTAACAATGTCCTTTGTTCCCTATGAAGCACGGACACTTCAAAGTAAGTGCCGCATCCGTATCAGACACGAATCAAACACCGATACTTACACAACACTTGCCAATACGTGTCGGGCACACCGAAACCATATCAGATTTTAATAATCTAAAAGCTTACACAGTATTCTAAAACTCAGTTTCAGTACTCGCTCGGTCCGAGAGCGAGTTGTGAGTACTCATTCAGAACTTGGAACAATAATATTTTAATAATATGCATACATAAAACATATAATAAAGATATGAACATAATTAATTAGAAGATGATACAGAAAACATGTAATAAAGATACAGAAAACATGACGATTTCTAAAAAAATTCAACAATTAGATATTAATATGATCAATTTCCAAATGCATACCAAAATTTAACATATCAAATTTCGAATGCACAAAAGCAATTAAAATCCAAAATTTCTTATTTGATGCTTCTGTGTGATCAAAGATGTATTTTCTCAGAGCAAAACCAAGGCTATTTTTCTTATTTGATGCCTCTGTGTGATCAGAGGTTATCAAAAGGCTGAGTTTCACAAGCCAAAACCGAGTTTTTCAAGACCCAAACCGAAATACATAGCCAACTTCATCTGATCACAATACCATACAGATATCCGTCAATTACCAGAGATCCAGAGCCTAGTCTGAAGCCAAAGCTAGAGGTCAGAGACCTCAATTTCTGAAAGCCAAAGCCAAAACCTACTATGTAGAGACCTCAATTTCCGACGCACGGATTCTGGGTTACTATGATCAGAAATAAATTTTCCTAAGTCAACTCTCCATTTCTTCTCTCATCACATCACATAGAGGTTAACCAGAACTAACACATTCAGATAGAGAGACCTACCTAAAGTCAAACCAAAAGCACTTGAAAATTATTTGATTCATTTGCCATTTTTTTCTCGACATATCACACATATCGTATCAAGAGTCCATACAGTCACACAAAAACCCGAAGCCAAAGAGATATAGTCACACCGTGACACAGTAGCACAGAGTTAGCACTTAACATAGTCACAGAGAGCTAACACAGTTACACATCGTCGAGCATCAAGAATTCACAGAGTTAACCTATCACACAGAGAGATCCAAACTAATAGTCAAAGCCATAGTGACACCCACAAATGAAAGTCAAAGTCCCAAAGCCAAAACGGAACCCACAATCGAAAGCCAAAGGCCCAAAGCCAAAGCGGAACCCACAACCGAAAGCCAAAGGTCCAAAGCCAAAGCGGAACCCACAACCGAAAGCCAAAACCAAAAGGCAAAGCCAAATCGAAACCCATAATCGAAAACCAAAGCCAAACCAAATTCACAATCGAAAGCCATAGCCCAAGCAAAACCCACAATCGAGAGTCAAAGGCAAACCCAATGTACAAATGGACTAAAATTAAAGTAAATTTCAAAAAAAAAATTTAGCTCCAACTTATAGAGCACTGTGACCTACGTGGTCGACGAGGAGGAAGAAGTTCAAAAAGACTAAGAAAGAGTGAGAAAGATCATGATTTGGATCGTCGCTGAGCTTGAGAGAGACCCATCACCGGAGAAAACTGTCGCTGACAAAGAAGATCGCCGATAGAGGGGAGCGCCGATGGCTCAGGAAAATCGAAGGTTAGGGCCGAGGAAAGAGTAGAGCAAAGCAACGAAAAAGTGCGAAAACCCTAGCTTGACTCTGTCTTAAAGGGGTGGAGTTCGGGTTTGGGTTTCGGCTAAAAACCCAAAAAAACTCGATATCCAATATTTATAAGTCAATGAGTACTTGGTACTCTGCCAAGTACTCCGAATACTCGTTTTGTCTGTGAGTTTTGGGTGATTTTTTCAGCTCGTACCCATTTTTACTCCGATTACTCGAATGAGTACTTGTCTGAGTTTTTCGGGTTTTAGAATAATGAACTTATATGTCAGAGCCATATTCAGTTTCAAAAAGTCATAAAAATGTCGTATATGAGGGCAGTGTCCACTTTCAAAAGCCATAAATATTACTTGTTGAGTACTATGAAGTCGTATATTATCTATAAAATATAAAAATTCTTTTGACATAAAAGAGAACTGAGCTATTAAGGCTCAAATGCCTTACAAAGATAGAGCTTTCAAATATTTTACTAATGATATTGGTCTATGACTCTATTTGGTTGAATTCAAGATTTTCAACCAAAATTTTCTTTTTAATATAGTTATTTAATTAGAATATATATTTAAATCATTAAAAAAAATTCTTTTCTTTCTAATTCAAAGAAAATATGTCCTAATGATTATGAATTTTAATGTGCATTATATCATATGCATAAATATGTATATATTTATGTCGATGTATCCCCGTGTCTTTTTTTTATACTTTTTTTCCATGTCCATGTATCCATATTGTGTCGTATTTGTGTCCCGTGTCAGTATCCATGCTTCATAATTTGTTCAAATGCAGAACGAAAAATGTCAACTTAATGGCTCTTAGCTATTTTGTTATAATCATCTTTGTTTGCTAGATCATTTGACAGTTATAGCGCTATGCTTTCATTTTGTTTGATTTGATGGTTATAGCACTGCTTCATTTTGTTTGACGTTCGTATCGTGAGGATGAGTTGGGCTCTTATGTGTGACAGAAACCTCTAGGGCTACTATCTTTACTTGATGAGGAGTCAACTACTCTCGAAGCAACCGATTTGTCTTTTGAATATAAGCTTAAGAAGCATTTGAATGGAAATCCTTGTTTTAATGGAGAAACAGGAGGTGCTTTCCAAGTTTGTCACAATGCTGGAGTGGTTAGTTATTTTAGAACTTCATTACTTTTTTCATAATTGCAAAAAGCTTCTTTTTGGTTGTTTTAGTTTATGTACTAATGATAGAGTGCTACTGGGGTTCTTAATATTAGTCCTCAATTGTAATGGAATGCCCCTTAATCCTGTCTTGAAATAAAATGATTTCAAGTTAAAGAATAAGCCCACTTTGTGGACTGGGTTTTTGATTTGTAAGACTCTGCCATAATTTTCTATCAACCCGGACTTTCAGATGGTGTTAGTGGGTGATCAAATTTCATTGGGAGGTTTTCTGTTCAATTCTTGAGACAATGCGAATGCAAATTTAAGAAGTCTCTTGAAAGTAAATAAAAAATATGCAAGATCACAAGGGATTTCAAATGCTTGAGACAATGCGAAGGCAAATTTAAGAAGTCTGTTCAAATTTTTTTGCAAATGCCCATCAAAGATTTCGCATTATTTTACATTGCGCCAGGTCTTTCTTTGTTAAGTTTAATGATGCAATGTTTTAGTTAATTAACTGTACAAAATCCATGTCGCTCTACAATTCTATATACAACTGTTTTCATATCCTTAGTTTTCACTGACTATTGTAACATCAGGTTTTATATGACATACATGGATTCTTGGAGAAGAACAGAGATTTACTGCCCTCAGATTGTATCCAGCTAATGTTATCATGTGATGGCCTACCTTCCCAATTGTTTGCACCTTGTGTACTTAGTCGTTCTCGGAATCCAGTTAGTTCCACTGTGCATATAAGTAGTGTTGATTCACATGAGCAGATTGCAACGAAGTTTAAGGTAAAACTCATTTGAACATGAAGAAAGACTTTTTTCTACCTTTTTTAATTAATTATATTTTCTCTCTAGAATAACTTTTAACTTTGTCATACTGCTTGTGATGTTTATCCCTTTATCATTCTTTATCTAATGATCTTGAGAAGTATTTTAATACAAGGTATTTCTTTCCCTTTAAACATTTTCACTTCACATCTTCTAATGGTCCACCATCACTTTATTCCTTTTCTACTACTCTACTTTTCTAGATTTAGTGGAAACTATATATTCTTACTCGTATATATATGTGTACGTCTGTATATACCTACCTACCTTTATAAACACATAAATACATTTATAAGTACATAGATCTTTACCTGCAAGAAATTAAAGTATGTTTACAAAAGGTTTCAACAGTCTCGGTAGTTTTCATCAGGAAGCTTTATGTAGGTGAGGGGACCATCAATTTCAAATTTCATTTGGGAGGTGTCTGATGTTAGTTAAGTAAATACGGAGACCATACGCGCACACCCACACACACATCCTTGTAGTTTCAGTTGGGACAAGCCAACTAGGAAATGGCCAATGTTTCCAGAGTCTGTCCTTGTAGTGCAATAGAGTAGTAGTTCACTGGTTTAGCTTTCAACCATGTATGCTTCATTTAGATTAACCAGAATCAATGTACTAGAGTTGGTCTAGATATATTAGGAATGCTCATAATTCTATGTAGATTGACCTTACTTCATCAAGTTCCATCGTGCTTGGAAATTTTTGTGTGAGCAATAAGTTGACTATCAGTTACTTGTATTTTCTATTTAAAATGATTTCCGTGTTGATTATCGTGACCTTAAGTATTTTGGTTTTCAAAATTAGAGGCTTGATACTTTATATAGGATATTTCCATTTGTTGTTTGAGCCTCTTTAATGGCTCAGGGATGATCAATTCTGATGCAGAGGGAAGTGAAAAAGGGTTTGTGGTGGGACTTTTGTTGGATTAAGGGAACAACTAGGATTTCATTTAATAACAGGGGAGATAATTTTGGAGTCTCACTCCAAGGTAAATTGCACATCACCTCTCACAAATCACTCAAATAAATTCATCACAGATCACATTCTTAGGATTTCTTATAGAAACACTATTATCAATCAACCCTCTCATCAATAGCAGCTGCCAATTCTCCAGACAGCCATATTTGCATGGACTCATTACAAAAATATATTAATTAGATGAGCAAGAAAGAATTTCCCTGATCCGCACTAAAGTTTTCTCTATTGGGCTTGGAGAAAGCTCCAAGGATTGAGAAACAACTGCTAGAAGGCTTAAATGAGGTATGAAATACTTGCATAATCTAATCTAATTAAATTCTGGTTCATTGGCTTTACAACATTCGTCTCTGGTGAACATGACAATGTTAGTGAAAAGCATATTTGAGTTGAGCTGCTCAATCTTCTAACCTGAAGCACCTTAATGGGGCCATGGTGATGGTGGTCGAACTCACACTTGTTCACTCCGAGCCAAGGTGGTGGGGTTGAACTGGTTTTCGCAAAAAGTAGATGAATCTAACAACGTTCATGCTGATGAATTTCTTGTATTCAAACAGTAAGATTGGGTTAAAGAAGAGATACATGGTTATAGCCATGACAGTTCACTTGCATGATCCGAGAAAGAACAAGGTGTCTGCACATGGTTAATTAGGTGTGAAAATTTGAGTCACACTTGGTTTTGGAGTTAATATATGTCAAATAGGAAACAATTGGTGCCTAGTTGGAGTTGGAATAGGACATACACATGAACAACAATCAAAATCAAGTTACGTCTGGAAAACAATTTCTACTATAAGAAGGATTTCCAAACCAGTTTGCATGTAGGATTCATGCAGTTTGATTTGGAATGATGAAAGTCTGAAAATTAAAGAAAGAATCTTATTTCAGATCAGCATTGTGACATATTCATAGTATGATTAGGACTGGGTGCAGATTTGAGTGAAGCTGATCTAGATAAGGTGTTGGGCTCATATATTGTAGAGTGACTTGGAATAGGTCTGTCATTCATCATCAAAGGAAATCGGATGGCTCAGATTGATGGCAAGGAATGAAGCTCTAATAGGATTAGGAACCCGTGAAGATGAATACAAGGAGGGAGTGATCTTTAAATCTCCTCTAGAGAAGCATTTGAAAGGAACCTGAAGCAATCAAAGGGACTCAATTTGTAATTGTGCAAGATAATCATGTTCCTTATGAAGAGGGTCCAGAGTGTAATAGATCCTTATATAGAGGGTCCAGAGTATAATAGATCCTGACAATAATTGTTTGATAATCATGCTCAGATTGATAATAATTGTTTGATTATTCTTGTTCCTTATAAAGAGGGTCCAGAGTATAATAGATCCTGATAAGTGGTATCAGAGCAAGCTATTCTTTTGAGTAATGAAATCATGAAGAGGTGGAAAAGACAACATTAAGATGGTTACTAATGAAGAGGAAGGTCTCAGAGTTAAGAAGCAAACAAGTCAAGATCCAAACTATAAAGACTCAATAAGGACCTTACGTCATGTATGCAACTTCCTCGTAGTTTCTAAAATGAACCTTGCCTTATTTCAACTGTAAAATCCAAAAAACATACCATGAGGATCTGCAATAAAAATATAGTCATTGCTTTTTTTTGAAGAAGAACAGTGAGAATCCCCCCCCTCCCCCGGTTCCATTAAAGATACTTAACAGAATATAATACAAAATATGAGAGTCATATACATAATATAGTACAAAAGAAAAGTGCATTGGAATACACAAAGCAAAAGTAAATCACTATCCGATCACTGGTAGTGGTAGCGACATCATGCGGCTCTGTCTTCATCATCTCAAGAAGACCCGTCTCGAAATGGCATCACATTATGGTCGGTTTCCATTCCATTACCGGAAGTGTCATTCTTGTCTTTATCAGAGAGCATACCTATCCAAGTATGGAAGTCAGAATGGATAGTAAATATGCATTCCTCTATAGAGTATGTAGTGCCTCTGAATATCCTATTGTTGTGCTCTCTTCAAACATTCCAGACCATGGATGCAACAAGAGTGTGTGAAAGTGGTCCTCCGTATCGAGAAGCACAATCATGTTCCCATATGCTAATCACATCGGCATTTGGGGGGGTAGAGTCGGTACATAGACACCAAACTAATCGCACGAAATTGCATCGCAGCATAATGTGGTCGATAGTCTCCTCCTCGTGTCCACATAGTGTACAAATGCGAGGTCCTACCCATCCTCTTCTTCGAAGGTTATCCCATGTCAATAATGCATATCTTGTGACTGATAAAGTTGACTACTTCAAGCGAAGAAATGTAAACACAAGGGGGCTATTTTCTAGGAGAAACGTCCCTCTACTCGATCCTTTAAATTTAAGACTTTCAGCTATGTCCACAAAGATATTTAGGAAGGAGAACGAATTTGTAAGAGGAGAGATGCCAATCTAGTGGTCCAAAAGAAAGGAGTTCTTGTTAATTCCTCATTTAACTCGAATGCAAACCTTAAATTTCTACACAACCTAGAAGTTTGTTGTCTAAATGGATGAGGTGTGACCATTGATATGTTCATCAAAGTTAAAGTGGACTGTGATTGAAATAGTATTTAAAATTTTACGGACTACAGCCAGAAAGAGGGCATTAACAGAAACACATTACCTCGCCATCTTTCAATGAGATAGTTGTTGAAACGTCAAAGATTCTAGATACCAAGAGACTTTCCATTTTGATGAGATGCCATGTGCCTATAAGCATGGCACTTTCCAAAAAGATAACTTGCAATTATGGTTTTAAATATTGGATGATTGTAAATAATCAAATTTTGAGGCAACCAATATATGATATATTGTATAACATCAGCTTTATATTTCCAATATTACCGATAGGATACACCCATATTATCCGTTCTGGAATCATAAGTGATTGGCTGATACTTATACCAATTTCCATTTTTTAAACCTTACTTGCAATCCATTCTACTAAGAAGTGTAGAAAAAGATGCAGGGCTATTAAGCAAATTGAAATTTGAGAAAAAAGTTATTTCCTTGAATACAATTGCAAACAAAGTAGCTCGACTCATGCATTATTGTATAAAATCCGCATTGTACAAGTGAGGCTCAGAGGGATCAAGCCCCACAAGAAGAATGTCAAGTTCACAAGCATGAGAATGAATAAGCTAGGAAAACACATTTTCTGTAAATCTAGAGACAATGATAATAAGAAGACAAACTTGATACTTGTGCAGAAGACTCTGTGAGAACTGCTTGCAAACGGTTGGCATCAGCCATCAGCCATGCATTAGCATAGTAAAAACTTAAAAGACCCAAAAACTACTTTTTTTTTTTAATATGTGACTCTTTTCAGCTGTGATGAGATGATGCTCGAATAGGGCGTAGCAAGTTGCAGCCTAATAAGATGGCTTATGACAGTTTACCAACGAAAACAAGTCTAACTCAACTTGGTTTGTGCCAAATATTCAAGTTGGTTCCTTTGGAGTCACGCAAGCAACATTTTTTTTTTTTTCAGTTTTAAATTTCAATTGAAAAGACTACCAACCAAAACTATTTACAAAATTCATGGAATCGGACTATAATTCTAAAACAATTTTAAGTCAAAATTAATCAAAACAATCACAGCAATAAACAATCTCAATAAAGAACCAGATGATTCAAGAATCAAAAACCTAACCTTCCATCCATGAACTGATCCAGCTGCTCCTGCAAATTGCAAGGAAACGCCTCCAGCGCCAGCGAAACCGTCCTCTCCATCTCCAAACACTTATTTCTCAAACTCCTCACAATCTCCAGCTCCAACTCCCGATCGTCCTTATCCGGCACCAGCTCCGCCTCCCCCAAATACACAACCCTCGCCCCCAACAGCTTCTCCCAGACCTTCCCCTTGTCTTTCCCCACCGCCTGCGGCTCTCCGATCACTGACACGTCATAAACCCTAGAAACCGCCACCTCCTCCTTCTTCTCAACTACAGCGGGCGCGGGAGCGGCGGCGGGGGACGCCGGAGGGGAAGCCGGAGCTTCTGGAAGCTTATCCTCGGCCCTGGCGACGGAGCGGAGGAGTCCGGAGGCGGCGATCGAGATGGCGGGGACAAGGATAAGGCGGCGGCGGGTGGAGGCGTGGGGATTGGCATCGCCGCCGGGGTCTCCCGCGGGGGTTTGGCGGGAGGCGGGGATTAGGATTTTGGGGCGGCGGTTGGGGCTGCGGTGGGGAGAGGTTAAGGGTTTGAAATTGAAGGTGCTCTGGATTTGGGAGATCATCTCCAGGCGGCGTTCTTAATTTATACTAACCGCGCTGAGGGGAGAAAGAGAGTGGAGGGATTGGCTGAGGCGGAAACTTCTAACGGGGCTCAACTTTTTTCCTAGTGAGCCCAGATTTCTTAGTGAGCCCAATTAAAGTTTAGAAAGGAATAGAATTTCTTAGTGAGCCCAATTTAATTTCCAAAATATCCTTAGCCTATATTCCTTTGTAAAACCCTCTCCTCACTTCCTCTTCACCCCCAAACCCAAAATCGCTCTCTCCTCTCTTCTCCTTCCAACCCGCCGCCGCCGCTGCCACACTCTCCACCCGCCGCCGCCGTTGCCACACTCCCCCACCCGCCGCTGCTGCCACACTCCCCACCCGCCTCCGCTGTCACAGTCCTCCGCCCGCCCCCACACCCTCAGCCCGCCCCCACCCGCCTCCGCCCGCCCCCACCCCCTCCGCCCCCACCCGCCTCCGCCCGCCCCCACACCCTCCGCCCCCACCCCCTCCGCCCCCACCCGCCGCTGCCACACCCCCTACCCTCTGCCCCCAGTTTCCGGTGCCACACCCCCACCCTTCGCTGTCTCATTTCTTCTCTTTTGGTCTCAGATTTTTGAGCTCTACTGTAAGTTTCCTTTAATTTAATTTTAATTTTGTTTTATTTTATTTATTCTTATTTGCTCTGTGACTGTCCTGAAAACTGAAAACTTCTTATTTGGTTTGATAATAATTTACATTCGGGAAATTCTAAATGAGTACATTTTTTTGTTAATTTTGTTTTTTAATATTTAGATTATAATTATGAAGAAAGTATAATATTGTAATCGTAGTTGTAAAATATGCGAAAATTTAGTTATTTTCTAATTATAGATGTTAATATTAAAATTTATTAATTAACTTAGAAGTTTAAAATAAATAGATAAAATATGATATTTGTACCAAATTATACTTTATTACTACTTATTTGCACATAGAAAATTAATTGTTTTGATAAAAAGTATCTATAAATGAAATATCTTTGTGTTACATAGATGGATCCGACAGAATCTTCTCGCGTTCGACCAACTGCCTCGTTAAGGAGGAAGAAAGCAGCATCTCGACCACAAATCCAACGCCCGAAACGAAAGAGTTTCCATTGATTACTTCTTTGTATCCAACGTACATGCAGGTTGATTGGGATCCATATCGGAATTATAGAGAGAAATATCCGTTCAGAGAAATTACATTTTTTATGGGTATGTAGAAATTTTTCAGCGTGATTGAGCTATACCATCTGATGCATGTACTAAGGCAGTTTGGTCGTCAACAGTATGTTCCACCTCCACCATTCTCAGCGTTACGTGAAGCACGGAGTATAACAGCCAATAGCTATGTGGTAAAGTACACGCACATTGAGGAGATGTGGATAAATTGGTATGATCACGTATTGTATCTGGAGCACCGTGGGTCTATTGCTGACTACCCATCTGATTGCACGTCAGATTATATTTCTTGGTTCTCTAAAGTTTCACAGCGCTTTCTTGGAGTAGCACCAGATGAACCCCTAGTAGAGGCAGGAAGTCAATCAACCCTGGCAAATGTCGATGATGAGGTAATAACCATATATCTTCATTATTTTATGTTCCATACGGTGAACCAGTTTATCTGATGCTTATTTTTTTTCGTCCATTAATATAACAGAGATATACACGCATAGAAGCAATAATCGATCTATTACTTGCGCAAGGAGATAAGGCATTCAAGAAGCTATCTGGGTTGTTATTTACTGCACTTGCGAAGATCAAAGCTGTGCTAACTGGTTGCACTCAGCCAGAAGAACCACCAGAAGAGCAAGCAGAGGAACCAACACCAAATCAATCCACTCCTAATGCACCCGATACAGCAATTATGACTCGAACCAGAAGCAGACGTCAACCCCCGAGAAAGACAAGGAGACAATGATCATTGTGTGAGTTATGCATTGATATGGATGATGTATGTAACTTGAAGTGGCCGGTGTAAAATTATGTTTCCAAACGTTTCGAGTTATGTTGAATTTATGGTTTTTCTTTGTAATGAACTCTCTTGTTCGCTTTTTTTCGTTTAATATAAACACTATTTCATTGTATTAGTAATTGTGTCGTTGTTTCATTGTATCGGAGTATCTATGTTTCATTATATCATTATATCGGTGTATCATGAGTATCAGTATATTTGTGTATCAGCAGTATCATTATATTTTTGTATCTGGAGTATCATTGTGTGTCGGTGTATCATTGTATCGCAATAAACGATGTATCAGTGTATCAATGGGTTGGTGTATCAGTGTGTCGGTGTTTAATGGTATGTTTTCTTACTTCCTTCCCTAAATTTCGATAATCATGTATAAATACTTACTAATAAAAGTCCTTAAACTGGCGTTAATTTCATTACAACTAATGATAAATCAATTAACGTAGGTTAATAGACTGGATGAGACAGTGGCCGATGTCAAGATACTGTTCGGACTGATAGTCCGAACGAACGGGATTCGCTCAGACTGTCAGTCCGAACGGATCCCGGTTGTTCGGACTGACAGTCCGAACAGTCTGAATTCGTTCGAACTGTAAGTCCGAACAATTCTCGGTTGTTCGGACTGTCAGTCCGAACAACCGAGATCCGTTCGGACTGACAGTCCGAACGAATCCCGTTCGTTCGGACTATCAGTCCGAACGGATGCGCGCGGGCGGGAAGAAAGGAGGCAGCGGGAGAAGCAGAGGGCAATATAGGTAAATTTTTTTCAGGGCATACTTGTTATATAGTGGAAGTTTTAACTGGGCTCACTAGGAAAAAACTTGTGCCCCTTTAGAAGTTCCCGCTGAGGCCCCGATGGATTGGTATTGTACGCGAAGTTGACGAGCCGTTAGCGATCGTGTGGTCCGCAGGGATAAATTAAGTTGGAAATAGTTGGGTTAAGACGCATTGGATCCTCTTCAAAGTGAATTTCAACCAATTATTAAATTAATAAATAATTAGATTTTTTTTTTTTTAAATAGTGCATGCCATTTCTTTTTAGGATTTACACTAATATTTACTCAACATTTAAAAACTTTTAATCATCTATAATTTAATTAACAATTGAAATTTCTCTTTCAATAATGATTACAATTTTGTATTTGGAAAGGATATGAATCCAAGTGAAGCTATTTTGAATAGTTTAAACTTCATTATGTGCCCATCAAATAAAAGAAAGAGAATATTTTAAAATAAAGTTAAGGGATATTGAAAATTAGAATGGCTAATAGTTATAACTATTTTGCAGGTTAAGCTTGATATTTTTGCTAGTCAAATACTACAATAAAATAATTTTTCTCGGGTGCAATAATCGTAAGAAAAGGCCCAAAAATCTATTATCATGATATTTTTACGCTTGTTGTGAATCTGAACAATGTGATTGTCATTTCAAAATTCACATTGATGTTCAGAGCATTTAATAAGTTTTAGACAAACATAAGAATAGTCTTGACTTTGAGGATAATTTCACCATTTAAATTCGCTAAAGATTTAAGTTATTTATAATACCCAAATATTTTCCTATTGTTTACCTTTTAAGCTCAAGAATTATCAAATGAAAAATGAGATATTCTATCATTTAAGGATTTTTTTTTAAGGGTTGTTCTTCAAATATATATATTAAACATTAGAAAATAATGAGTCAGTATCATTCAATTTGAGAAAGTTACCTTTCATCGTCTTAAATTGAGAGGCGTACGTAAGAAACCATCAAAAAGTTCACATTGAGCTTATCTTCTACTTCAACTACATTACTCAGAATTAAGCTAAAATAACATTGATAAGTGAGCTTAAATAGTAAGTTTCTTTATCTATCAAGAGATTATTTATGACCTACTTAAGATATTATACTAAGCCTAATATATTTCATCCTATTTTTCTTCTATGCTTGTATTTTAGAATATGTTAGGATAATATAAGTAAAAGAAGTATGGAAGAAAACTAGAAGTAACTTCCAAAATGAAAGTTTAGGAAGAACCTTCTTTGAAAGTAGAAACTAAATTATGAAGTAAAAAAGAGTATTATCTTATTGTTTAATAAAATTTTATAATAGTAGAATTATATTCGTTTTATGTACTAGATTTGAAAAGTAATTATTAAAGTTGAATAAAAAATAATATTTTTATCAAGTTCCTTGAGCTTCAAAAGTTTTTTCCAACCAAAAATCACGGAAACAGAAAAAAGAAAAAAGGTAAAAATAATATTTTACCAAATTCCTTAGGCTGTGTTTGATTTGAAAGAAAATGGAAGAAAGAAATAGAAATAGATAATGAAAGAGAAAAGAAAATAAAATGAAAATGAAAAAAATGATTTTCTTCATTAATATTTAGTTAGTAAGAAAATATTTTCTTTTCTTTTAAATTTCCTTCAAACTAAACAATAGAAAATATTTTCTCTCTTATTTTCTTTTCTTTTCCTTCATTTTCCCTCAAACCAAATAGAGTCTTTAGTGGAAATAAGTTCTAGTTTTCTTCTTGGCCAAACAAACAAATGAAATTGTAGAAGTAACTTTCTTCCTCTACTTTTATTTTACTTCAATGCAAATAAACACATGATTAATGTCATCATTCATCTATGAAACTTATGAAGCAATTGAGTAAAATTAGATTTAAAAATAAATAGAAACCTAAAAATTTTTGCAAGAGACTTAATGGCATTAAAAAAATGCAATTAGCTCATTCATATTATATGTATATGTGAGTAATTTATTAAATTTTAATTAGATTCCCAGCACCCACCAATTTGATTCTGCACTATTAATTCTCTTCATTTTAATATGATATGTTTTCGATTAGGTTGACGTGTTCCGAAGGTACACATGACATGAGGGGAGCCAGGTACTGAGGTGGGTGGATATGGATTGTGAGTGGCTACTGGTCCTCTTGGGCCAAGGCTGACATTGAGATGAGTTTGCAAATTGAAGGCTCAGAGGCCATTGGAGGGGACTTGAGAGCCCACTTGAGGATTGGTGGGCTCTACTCACACCGGGTGAAAGCTGATGTGGCACTGCTGGGTCCACATATTTATTATTTGGATGAAGACCAATGGATTTCTTAATTAAAAGTTACGATGGTTTTACTGAAGTATGGTTAAAATTATCAATATGCACAGTCCGGTATCAATGGCAAAATTCTACAAAAGGGGTCGCCTCTTCTCTAGGTATTTTTGGTGCATAAAAGTCTCTAATTGACTTTAAATCTCTTCGACTGTGTTTGGATTGAGAGAAAATGAAGGAAAAGAAAAGGAAAGGAAAGGGAAAGAGAAAAGGAAAGAAAATGATATGGAAATTAATTTCCTTTTTTATGTTTGGTTAGAAAGAAAATAAAGAAGAAAATCTCAAGGAAATTTTAGAAAAAAACAGCTTCTTATGTTTAGTTGCTCAATAGAAATTTAAAAAGAAAATATAATTCTAATTAAACTATATAAAATTTTAATATTAATTTACATATTATTGATATAATTTTTAATTTTTAAATAATTAAGCATATAATAACTAAATGGTCCAAACTTCACAAAAGTTAAAAATATCTTGGAACTAAAATTACAAGGAAATTTCTGCAAAAATTTCTCTCCCTTTTTCTTTTTTCTCTTAACTTTTCTTTTCATTTATTTTCTCTTGGGTTTGAGGAAGAAAAGGAAAAAAGAAAAAAAAACCTAATACATTTTCTGTCACTTTCTTTTCCTTTTATTTTCTCTCTAATTTTCTCTCTAACCAAACAGTGGAAAACAATTTTTCCTTTCCTTTTCTTTTCTTTTCCTTCATTTTCTTTCAATCCAAACACAGCCTTCATATTTTCCATGTGTGACCTTGATGATGACTTTCATCCCTTCTTCAATATCAAAGGATGATGCTTTACGTTCTTTTTCCTAATTTTATTTATCTCAATTATAGCTTGTTTGTGCTTTCGGAGATTCGAAAATGGAGCGAGTTTGGAAGAAGTTTATCTGTCTCAATTATAGGTTGTTTGTCCTTTCGGAGATTCGAAAATAGAGTGAGTTCAAAAGAAGAATTGATTTTCATAGTTTGCTCAGAAACATCGCGCGCTCATAGGAGAATGATGGGCTCTAAACACAAAATTAAGAATCAATCTAACCCAAAAACCCTAATAGGAGCATGATGGGCTCTAAACACAAAGTCAAGAACCAATATAAATTCTATCCAATGTAGGACTATACTCACATATAGACTTTCTAATAATCTCCCTCTTCATTGCGAATATGCCACAATCATTTATGGAAATCACCATCCGTAGGATCTCAACTTTGGTATAAACCATCCACGTTGTGCACTGTGAGAAACCAGACCCAAAGTCATATATGACCACTTTGGGCTTCAACACCGGTTTAACTCCACTTGGGTCACAACCTAGAGGATCTCAACTTTGGTCTAAACCATTCATGTGGTGCACCGTGGGAAACCAGACCTAAAGTCACACCTAACCACTTTAGGCTTCAACACCGGTTTCACCCAACTTCACTCCCCCTTGGGCCACAACCTGGGCTCCGATACCAATTGTTGGAAATGGGAGCATGATAGATTCTAAAAACAAAGTCAAGAACCAATCTAACCAAAAACTTAAACTGATAAGTAGAGATCCCAATTTTATATTTAAATCCATAAACTTTTTTTATTCTATCCGACGTGGGACTAGATTCACATATGAACTCCTAACACTAATATCTGTATGAGCATCAACTTGATTTCATTGATGCTACTTTGCTGCTCTTTAATAATTTGGTCTTGAACCTCCATCCTTTGAGTCAACTTGTTTGTAATGTCTACCATGTTTACTTCGATTTTTTGTTATGCCTAAAGGAGTGAATAAGCGAGGTGTAGCAATAGCGGAGTGTTCACGTCTCCTTCAACAGAACCCCTGTCAGCCTCTTGTAATTCGGTAGAATGGCACCGATTTGAGACATGTGAGATGATGTACACGATCAGATCCCGCTAAGACCCCTCCCAGACCTATTGAGAAGTTCAAATCAGAAGACTGATATTCTATAATGGGTTTCTTACCATTGCCAACCATGTTGGATGTTACTGCAATTGGATCATCGTAAGTAGAAAATCTCTTTTTATGAAACCGCTTCTCTTTAAAGTATGAGGTTGGGACACCAACTCTGTCAAATAACTGAATACTGAGGGCTTTGTCTGTTGGAAGTCGCAGCGATAATCAAATAGAATCGCATAGATCAACGACTCACACTAACACTAAGGGGTCATCTGGTTTATATTTTTTTCTTGTTAAATACTCTCTTAAATCTTGGGTGGGAAGCTCAGTAGCATTAACCATTTTTTGGTGGTGGATCAGAGAATGAGCACGTGCCCATTGGACACGAGCATCACACCTTGTGTAGGTCTCTTGTTATTATTTATAGTGTTTATCACGAGATATGGTATCATCTCTATTTTTGGAGAGAATTACACATGACTGACAGTTAGTCTCGTATTTAACTTTTAGACAAGGGAATTTAATGTACATTACGTGAGATGAGGATCAGCCTCGTGTCCGAAGTATGTTACTTAGAGTTTAACCTTGCATGTTTGAGATCCCACGTGAGGCAGAGAATTAGCCTCATATTTTGAAATTTCTACATAGGGCTTAACTATGTGTTCTTGCTGTTTTATGCGGGGCTGAGACTCACATTCTTGTTGTTCTATGTAGGGACTAAGAATTAGCCTCACGTTTACGTTCTGTCACATAGGGTTTAACCTTGCGTTTAGATGGATTGATGGGGGACTAATATTATAAGTCTCGCATTTTGAGTTGTCTTCATGCTGGAGAGCATTTACACAGGACTGCTGGATAGCTTAAAGTTTCAAATTTTCCATGCGTGGTTTAAGCTCATATTTCAAATTATTCATGCAGAAATCATCCTCGTGTTTAGGTACTGCTAGTTCGAGCCCTGCGCTCAACGTAGGCTTTGAGTGCTTTTCACCTCTTGCAACGACTTTGAGTCCACTTTTGAGCTATAGTTCGGCTCAAGCTTGATTTGTCTTCAGTGATGAGGGAAACAAAAACAATGTCTCATATGATGGGATATGAGACTACTAGTTTGGACGACTGTAAAGCTGTAAAATTATAGAACTTCCATCGAATGGGGGGTCTCCTCCTCCATAGGAACTGAGATCTCTTTGTTGACGCGATGATAACATTATGTTGCCTTGAAACTAGCCAACTCCGAAGAGATGAACATTTCATACATTTGTTGATTAAATTCAATGACGAATGTCTCTATGGTCTCTCTCATCTTATAGGTGTTAGATTAGATGATGACCTTCTTTTCATTAGCAAAGAGCATTCTAGCAGAATCGTCATATCTTAGTTGTCATCAAAATTGTAATTTCCTATTCCCATAGTATTAATTTACACTGATTTGGAGAGGGAAAAGAAAGACTATAGAGGTTATAAGAGAGAGGAGAGTTGAATCGTGTTTCTCTTTGTTTAATATTGGGCTATTCCTTCATCACTATGAGACTCGCTCCTATATTTCATTGATGATCCAACACCTTGACCGTAGATGGGAGAATGAAGAGAGTTGCAGTCTTTTTGAGGGACTCTTGAGAGTTTACTTGCGGCATGCAACAAGTCTTGAGTCAAATGATTTTCCAGAAAGACCCCAAATTATCTCGTTTTATGCCTATTTATAGGCTAAAAAGGATTTTGACTACTTTTCTTTTTTTAAGATAAGTTTGGAAGTTTCTTTTCCTTTGAAAGGATGTAGTTATATTTGTTTTGATTACCCAATTTATGATTACAACTAAATTTAGTTAATCTATAATTCTATTAACGCAAGGCAGTAGTCTCGCATGCAACTTTGACGAGAGGCTACAGGCCTGCCTCACATATAGTTTTGATACGAGGCTACCGGCTAGCCTTGTGTATAGTCCGTCTTTCAAAAAAAAAAATTCATTTTATGCATTGGTGATATGTAGATTACTTGTAGACACCATATCTATAAAAAGCTCCCATATTAACTAACAGGAAAAAAAACTTCGGGTATTAATTTCAAAATATCATCACGAAATTCAGAAGCTAACTATTCTTCTCACCATTTTACCAATATTACAATAAAAGACCAAAATTAAGACTATCTGTAGCTATTAAATCAATCAAAATTGCAGTATGATATGCAAGAGTCCACCCAAAATAAAAGTACAACAATTTTCCTGGTCTCGAACCCCCTGAATGATGTTGGAAGAAAATAAATTTTCACGGCTTACATATTGCAAATAAAATTGTCTTAGCCTCTTTGTTAGCTAACAAGCAATGTAACTGAATGATATAATATCTGAAATTAACCAAACAAAAAAATCTAGGGAAAGTCGTACTCTTAACAAAAATTAGTATATCAACCAAAGAACAGAACTTGCCAAAAGATAAGTTTTAATCTTCCTGTAGGTCCAAATTTATTAGTGTCACGTCTCGCTTCCGATATATGGTATACGAGTACATACAACAAGTACCGACAACATATTTAGCTTTAATATACTAAAGTCTCAAATAGAATATCAATAAATTTGTTATAATAATACTTAATAATTATGATAGAAAACTTTAACTAAAATTCCACTTTTCATTGATTGAAATAAAGTTTGGATACAACTGAAAAAAATATCAGAATTAAATAAGTAAAAATAAGATAACTCTAATTTTTTATTGGATTTTAATTTTCTCTTCAATATACATCAGATCCAACATCAGTTCTGGTGTGTCCATCAATAAGTTTATGCATGCACACCCAGATACTCAGATTGCGACTAAAACAATATATGTAAATATAGTTGAAAGAATATAAAAATATTATATTAATCTGTAACAATAAAATTTACTACTATAAGTTAAACCTAATGTAATATAGGTGCAGTGTAACACCCCATTTCTTGGAGGAATAAGGAAATAGAGTGCATTACCAGAGGGCACGTGTAAGTCAACGTGCACGAGACCTATAAGTATGTAAAACTAGAAATACTAGTTGTCTATCAGGATCTTGGATGTTAGTTTACTGCCATATAAGAGAAAATATACAACATGTTTAAAACAGAAAGCAACAACTACAGTACTGATATAAAAGTTGGAAATTAAGCCCTAAAAAGGTGATACATACCAAATCAAAAATACAAAAGCGGAAGTCTAGAAATCTACTGTGTAGACACTAAAAATAATTAAATTAAAAAAAAAAAAAAAAAAAATTAAAAAATTCTAAGTGGGCACACCCACGGGTGCACCCGCGGGATGCAACCCGCGGGGGCACCCGCGGGTTGCAACCCGCGGGGGCACCCGCGGGAAGCATCCCGCGGGAGCACCCGCGGGATGCAACCCGCGGGTGCACCCGCGGGTTGCAACCCGCGGGGGCACCCGCGGGAAGCAACCCGCGGGAGCACCCGCGGGTTGCAACCCGCGGGAACCCCCGCGGGAAGTAACCCGCGGGAGTTCTCCCGCGGGTTGCAACCCGCGGGAGCCCCCGCGGGTTGCCACCCGCGGGAGGTCTCCCGCAGGTTGCAACCCGCGGGAGCCCACCCGCGGGAGGATTCCCGCGGGTTGCCACCCGCGGGAGGATTCCCGCGGGTGGCAACCCGCGGGGGCGATCCCGCGGGTTGCCACCCGCGGGTTGTTTTTCGTTGTCTTCCCGTTGTTTTATTTCCTATTTTATTTTCCTGATAATCCGTGATCCGCTTTTTCAGGAGAGAATTGAGCCGGATTTCGAGCTTCTTCGGTTTATAAAATACAGGAATTTAACGAGAGAAAGGACTTTGGACTTTGGACTTTGGGACTTTTGGATTGGGGGAAGATCCTTTCGGGAAGAGTCCAATTTTCCAGAGTCCAAATATCCAGAGAGGAGTTCCTCAATTCAGAGAGATCGGATCGTCAACGGAGTACAGAAACAAAGCTCCACCGCTGCCAGACCCACAGAAATAAAGGGGAATCGAAATCAATCGATCCCCATTCTTGTAATCTCGATTTTCTATTTTGTAATTTTTCTTTTATTGCTGTAATTCAAAATTAAATTGGCATATAAAGGAAGATTCAATTTTTCGGGCAAACAAGAACTGGCGACCACAGTGGGAGCTCCTCTGTTTACCACAGAGAATTTGGTGGCGCAGTCCGACCGGGTGCCGATTGGCTCAATGGTTGAGATGCTGGTCATAGAAGTTGACCAGCAAAAATATGAGGAATTTCTTTCCTCCTCTGATTCGGAGCCTAGGCGTCATCGCCGGGTGACGATGAAAAAATGTGAGGCGTCATCGCCCACTGGAAATCAAAAGGCGTCATCGCCTATGAAAATTTACGAGGCGTCATCGCCCGTTGAAACTTACGAGGCGTTATCGCCCGTTCCAAAGTCAAGCCAAAAGTCAAATCAGTCCCTGACCCGCTCCCAAAAGAGAAATTTAAGGCGTAAAACTCAACGAGCACGCCTAAATCATACAGAAAAAATTGCAGGAAACTCCAAGACAGTAAAAAAATCTGGAAGTAATTCCATGAGCGCAAACCCGCGGGTTGCAACCGCGGGTGGCAACCCGCGGGTTGCAACCGCGGGTGGGAACCCGCTGTTCCCAACCGCGGGTGGGAACCCGCGGTTCCCAACCGCGGGTGGGAACCCGCGGTTCCCAACCGCGGGTAGCAACCCGCGGGTGGCATCCCGCGGTTGCCAACCGCGGGTGCCAACCCGCCGCTTCCAACCGCGGGTGTCAACCTCCAGGTTGCAACAACGGGTACAAATCTGGGTACAAATCTGCAATTTCAATCGCGGGTTGCATCCCGTAGATGCCACCGACGGGTTACGTTCAATGAACACAACTCTCATGTCTCCTCGAGCACGTCTATGGCGAACACGCAACATGCACCAAAAATTTTAATCTCTCTATCAGAGGCATCTGGGGCCCATACAACTACTCAGGACAACGTGCACTCCAGAAGAATCCGCAGGAGAGTTGGGGAACAATCTGATGCTGGAAAAGAGCTCAGCCCTGAGATATTGCAGACTCTCAAGTATTATGAACCAAGTTTGCGACGCAAGCGGCGTCAGGTTGCAAATAGAGAGGAGAAGATATCTCAAGACTTGAGAGAATACCTCAATTGGAAGAAGAACTCTGCACAGAATACTCCTCAATGCCAATGCGAACAGTTAATCTCAACTGTTCTATCAAACTGCGAGTGCCATCCGAGACGGTCCGTTTTTGAGCGGATCACCGAATCCAAAGGAATACGGACAATAAAGAGGGTGTGCTCTGGAACCGATCTACCTGCCACCTCATCAAATATGGTTAATAAAGGCAAAAAGGTGGTCGGAAATAACCTTTCGGATAAGGAAATTACTCCAGGATCAAAATGAGTTTCTATCGAACCAGAGGGCGCGCTTCTAGAAGAAGTCTCTGAAAGGCTTGAGAGACAAGAAAAACGTCTCGAACAGCACGAGGAGACCATAGAAGAAATGAAACAACTTTTGATTGAGTTGCTGGCTCAAACTAGAAAGAACCAATCATCGCCGTCCATTTCTAGTCGGCAGAAAGGAAAACGGCCTGTCCAAATAAATGAAGACAGCGAAGACGAAGATGAAGAAGTGCCTCCTCATTCAAGAGAGGAAGAGGAAGTGAAAGTTATCCTCAATCCTCACGCAGAGAAAATAGAGAAGATGGAGAACCAATTACAAGCTCTTCTTCATCGCAAAAAGCTACAAGAGATGGGGGTAGTCCGTCCCTATCCCGTAGAATGGGAGACCGTACCCTATCCTGCAAAATATAAACCGTTGAATCTTCAATCATTCGACGGTAAAGGTTCGCCGCAGCAACACATCTTCTATTTCCTCTCACAGACAGGACATCTCATGGGGAATGATCCAACTATGACTAGGATATTTGCGAGCACTTTACGGGGGCCCGCATTTACCTGGTTTATGCAACTTCCCCAGGGAACAATTAAATCTTGGGCTGATGTAGAACGTGAGTTCCTAGCCCGATTCTTTGAAGATGATATAGAAGTCTCCATATTATCTTTGCTAGCAGCGAAGCAAGAAGAAGGCGAAACGGTCAAAACTTATGTCGAGCGGTTCCGAGAACTTTCCGTTCGATGCCCACATGGCATGACGCAGGATACGCTTGTGGAAACCTGCAGACATAACTTGTTGACCGATATTTTAGACAAGATGGGTTCGGTCGAATCCAAGTCATGGAAGGATCTGCTTAAGCAGGGCGAACAGGCCGAAGAAATACTTCGACGTCTCGAAATGCAACAGTCTGCAACCGGAGATGGTGCAAACGAATCTTCATTCCATTTTTCCCGTTCAAAAGGGAAAGACATAACAGCAATGGCGGTAGAAAGTACACTGAAGCAGAAACTATGGCCAACTACAAGCAACACAGCAAAGTCGCCCAGACTTCAAAAGCAGTATTCGTTCAAGGATGAACATACTGCTACTATGTTCAATCTGCTCACCAAACGCAAGATGCTTAAATTGCCGGAGAGCAAGAGACCTGAAGAAGTAGGGAAAACTAACGATCCGAATTACTGCCTGTACCATCGGATTGTAGGTCACCCCACAAAAAATTGTTTTATCTTAAAAGATAAAATTCAAGCGTTGATTGACGCTGGAGCAGTTCAGCTCAAAGCTGAACAAAAAAGGAGTTAGAGCTAACTCCGACACATTTAATGCGTGAGGTCTAAAAGTACCACTTGGGCTCACAACAATTCCCAAAAAATGGGCTCAGGGCGGTTAATTTAAACCCCCAATTAAAATATATATATATATATATATATATATATATAAAAAAAAAAAAAAAAAAAAAGGGAAACACCCAACGCCGATAAGGCTACGGGAAGAAAATAAATTTCTCGCCAACCCCACCATACTGGGGGTAAAAAAGTATGAAACAACCAACGCCGACAAGGCTACGGGAAGAGAATAAATTTCTCGCCAACCCCACCATGCTGGGGGTAAAAAGTATGAATCGCCCAACGCCGCTAAGGCTATGGGAAGAGAATAAATTTCTCGCCAACCCCATCATACTGGGGGTAAAAAAAAAAACACCCAACGCCGACAAGGCTACGGGAAGAGAATAAATTTCTCGCCAACCCCACCATGCTGGGGGTAAAAAGCATGAACCGCCCAACGCCGACAAGGCTACGGGAAGAGAATAAATTTCTCGCCAACCCCACCATACTGGGGGTAAGAAGTATGAATTACCCAACGCCGACAAGGCTACGGGGAGAGAATAAATCTCTCGTCAACCCCATCATACTGGGGTAAAAGTATGAACTGCCCAACGCCGCTAAGGCTACGGGAAGAGAATAAATTTCTCGTCAACCCCACCATACTGGGGGTAAAAAGTATGAATTACCCAACGCCGACAAGGCTACGGGGAGAGAATAAATTTCTCGCCAACCCCATCATACTGGGGGTAATAAGTACGAATTACCCAACGCCGACAAGGCTACGGGGAGAGAATAAATTTCTCGCCAACCCCATCATACTGGGGGTAATAAGTATGAACCACCCAACGCCGCTAAAGCTACGGGAAGAGAATAGATTTCTCGCCAACCCCACCATACTGGGGGTAAAAAAAGTATGAATTACCCAACGCCGCTAAAGCTACGGGAAGAGAATAGATTTCTCGCCAACCCCACCATGCTGGGGGTAAAAAGCATGAATCGCCCAACGCCGCTAAGGCTACGGGAAGAGAATAAATTTCTCGCCAACCCCACCATACTGGGGGTAAAAAGTATGAATTGCCCGACGCCGCTAAACCTACGGGAAGAGAATAAATTTCTCGCCAATCCCATCATACTGGGGGTAAAAGTATGAACTGCCCAACGCCGCTAAGGCTACGGGAAGAGAATAAATTTCTCGTCAACCCCACCATACTGGGGGTAAAAAGTATGAAACACCCAACGCCGACAAGGCTACGGGAAGAGAATAAATTTCTCGCCAACCCCACCATGCTGGGGGTAAAAAGCATGAATCGCCCAACGCCGCTAAGGCTATGGGAAGAGAATAAATTTCTCGCCAACCCCACCATACTGGGGGTAAAAAGTATGAATTACCCAACGCCGACAAGGCTACGGGGAGAGAATAAATTTCTCGTCAACCCCACCATACTGGGGGTAAAAGTATGAATTGCCCAATGCCGCTAAGGCAAAGGGAAGAGGAAAAGTTTGGTATTTAAACCCAAACGAAACCCTCGACAACTCACTATGCTGAGGATAATAGCATGGCTAGCCCAACTCAAACGGTAGTTGGTAAAGGCAAAATCAAACCCGTTGATAGCTGGGGGTTTGCTAAAAATCCCACGACAAATCTGTCACAACAGTATTCTTACCCGAATATAAGAATACATCACTGCCCTAAGCTGCTAAGGCAAAGGGAAGAGGAAAAATTTGGTATTTAAACCCAAACGAAATCCTTGACAACTCACCATGCTGAGGGGAATAGCATGGCTAGCCCAACTCAAACGGTAGTTGGTAAAGGCAAATCAAACCCGTTGATAGCTGGGGGTTTGCTAAAAATCCTAATCAGATAAATCTCCTGTCACGTTAAGATTTCACCTCTGACAGCAAAACTTTTCTTGTCATTTTGCTCCGACAGAGCGAGCGACACTCAAAAATATTAGTCAAGTTAAAATCATACCTCTGACATCATAATTCAAAATCAAAAGAGATAAAATCCTAATTAAATCGGTCCCCTGTCACGTTAAGATTTCACCTCTGACAGAAAAGAAAATTCACACTTCATCAAGTCCAACATTACAACCTCTGATGAACGTGCTTTAGATATCGTTAAGTTGAAAATCACCTCTGACGAAAATTATCTCCCTATCAAGTTAACAGTTACCTCTGATAGTCCGATTCCAAAACTAAATACGTTAACCGTCACCTCTGTTTAGTCAGCTTGTCCCTATCACGACCAGATCCTCTGAATAGGTTAAGCTCCAAGACACGTTTAATGTCACCTCTGTCTTTTCCTGATTCGTCATACTAGATGTCACTGAACGATTAGGATTAAAATAAGCACGTTAATATTATACCTCTGCTTGACCTAAAATAAGCACGTTAACATTATACCTCTGCTTGTCCTCTAATGAGTACGTTAAAATCATACATCTGCTTGTTATGGAATAAATAAATATATTAACAGTTATCTCTATCGACCAAATCTTTTAAAAGGTCCATAACCAAAATTAAAAAATCCAAAGTATTTCGAAATTCAGTACAGTTCAATACAGAACTTCAAAAACTTTGGAGGGGGTTATGTAGACACTAAAAATAATTAAATTAAAAAAAAAAAAAAAAAATTAAAAAATTCTAAGTGGGCACACCCGCGGGTGCACCCGCGGGATGCAACCCGCGGGTGTTCGCGGGGGCACCCGCGGGAAGCATCCCGCGGGAGCACCCGCGGGATGCAACCCGCGGGTGCACCCGCGGGTTGCAACCCGCGGGGGCACCCGCGGGAAGCAACCCGCGGGAGCACCCGCGGGTTGCAACCCGCGGGAACCCCCGCGGGAAGTAACCCGCGGGAGTTCTCCCGCGGGTTGCAACCCGCGGGAGCCCCCGCGGGTTGCCACCCGCGGGAGGTCTCCCGCGGGTTGCAACCCGCGGGAGCCCACCCGCGGGAGGATTCCCGCGGGTTGCCACCCGCGGGAGGATTCCCGCGGGTGGCAACCCGCGGGGGCGATCCCGCGGGTTGCCACCCGCGGGTTGTTTTTCGTTGTCTTCCCGTTGTTTTATTTCCTATTTTATTTTTCTGATAATCCGTGATCCGCTTTTTCAGGAGAGAATTGAGCCGGATTTCGAGCTTCTTCGGTTTATAAAATACAGGAATTTAACGAGAGAAAGGACTTTGGACTTTGGACTTTGGGACTTTTGGATTGGGGGAAGATCCTTTCGGGAAGAGTCCAATTTTCCAGAGTCCAAATATCCAGAGAGGAGTTCCTCAATTCAGAGAGATCGGATCGTCAACGGAGTACAGAAACAAAGCTCCACCGCTGCCAGACCCACAGAAATAAAGGGGAATCGAAATCAATCGATCCCCATTCTTGTAATCTCGATTTTCTATTTTGTAATTTTTCTTTTATTGCTGTAATTCAAAATTAAATTGGCATATAAAGGAAGATTCAATTTTTCGGGCAAACATACTGCTGCTCAGCCTGCTCAAGAAAGTATGGGTCAAACAATGGCGAATTCTTTCTTACATTTTCAGTATCTGAGCGTGTAGGAGAGCTCAGGGTTAAACCTGACAAGTAAAACAATAAAAAGTAGGGAGTGTATAATATACACTAACAAGTAAAATATGAATTGATGTAAAAGCATATGTACATATATGAGAAACAATAATGATCAAGTAACAATATCAAATAGGGATATACATATATATCAAGTTTAAATTAATATCTTATTTTAGTTTATATTTGAACTAAATGGTGAAGAAATAGACTCGTATCGTGAAAATACCCATATATAACCAGGACCCGGCTAAGATGCTGGCGCTGAACCAGCCGTGCCGCTAAGCACTCAAGCAGATACTGAGTAATCGGTTGTCCCATTAATATGGACTAAATAAAAGATGATGGATCAGTACTATCTGGGCGCCTCCGCGGACGGACCCATATTTCGGTTGCGCAACGTATCCTAAAGTTTTCACGATACAAATATTTTTCCACTCTTTAGTACTTCCATAATCTAAAGTTTCAAATTATATTACATGCAAATCAATCCGGAATATGATGAACCAATCATGTCAAAATTAATACATATACATGTCCATCATCTAATCAATATCCGGATAACAAGCAAGATGTGACCCATGTCAAAATCAAATTAACAGGCAAGTCAGGATCCAAGACATTATCAAAATATGTATATGTACTAATAAGAAAAATCCGATATATTTTCATATATTTTGTACAAGTAACTAGTATGTATATGTCAAAATAAACATGATGGAGTCTAGAATGTTAGAATAAGAGTTATGCAAATAACCATGTATATAAACCACACGTATATACAAATATACATATAAACACGTATGTGAGTATTAGGATGTAAAAATACCTATGATGATTATGTATGTGAATCACATATATATAATTATGCATATAAATACATATTAGGTAAGTGGGTACTAAGATGTAAGGATAATAATTAAATAGTCTCAACACTATTATAACGACTACTTTAACAATATAAGAATTTTTCAAATTCTAGCATAATTTTATAGTATGAAAAGTAGCAAATCTATTAAGCCTTACTAATGTATATATTTTTCAAGTGAATATGGATTAGTATAAAAAAAAATTATGATCTAACATAATATCTCGTACAAAAGAATATATATATATATATATATGTTAGTAATACGTATAAATATAGTTAGTAATACATACATATATATATATATATATATATATATATATATATATATATATATATATATATATATATATATATGTATATATATATATATGTAGTATATATGTTAGTAATACATTAGTTAGGTCATAATTCTTTTTATACTAATCCATGTTCACTTGAAAAATATATACATTAGTAAGGTTTAATAAATTTTCTAATTTCCATACTATGAAATTATGCTAGAATTTGAAAATTTCATATATTGTTAAAATAATCGTTATAATAGTATTGAGCCTATTTAATTTCCATTCTTATACCTTATTACCCACTTACCTATTATATATTTATATGTATAATTATATATATGTAATTCATATATATGATCATTATAGGTATTTTTACATCCTAATACTCACATACGTGTTTATATGTATACTTGTATATATGTGTGGTTTATATACATGGTCATTTCCATAACACTCATTCTAACATTCTAAACTCTATCATGCTGCTTTGACATATATATACTAGTTACTTATACAAGATACATGAAAATATGTCGGATTTTCCTTATTAGTACATATACATGTCTTGATAATGTCATGGATCATGACTTGCCTGTTAACTTGATTTTAATATGGGCCACATCTTACTTGTTATCTGGATATTGATTAGATGATGGACACGTATATGTATTAATCTTGATATGATTGGTTCATCATATTCCAGATTGATTTGCATGCAATATAATTTGAAACTTTAGATTATGCGAGAACTAAAGGGTGGGAAAATATTTGTATTGTGAAAAGTTTAGGATATGTTGCGCAACCGAAACAGGGGCTCATCCACAGGGGCGTTCAGATGGTACTGAGCTATAATTTCTTGTTTAGTCCATGTTTATGGGACGATCGATTGCTCAGTATCGGTATCTGCTTGAGTGCTTAGCGGTACGGCTGGTTCAGCGCCAGTATTTTGGTCGGGTCCCGAGTATGCACGGATACTTCCACGATACGAGTTTATTTTTTTACCATTTAGTTCAAATATAAACTAAAATAAGATATTAATTTAAACTTGATATGTATATATATCCTTAATTGATATTGTTACTTGGTCATTACTGTTTTCCACATATGTGCATATGCTTTTTATATCAATTCATATTTTACTTATTAGTGCATATTATACACTTCCTATTTTTTATTGTTTTACTTACCGGGTTTGACTCTGAGCTCTCCCACACGCTCATATACTGAAGATGTAACGAGGATCCGCCATTGCACGAATCATACTTTTTTGAGTAGGCTAAGTAGCAGTAGATTTCTAGGTTTCCGTTTTTTGTATTTTTTTGTTTGGTGTGTATCATCCCTTTAGGGCTTAATTTTTAACTTTTATATCAGTATTGTACTTGTTGCCTTCTATTTTAAACATATTGTATATTTTCTCTTATATGGCAGCAAACTAACATTCAAGATCCTGGTAAATAACTAGTATTTCTAGTTTTACATACTTATGGCCATATGCACGTTGATTTATATGTGCATACCGGTAATGCACTCTGTTTCCATTTCCCTCCAGGAAATGGAGCGTTACATGCAGTCACACTTATAACAAGAATAATTTTTACTTAGGATGTTATTAACTGAAAAAGTTAACCGATGTGATACCACTGTTTCGATTGTCTCCTATACAGACACAGGAAATGGTTATATGGATTGTCTGGTGCTGAATTGGATCTGCCGTCAGGTAAACATAAATAATCAGGTGTGATCCAGCAAATCATTTGCACCCATGGTATGCGAAATATTCAGTTGTACAATTTAAGAAGTTTACAGCCGAAACAAAATATATTTCCATCATTTAATTTCTTCTCCAACCCAATATCATTTAATATAATTCATGTCAAGTCTAAATTCAATTCATAATAAAAATAATAAAATTTATAAGTAATAGCAACAATATTAATAAATGAAATAATTTTTTAATTAGCAAAACTATTATATTTAGTGAGTCTAAAAAGAACTCATGTTGATTCGTGAAGCTCTTATTTATCAATTAACAATTACGGAAAACAATTTCAATTAACAAAGATCAAAGAGAAAGAAGAAAATGGAGGTTCTTATGGCAATATTCCAACAACAGTGTAGCGGTTCCGACGAGGAAGTGATGGCTCAGCGAGGCGGTGGTGCTCTGACAGCGGTCTAAGAAGATGAGGCTAGAGAAAGATAGAAGAAGTTTAGAGAGTTTGAGTTTGTATACGTTGAATTGAGAAGAGATGTTAGATTTATACAGTGTTGGATTCATGAATTATAAAACATGAAGGATTTGAGGGAATTAAAAAGAATAATAGAGATTTATGTTAAGAATTAAAAAGATAAATTTAATTTGGAGATTTAAAACAGTTGAATTCATGGAGAAGATAAAATGATTTAGAAGTTATAGAACATGAAAGGTTTGGGGATTAGAGAAAATGAATAGTCATATTTATTATTTTTTATTTTTAGAAATAAGAATAAAGAAGTAAACCCTTTAAGCCAAAAACTCCATTAAGCACATAAGGAAATACAATATCCAATTGTAAGAAATATACAACAAAATCAGACATTTTAAAGCCAGCAAAGTCTAGACATATTATAATATTAACCATAAGTCTTATCAGGGAAGTTCATCATCAAAATGCATTACAAAATATCTTAAAGTCATGAGTCCAGAAGAACAATAGGTTGAGAAGAAACACTTTCAGTTGCAGAAATATCAGCACCAGCATCAGCAGAAGAAAAGCCGCCACCACCACCAGCAGCCACAACAATACCACCACCACAAAAATTTTTGTTTGTTTGTTTGTTTATTTAATTAAATTGAATGGTTATTGCAATGAGCTCTTGTGAATCATGTATGCATCCAATACTCTCCACATCAATCCAAAAGGCTATAGCTCATTTCAATTAGATTACAGGTCTCTGAAAAGATTTCTGTAATAAATTTGTCGTGAAGCTCAATTCTGCATTTTAATTAGTGCACAGAATAAAGCACAAAAACAATTGTAAAAGTTTTTTCTTTTTCCCCCTTCCAACAAACTCTCAACTTATATCAAACATCAGACTTCACAAAAACTCTAAAACTAACTATACTCATAGAAAAAAAAACTAGAACATAGATCTCAACAGCCAAACTTCTGAAAAGATACAACAAATGAAACAAAAAAAAATATCAAAATCTCAAGTATCATCATCCAAATAAGAAATTAATAAAAGGGAAAAAGATGGCACCTTTTGCCTAGACTGTTTGGGTTAGAAATTTATTCGGCAGCGTCGCCTTCGATCAGAGAAAAAAAAAAAAGACAAATATTATTGAAAATAAGAAAAGGACGTCGGACTTGGACATAAAATAAAATAGGGGTATTTACATATTTGCCCCTTACATCTTTATAAATTATAATTTAGTCCCCAAAATCTTCATATTTAGGATTTAGTTCCCTAAATCCTTTAAGTTACTACAATTTAGTCCCCTAGTTTATATTTTGGCCCGATTTTCCCGTTTTACCCCTGATTTCCTTCACTTAATTCCTCTTTTTCTCTTTTCCCTCTCTTCTTAGTTCTTATTGGGTTCCCCCTTCTTATTCTCTTCTCTCTATTCACTTATTTGGTTCTCCCTCTCTATATTGAGACCAAATATATTATTCTTCACTAAATGTATTAAATCTAGAAATGAATTTATCAAATATAGAGAGTGAGAACTCAATAAATGAATTTATATTGAGACTTAAAGGTTTAATACATTTAGTGGAGAATAATATATTTGGTTGCAATATAGAGAGTGAGAACCCAATAAATGAATAGAGAGAGAAGAGAAGAATAAGAGGGAACTCAATAAGAACTACGAAGAGATGAGGAAGAGGAATTAAGTGAAGGAAATTAGGGGTAAAACGGAAAAATCGGGCTAAAATATAAACTAGGGGACTAAATTGTAGTTACTTAAAGGACTTAGGAACTAAATCCTAAATATGAAGATTTGGGGGACTAAATTATAATCTATAAAGATTTAAGGGCAGATCTGTAAATACCCCAATAAATAAAGATAATAATAATAATAATAATAATAATAATAATAATAATAATAATAATAAATAAATAAATAAATAAATGAATAAATTTTGTTGTGGTGAAAATTTGAGGTTGAGAGGAGAAGAGGAGATTTGAAGATAAGAATAACTTAATAAATACACCCTTTACTTAGTACAGTATTTTTATGAATCAATTAGTTAGTGATTAGCTAATTTTAATTTGGTGTATTCTTAATAGATAAGAATAACTTAATAAATATGTAACTAATTAATAAAAAGAGTCCTTTTAGAAAGTTTTAATTAGCTAATTTAATTTGGCCTATACTTATCAACTATGTATAACTTTTTGAATCTTTAGATTTTTTTTTTTTTTATTATTACATCTCTTTACTGTCTATATAAAATGAAAGTCATGTGAACTTCTTATACAATGTCAGTAAGCATTAAACTCACAAAATATTGACAAAAAAAAGTGCTCGCATAACAGATGTAACCATAGCCAACATCCTCATTTATATTGCCACACACTCTAAAGTCTAAAACTATACTAATACTTAATGGTATAGTAGAATAAAAGTCATGTGAAGATCTATAATGCGATGAAAACAAGTATGAACTCTTGATGTGATGATAAAAAGTAAAGCTCAAAGACCACAGCATAGTATGCACATTCATTATTACTTAACATGTGCCCTTGTAACCAACCTTGTTCGCGTTGCCAACACACATACTGAATGCAGATAGTTTTATGCATTAAGATATAAGAAAAAAGAAGTTGCGTGAACTCCTCACGTAGCGACAACAACAAAAATTAAACCTTTAGCATATCGATAAGAAGTTATGCTCCAGATAAAAGTAATGTTTCAGTATGCGTACACGTCCATTTTCACTTGACCGTCCCCGTCCCCAGATTGTATAAAAGTTTAAATTTACCAAAATACTTATTAAAGATATGGTATTCATACATCTCTTTATATACTTGCCCCTTCCTTAATATACCAGAGTACAAGAAAAATACAAACCCACAAACCCATTACCAACAATTACTAACAGGAGCCTTGTCATGTAAGCATCCTCCTCAAGTCAAGCGGTGACCGCACTCCCCAGCACGCCAAACGTCTCGAGCCCAAGATACAGAATGCGCGGAAGAGAGCATCCCGTCCTCACTGGGCGGTGACCAGAAGCGTGAGAAAACCTTCTATTTTTGCATGAACCCGAGTGGAAACTTCACGGAGAGGTGCTAAATTGGAGGTGGCCTTTCATTCATGGCCTGCTGATTCAAAAGAGCACAGAGCTCTCTCTCCGTCTCTCTCTAAATCCCCATCTCAATCGTGTCTATCTGAACGCTTTGGATCGATTTTGCCCTCGGCTTGGCAATTCTACAAGCGGCATTGGGGTATTGCCTCCTTTCTCTTACCTCTGTGTGTTTTGAGACATGGGTTTTTGATTTTGAAGTGGTTGATGGTCGAATTGGTGTTTTTTTGGAGTTTTTGGTGGTCAATTGATTATTTTGTAATGGGTATCTGGAGTTATTTATTTATTTTTTTTGGTAGAAGTTTTGAACTGGCAAAATTATTGGCATGTTGGTTTTAGATGGCTTCTTTTATTTTGTTGAGATGATGGAGGAATCGGATGCAGGGATTTGGGGTGTTGAGGGTTTTTTTTTATGTTGTTTAGTATGCAAGATCATTTTTTTTTTACTTTTTTCAGATGTTTGATCCTGTTTATCTTCTAAGGGTGTATTTGGCACATGGGAAGGAGTGGAAGTAAGAATAAATTAAGAAGTAATTTTCAAAATTAAAGTAAAAGAAGAGTGCTCGTCTTGTGCTTGTTTACTAATATATCTAATATATTGGAAGAAGTGTTTTTGGAAGTGAAGGAGTATTATTTAACTAATTAAATGAAACATATTTTATATTATTTTATTTATTTATTATGGATAAATGTATAATTTTTGAAAGACAATGATGATGATATGTAAATAAAAAAAAAATTGTCTTATTTTTTTACTTCCTACCTCACTTCCAACCATAAAGTACGAGAAAGAAAGTTTTGGAAATGAAGTGCTACATGGGCATCAATTCAACAATTAAGAAGTAACTTCCAACTTTTTTCTTGACCAAACAAACACATAAACTAGTGAAAGTAACTTTATTTCCACTACTTCAATTTTACTTCCATGCAAACGAACACACCCTAAGAAGCATTAGATGAATGTAATTATGCCTTATTTTTAATTGATTGTTGCAATGCAGCTAGATGGATGGCTTTTCTATCTGTTTGTTAATATATCAAAGGAATTTAAGGGAGGGAAATTAAATTTTTTATTCCCTTAATTTCCTCTTTAGGATATTCGGCTACAAGATTGCTGTATTGGGTTTTAGGAGTGGGAGCAATTTATCTTACGGGGTGGTTTTAGGGATTTATCCAAGGGAGTTGATTTAATTAATACTTAATTTCTACTACGACTATTCTTCCTACAATATTTTTTCCTCTCAATTTTTGTTGAGCCACAAGGCTTGCTATGTACTAATTTATCCCATCTGTTGGAAACATGTACATAGCTAGATATGCTTCCTGTTGAGATCGATGTTTGTTGAACATGTTATTCATTTCCACTTCATGTACTCTGTGTCGTTTGGAATACCCTTTTAGGCTTTTAGTTTCACCGTTTTATACTAGTTGAGATATTGATCCACTGTACATAATGATATGGTGTTTCTTTGGGTTGCCTATTTACCAGATCATTGTATTGCTGATATCTTATCAGAGTTTTCCCTTCTTGTTCGACATTTTCATGTTGTGTTTAGCACAATGTCTTGATAGAACAGTTCCTAATATCTCTCTTTTGTTTCCCGTTTTACACAAAAAAAATTGTTCAACATTTTTATGGGTTGCCTATTTACTAGATCATTATATTGGTTGAGATGGTATTATTTGATATTATTTTTAATGTTGTAGTTTGAATATTTGTTGTATACATAGTGTGTTATAACTGCCCTATGGTTTTCTCTTAGGGATGTACTTAATATTCTAATCCCCAATACAGATACCATGGGGGCAGGACGGAAAACTCAGACTTTTTATGCTGGCGAGAGTGTTGCATGGTCCCCCTTATCCGGCGATGGCTCTATCCTCACCAGGAACTTGGTTAAAGATGAATTGGGCGGCGTAATTTTTGGATGCAGACACTGTACCATGCAAGAGTGCCTTTCTAAAAAGCTATTTGGTATGTCGCAGTATTTGCTGTGCATATGTACTGTAGAAACCTATACATGTCATCTATTTGTTCGTATTATTACCGGTTCCTTTTAACTCCATGCCTCTTTCTACACAACTTGTCATTTTGTTATATCCAAGGAAGTGACAACTGTGAATTTAATTGTCTTATCAACTTTGATAATCAATCAGTACTTAAAATGTAAAGCATAAGTTGGTGTTTTCCTATCACTTATCTTTCCAATTTGTTGGTGACAGGCTTGCCACATGGGCATTTCTCCTATGTGAGAAATATTGAGGAAGGTCTGCCTTTATTTCTGTTCAATTATAGTGATAGAAAACTCCATGGCATGTATGAGGCTGCGAGCCATGGCCGCTTATTGTATGATGCCTATGCATGGACTGACGGTGGCACAGGGAAGACACCCTCTCCTGCACAGGTATTATTGATAGGCTGTTTTACTTGACGGAGGTGAATCATTGATCTTCTATGAACTTTAATGTATAGAAGTTCACATGTTGAATGTCATGTAGGTTTACATCCGTATTAAGATGCAGTGCCAGCCGCTGACTGAGAATCAGTTCAAAAGAATAATTGCAGACAACTATTTTTCTCCGCAGCATTTCTGGTTTGAACTGGACCACAATCAGACGAGAGCTTTAACTGCACTGTTTAAACGTTCTCCTGGTGCTATTATGCTGCCTCCTGTTTTGTCATGCAGGAAAGAGTCTTTCCCTCCATTATCAGCCAATAAAGGTGCTCAAAGCAGGAATAAACTTCTCACAGCATCACCAGCAAGTAAATGGAAAGCAGTTGATCGCAAGGGGCATCAAACCACTGAAGCCAGCAACCCAATATGCGAGCTAGAACCGTCTGCCAGTATAGTAAATGAGAGTAAGACTGGATTGGTTCACGAAAATTGTGAAGATCTTAGACAATGTATCCCAAATAGAACATCATGTGCTGGTTTTGAAGAAACAGATTCTAGAGGCACAATCTCAGATTGGGAGGAGTTGGCAGAGGAAAATGCACACAATTTAAGTTCAGGTGCTAGGTTGGATGGAGCAAACCTGACTTCGCAGGAACAACAATCTAGTGCTGAGGGGTTAGAGAAGGAAGAAGAAAGAGTGTTGCTCCTGCTACAGAAGTTGGTTGCTGAGCGTGAGAGTTTGAAACCATATTCGGATGCAGGAAGTTCTAGAGAGTTTGATCATAATCATGAAAATGCTGAAGATGTTTGCATTTCGAACTCATCTACTATTAATTACATAAATGGCAAGTTGGTTGCTGAGTGTAAGAGTTTAAAACCATGTCCAGATGCAGGAAGTTCTAGAGAGTCTGATCATAATCATGAAAATACTGAAGATGTTTGCATTCCGATCTCATCTACTGTTAATTACATAAATGACAAGTTGGTTGCTGAGCGTAAGAGTTTAAAACCATGTCCAGATGCAGGAAGTTCTACAGAGTTTGATCATAATCATGAAAATACTGAAGATGTTTGCATTCCGAGCTCATCTACTGTTAATTACATAAATGACAAGTTGGTTGCTGAGCGTGAGAGTTTAAAACCATGTCCGGATGCAGGAAGTTCTAGAGAGTTTGATAGTAATCATGAAAATGCTGAAGATGTTAGCATTCCGATCTCATCTACTGTTAATTACATCAATGGCAAGTTGGTTGCTGAGCATGAGAGTTTAAAACCATGTCCGTATGCAGGAAGTTCTAGAGAGTTTGATCATAATCATGAAAATGCTGAAGACATTTGTATTCCAATCTCATCTACTGTTAGTTACACAAACAGCAAAAATGTGGAGATGATGGGCACATCTGGCGTCGACCATGGAAATGATGAGGTAGTATAATTGACAGGGTTTGTATATTACATGGATTATGCTTTTTTCTTTTTGCTTCTAATTGTATAGTATAACTTGACACTGGATACATATATGTTTATTAATTTATCTAATGCGCAGTTGGTGCGAGTTATTGAAGAACTAAAAGAGAGGACTTCAAATTTGGAGAAGCAGCGGGTATGGTATATTGCATATGTTTTTTCTGTTTATTTTAGTACCTGGAAATATTAGTAATCTGTTTGAATTTTGTATGTGCATAGATTGTGATTATTGAAACTAGAAGATTCTTTATATTTAGTTTCTGGGAATCTTGAGGGGTTGCCCATATAATTTTACAGGTACAAAAATGAAAACATCATGACTAGATATTAGGAGGTTCTTGTGAAAGATCATGTTTGATCTCTGGATGTTATATCTAAGTTTTATTTATTTTCTTTTATTCTGTATAAATTCCAGGCTACCACCTGAGTTTCATTTCCCTGAAACATTTTCCCTGAATTTTGCTGCGAAATATGTGACTATCTTGTTAACCCTAAAGAAGAAAACCTTCAATAAAAGGAACTATGATATGGAAGAATAAGAACATTTTCTGCCATTATATGCCTGCCTTGTTCTAGTAGTTTTTTTTAGTTTTTTTTAAAGGAAAACGAATGAACAAGTTCCAGTTTTATTATTCTTTCAAATTTAGAAATTCTCTTAACCATAAAGAGACCAGATTTGACCTCTTACAAAAATTTTTGGGCCTTTGCTGAATTCCTAACATCTTTTTTCTTCTTCCCAGATCCAGCCTCCTTACTAGCTATAAACTTATTTTCCTGTAACTGATACCTTCATAACCATCTATGTTCTGTTTCTTTAGGATCACAATAACTTCCTGTATTTGATCCTTCCAGCTTTCATTCATGCCTCTTTAGGACCAGAAACTTTTATGTGGCTGGTGATGTTTTTTGCTCTGAAACTTTCATTATTGATCAACATTTTGATGTATTTGTTTGTTTAGTCTTGCCCAGTATGCTTGTGCTCCACGGTCATCTGTTTGTCCTCAATGGATATTGCCTTGTAAAAAGCTCCTTATTGGTATCATACAATGCCAGATAACCATTGAACCCAAGATCTTAGGCTGATGTGTCAGAACCAAGTATGTAAAGCACTCTTAACATCAACCTTTGTATACATCATAGTACTTATCCTATCAGGGAATCAGCCTGGTACCACTTCAGTTGTAATTGAAACAGCTTGAATTCATCACATGTCAGAGTTGCAGTGGCCTGAGTTGAATAGCTACTACTGTGCTTGCTCTGTTGAATACTGTTTGAGAGTTTTAAGAGCAGTCAAAATTATGTTGGTGTATAAGCAGGTCTGTGCTTAAAGTCGGCTTTTAATTCTAACAGTAAGAACAAAATAGAAAAAAGCATCCCCGATTCTATGCATTTACCTCTCATGCGAGTTAGAACATGGTTTTGTATTATGTCCTGGCAACTGTTTGATTGATCTGGTATCAAAATGTAGCTTGCAGTTTTTACTGAGCTCTCAGCTTTATTTGGAGTCTTTTCTATTTGAAGTTATTAATGCGTGGGAGTTCAGCAGGGTCTTTTTCTATCTCTCATTTCTATGTTTAAGCAAATTCATCAATACTCTTGATTTATGTTATTTACCTTTCTTTGATTTTGCGCACTTATTCCTATATATATTGGAGGTATGATATGTATAGGGCAATTTTTGGATCAGGATTTCCCTGTGCTGGACAGGTATATACGCTCTTAGGGGTTATACACTTCACTTACTCATCTTTTTTGTGCTTTTCTAGACATTATTATCTATTGGATTGTATGTTTCAGGTTTCTCATCCTCCCTTCTCATATTGTTTATTTTGTTTCTGCTTAATTATTCTTCCGTCTGTCACATTGTTTGTTTGTATCTTTGACCCTAGTTAATATGGTTTGTTTCAGGCTGAGCAAGATCATGGAATGGAACTATTAAGAAATGCATTTAAGGATGCTGGGAGCAAGATTCAGCTGTTGCAGGATCGTATAGAAGAGCTTGAATCAAAGTCTGCTCTAGTAGTTGATGAATCTCCTGACAAGTCCATTGAGCAATATTTTGGTTCAGAAGACGTAATTTACCTAATTGGAGGTTTTAATGGCCATTCCTGGTTATCAGCTTTAGATTGTTTTTCCCCAACCTTCAATATCTTAACACCTCTGAAGCCCATGAGCTGTGCTCGTTCATATGCATCTGCTGTCGCATTAGATGGTCTACTCTATGTTTTTGGTGGCGGTGATGGTGACTCGTGGTTTAACTCAGGTATCAGTTGCTAATTTCATCACATCTCTATGTACAAAGTTTTTGTACAATACTATAAGCTGTGCCACACAATGACATCATCTCTTGGACTACAATGAAGTTGAATGTTACGATCAATGCCATGACGAGTGGACCTCATGTCCTTCCATGCTCCGTGAGAAAGGAAGTCTAGCTGGAACCACTTTAAATGGGAAAATATACGCTATCGGAGGAGGAAACAGTGTGGGTGGTTTTTCAGATGTCGAGATGTTTGATCCAATGCACGGAACATGGATTAATTGTCAATCACTGATTTCCAAGGTAACAATAATTATATCACTGTGTATTATCTATGCTTGTTAGTAATGAGAGTAATTGGGCATTCTATTGTTTAATTGAGAACATGCAATTCCTGGCGTTACAAGTTTCATGAGTTTCCCCTATATTTTGGAAATAATCTTTTCATATAAGTAATGTGCTTGTATTGTTTGTCTGTCTTTATTTTGCCTCAAAGATAAACCTGTTAGTTCTCCCTTGATTGCACGAGCTTAAAGATCATGATTATTTAAGGTAGGTTACCCTCCCACTTTAGCTTTTCGGTTCTAATGGATCTGTTAATTTCTTGCCTTGCCCTATTGCCAGGACTTCAGCTTAAAAGAAAGTCGTTATCAGATCCCGAAAAGTTTAATATAGGCTTTGTTCTTGAAGTACTTCTAATCATTTACGCTGGACTTATTAATCTACTGACCAGCAAGCACTCTTCCAGCAAATCTGCAATATATTCATATGCTGACTGGAATTTTCTAAATAAGTTTTCTGCCAAAAAACATTAAGGTTCATTTATCATTAAATTTGTTTCATCTCTCTGTTCTTACACTGTAGTTACTGTTGTTGGCTACTAAACATGTTTCATCCACTCTGTTGATCACTATGTCAAACTACTGATTGCTCTTGCATTTTGATTACTCCATGTGCAGTGACAAATATTAGCATGAAATTCATGCTACTTATTTACTGTACTACCACTAGTCTGCATTCTAAAGAGTACTTCCGTTTGCGAAAGAAAGAAGGATTGTAGCTTTGTCATTACTCATTACATTGTAATGGAAAATAGATTAGTCTTCATAATAGTTCTTGTTTCATATACAACCTTTTTTTCAAAAAATGATTCCTTTAATCTTTTCCCTTGCATTCAACTCCATGCAACCTCAACTTCATGTATAGCAAGAGAAAAGGAAATGCAAATTCATGTATAGTAAGACAAACGCAATGTTAACTTATGTGACGGTTGCTAGTTTAAGGATTGTTATATTTCAAGTCTGGAAGGAGATTACATGCTCTGCCGCTTTCAATTGCAACTGTATCACAGACCTATGAAGCACACACATCAAAGTGAGTGTCATATTTGTGTCGGTCACGTATCAGACCTCGATGCTTGCCCAATACGTCTTAGACACTTTGGAGTCATGTTAGATTTTAAGAATCCAAAAGCTTCTTTATTTTAACTGTGTTAGTTTCTCGAAAGTCCTAAAGAATGCGTGTCAGACAACATGGAGCATTGTATTGCTTTAAAAAAACATAGAAAATGCCGTTTTGACACAAGAGGGATAATATGCTAATAGAACCTAAACACTTCACAGCATCTTTAGAGTTCATAGACTTGGATTATTCAAGGTATTGGCTCGAAATTTCAGAATTAGTTAGTATAATGACTTGAATATAATCAATGCTATATTGTCATTAGGATTTTACATTTTTTTTTTTCCTTTTTTTCTAACAAAACATATCCTAATTGTGATGGTTTTTAATGTGTATAAAAATAGGCACATCGATGAGGATTCTTTATGAAAGGCATTTATTTGGACCCTTGTTTTTTTTTCAGTTTTAGTGACTCTTGATAGAGATCTTTTATGAAGATATTTATGTTGCAACTCTTGGTTATATTGTGACTCTTTGTTTTTTGCATGTGTCGTGCATATTATGTTTGTTATAAATAGTCTTGTAAAAGGCTCTTGGATATGGAACAAAGATAAATTTTTGAAATGGTTTCTATGTAAAACTTTGGCATGTGATGTGCTTGAAAAATTTCAACTGTGACTTGTTCGTAGTGGATGTGTGATTCCTGGATTTGAGGTCCAAACATATCCTTTATCATTTTCATTTATTTTTCCTACATATTTCTAGTTGGTCATCCCCATTTTCGTACCACAAATCGTAATCCTCTTCCATACTGCAATAAATTTAGTATCATAGCCCTATGGTCCATTCTCCATCATCATCTTCTCCATTTTCTTTTTCCATTTTCTTTCTCTTGTTTTAAATTTTAGTTTTGAAATCAGTTAAAAAAGAGAGAAAAAGATCAGAAAAAAATTGAAACAAAAGTTCTGTTATTGTACTGGCTTCAGAATTTTGACTGTTACAGTGTTGTTACAAGATATTGGTTGTTACAGTGTTGTTTTTATAGTACTGCATAGTGTTGCCACAGGATTCCAGATGTATATTCTATCTTTTTTTTTGGCTGATGGTGAACCTTTCAGAATCAGGGTAAGTGATGGGGATCCTTTATAAGAAGCATTTATTTTAACCTCCACTTTTTTTAATATTTAGTTTTAGTGACTCTTGATGGGGATCTTTTATGAGGATATTTATGTTGTGACTCGCGGTTGTGTTATGACTTGGCTTTTGTATGTGCCGTGCATGCTATCTTGTTATAAATAATTTTGTATGACTCTTGGAAACGGAATGGAGAGAAATCTTTTGAAGAAGTTTCTATGTAAAACTTTGGAACGTGATTTACATGAAAATTTTCTATAGTGACTTATTCGAAGTGGGTGTGTGATTCTAATGGATGTGAGACCATATCTGCCCTTTATCATTTTTATTTGTTTTTCCTACTAACTTCTAGTTATTCACCCCCTCTTCCTCAAATCTTCACCACCACAAATCATAATCCTCTTCCATATGCATCAATTGACTCTTCCATCTTCCTCAATCATCAATTGCAGAAAACACATTATGACTCTCCCATTAGCCATTATACTCCCTCTAACTCAGTCGCTGAACTCCCTCTTCCTTCTCTTATGAGTATTGCTACCACCGCTGACAACCACAATAACTGCAATTACCAATCAATCTTTGCTGCTATCTTGGAACTCTTTTGTTGACCATCAAAACTTTTCGATTAATGATGCCTGAGTTTTTTCGACGATGAAGAAGCCATATCTGAGCCCCGAGAGATACCGACATACTCCAATTAATCTTGATCATTTGTTAGAGGCCCAGTAACACTTCACGTTCCTCCGTGGTCCCTAGATCTAATCCCAATATTGTTGATCCTTCTCTGCGCTCATCGACAACTGTAGAGGTAGCAATTTCTGCCCTCGGCCAACTCTAAACCTTCTTGTAGTCGATTGCTACCTCCTCTCCCTATCGCCACCAAATCCAGACCTCGCCGGCCCCAATCGAGGCTGGAATTGACCTCACCGGCCCTAATTAAGGTCAAAACTGCCTCATTCACTGAATTCCAAAGCAACCACCTTTCCCCTTGCAAAAATTCTTCATCTCCCAAATCTTTTTCTCCAATCTTGGACAATACCCCTGTTCATTTTCGTAACAGATTGGTACTCCAAAGGACCTTCAGCAAACTCTTCGATCCAGACGCTTCACGTTTGTGTCCTTTTAGCTTATGATTCAAGACATAAATTCAGATCTGAATATGATTTCAAATTCTTTATTGGACATTGATCTATTTGATTTTCGACCCGACCTGTGTCAACTTCAGACTCTACCTGTTTTTGCCTACAGTTAGGTCTGCAGTCATCAATGAATTGAACCAAACATGTTTGCCACAAATCCGACCTGTCAAGACTTATGTGATGATTTGGAGCCCATTTCAAGTCTGATTCAAGCTTGAGTCAAGCCAGATTTGATGCATTTTAGATTTGGATTATTTTTAGAGCCACTTTCTTAGGATTTTCAGCTCCAGACTTCGCATAAGGATTCCAATGACTCTTAAGATTTTATGCTAGAGTTTGAACTTCTCCTTATTTTCTTGAGGTAAGTCCTAATTGCATCAATACTTTAGTCTTTTATTTTTGTATTTTATTCTTGTTATTTGCGTAGATTTGCATGTGTTCTTTATCTATATTTTCCAATTGATTTTTTTTAATGTTGCATTCCATTGCATAATTAGGAATTGCATTTTCTGCATATAACATAATTCAGCCATTAGAATGTCTTATTTTATTCATATAGTCGCACTTGTAATTGTGCTATTTTGGTGCCTATGCCTTGTGCATATTTCATCAGTGTGTTTGATTGAGACTTCATTCGACATGCTAGTTTATTACATGTTTCATAGTGGAAAGAACTTACCGAAAAGCCATGGAAAACCTACAAAATACTGATATCTTACTAGATTAACGAGACTTTAGAGGCCATTCAGAAGCTTCAAGAATGCTAGGAGATAGTGAATTAGAAATTTATAGCATATTTAGGAGATCCACTTTGAAGACTTGAAAGCAATGTTCTAAATATGAGGGATATGGACTCCATGCTTAACGGTGCCCCTAAATCAAGTATTTAAAGTGTGAAGGATATGGACACCATGTTTACCACTGTCCCTCATTCTAGTAATCTGAGTGTGAAGTATTTTGATATTATGATAATCAGTGCCTCTCGAAAACTCTACATACTGATATTGTGCGTATTTATGATAACGATAGTTCTAGGATTGTTGAGAATGCTTATATTAGTACTAGTGATGTTTATGAGTCGGAGGATTCTAGTACGCTCCCACTTGAAAAGATCTATGTTTATAAGAGTTTGAGTCCATATAAGATTGTTACCGGTGATCATTATTCTAAATATCTCTGATACGCTCGATATATCCCCTCAATATATTGTTTTTTGGAGTCAGCTGTGATGATACATTAAAAAATTTGGTCATAATTTTTTGTGTGCATATTAGCCGATATTTGCAATATCACTTGATTTATAGACCCGATACATCACCCAATGTATCGACCGATATGGTTCATTTTTTTTTTTACATGTTTTTAACATAAATATATGTTTAGTGCTTATAATTAGTATCATTCCTGTGTATAAGAATCCAAATTCTTTCATCTCAGCGTAAATTAATCAAATTTTAAAATTGCCGCCATGGATATATGTGAGAGAATCTCTCTGACGTGCCAAGATTTAAAAATGTTACAGATTTAAATTACAGATCTTATTTCAGTATTATTTAATACTTAAACGTTCTTTACGATTCTCTTCTTCGTTCACTTCTCTTTGTGTCTTTGTCCTTGCTATTACTGTCGCTCTCGCCATTATTATTAGTGTTGCTAATCTGTTTCAACTATGATTCTTATTGTGCCTATATCTCAATCATCTCTATAATTTATGTTTTCAAGTTGAATATGTTGTATAGTTTATTTTATTGTATTGTAATATACTTATATATATAGACATGTTCTTCTATACACACACACACACACACACACATATATATATAGATAGATAGATAGATAGATAGATTACGTTTTACTAGTTAGATAGATGAAATTAAACCACCTCTATGATAAACATATATTTGATGTGTATATATAATATTTGATATAAATGACCGATATGAGCTCGTATTCCTGGTATATTGTTCGATATTCGCTATCTGATATGAAAAGTACTGATTTTATACGATTATGACATCCTATATCTAGAACTTTGCCAGTGATAGGCCCAAGACACCTATAGATATATGCCCTATTTTCATACTTAATAGTTAGCACACCTATAACCTCATTTGAAGATCTCTTACATAAATTCTATGAGAAAATCTGTCGACAAATTATATTTAGTGATGAAACTTACATATTTGCTGCAAGTTTACGTGAAAGAATGCAAAATTCTCGATTAGAGACGAGGTGATAATTAGTATTTGTTTTGAGAGGTTCTGACGCAGGACGGAAGCAGGATTAGAGTTAGTAATTGAAAATTTATGGTTTATAGATAAATTGGGAAAGAACAAGAGGAGTTGGGAATCCAAGATAGATTTTTTTGAACACCCAAATCCATGCAGATTTCTCAAATTTCAAATACTTTATTCATCATCTCCAAAATATGTCATTCAAGGCATTTATATATAGGAAAACTCTAACAATAAAGGAAAGAACGAAATCCTAATAGAATCCAATCAAAATCAAATAAAATTCTATCATATCCGATTTTCAAAACCAAACAAAATCCTATTATAACAGATCCGATCTCCATTAATTCTTCCCGACCTCAAAGCATTCATTTCCGATGCATGTAAAGATAAAAAATGTCAAACATGTCCGGATTGAGCTGATCAGCATCTTTCTTCGAAGCATCCCAATTGGGCCATGGTGCGGTTGAGGAACTGTAACTCGCACATCATATTTAAACCAAGGCGGTAGTGAGGGAACTGTTTTCTGTGGTGAACTAGCTTTAAACAACAGTAGTTTTAGAAAGACGCTTGCAATGGAAATAATCGAATAATAATCTTATGAAATATCTAGGCTATAGGTAGTGGAAGCAATTTTCATCAAAACATCATAAATCGTTATATGGAACGTGTAGCTTCACAATTTTTGGAAGGAACCTCCCAGATAATCGAAACTTTCACTTCATTATCATTAACAAATTCCTGCAAAAAATTTATGGATATGCAATAAATTTGTATTCATTATTGCAAATTGCTAATTATCTGAAGATCTCATCACGCATAAGATGCAAATGTAATGTAACCGACTCAATTAGTAAAACTCCTAAAAAGAGAAATTTTGGTTCCCCATGGGACGCACGTTAATCACCGCGGATGATATAACATCACTGGTCCGGGTGGAAACTTGATGAATTTTGGAAGAAAACTCTAAAAGCTCGTTAGAAAATGATATATTATGAGTAACCTGCCTTCTCTTTAAGGATTCATTATTAGTAACACTGGTATCTATTATTTCATACTCGGTCTTTTCCTCTATCCTTGATTCCAAAAGTGAACACTTAGTATCGTGTGTGGGTACACTAGACTCCACTAAAGTATTCTGAGCATCACTAATACTCTCCGTAGGAATATAGATCTCATTAGGAGCATGGACTCAGTAGGTACATGTGTATTAGACTATGCTAGCTCATTAATAATATCACTGGCAACCACACAAGGAATGTCAATATTCCCAACATAAATGGTGTACTAGATTCTAAGAGTAGTTCAATAACAATATTAGTACTTTTATTAGGAACATGAACAATCTTAGTAGCTCTCGAATCATCAACATAATCAGTAGGCACGATATCCATTTGTTGACTATTCGAAGGGCACTCATAGTCATAATGCTAAGATACACTACACTTATAACACTTGATTGAGGTACATTGAGAGATAGGGTGTCCAAATCTTTCACTTAGAACATTATGTTCTAACATTTAGAGTGAGTCTCTTGTCCAACTTATTAAAGAGATGATTCCTATTATATGTAGGAAGATGCTCCTGTATAAGATTATTTTTCATCTCTGCACACGAGTATATAGGATTCTTATAATGTTCCTTGTTTTTTCTCATTATCTATCTCAACTGAAGTCCAAAAAGTTTTGGCTTGTTCCACTAATTTTCTCCTAGCGAACTGAAAGTTACTAGACATCTTATAACAATCGAAGTAGTATTTTATATCTACCAACCAATCAATAAAGTCACAGGAATAACTATCAAATACGGGATCTTTAAACTAGAACTTTTCATCTAATATTTCTCTTGCAACATACAAATCATAGATATATTTAGACCTATCTGACTCTAGATAATAACTTGATCGTGCTGTAAAATGGGACATATTTGTTATCTAGAATGGATCATGTAATGCAAGCCAATCAAATATGCACATGATAGTGAAAAATCTAAGACTCAGGCGAACTAAATGCATGCACTAAATTTATATATTTAAATTGCTTAGTTGCTAAATGTAAATGATATTGAATCCTAATTTGATGAAAAATAGCAAGTAATAATGAGATCATTAGAGAGAAGCAATTAAGTTCTATCAACAAATTATTGCAATCCACTAATATTTGTAAAGAATTCAGTAATTGAAATTTCAGTTTAGGTTATGTATCATCTGAAGGGATGAGTAGTTCATGTCCAAATGTATGATTCCATAAAATTTTTCAAAAGATTACTCGTAATAGAGCTCTGATAATTACGTACAGAATCCTTGGAACAACTGTAGCATTTGTTGGTCGGTGATGAGGCTGCGGTGGACAACAACTTGGGTGCTGCTGATGGAAAAGGTAGAGGCGGCTCGGTGGAGGGGTGAAGGAGGGTGGATCACGAGATTGGGTGACGAGGTCTGAGGTTGATGTGGTGGATCAGAAGGCAGTGGTGGTGTCCTTGCTGGGGTCTCGATGGAGTTGTTGTTAGTGTTTCAGTTTAGCAGCAAACGACGAGGGCGAAGCAGAGGGAAGAGGGGTTAGGTGTTGCTGTGCTGAGAGATTGGCTAGGGAGAATGATGGGGTTGTTGGATTTGGTCTGGTTGCGGGTCAGCTGCAGAGGAGCAGCATGCGCGGAGGCGCGATGGGAAGCAACGGAGGCTTGCGGAGTTTGAAGTGAAAGCGGGATTGTGGCTGGAGGAGATGGTGGATGAGTGGTTGAGAGGAGGAAGATCAGATACTCTCGATTTGTTTTTTTTGTTCTTTTATATCTGCCCTCCCTTTCGTTTTCTTTTCTTTTTTTCTCTTTTTTTCCTCATATATGTTATTTTTTTCCTTTTAGATCTGAGAGTTCAGATCTATGTGTTTTTTTTTTAAAACTAAAACTAAAATAAAATAAAAAAATGGAAAAGATGGAAATGATTAGAAAAGGAAATTTAGACTCTGATATCAATTTGACGCAGGACGGGAGCGAGATCAGGTAGGGATTTGAAAAATTAGATTTTGTAGATAAATTGGGGAAGAACAAGAGGAGTTTGGGAATCCAATAGAGATTTTTTTTAAGCACACGAATCCATAAAAATTTCTCAAATTTTCAATATTTTATTCATCATCTCCAAAAGACGTCATACAAGGCATATTTATATAGGAAAACTCTAACAATAAAGGAAAGGAAAAAAATCCTAATAGAATCCTATCAAAATCAAATAAAATCTTATCAAATTCGATTTTCAAAATCAAACAAAATTCTATCATATCACATCCGATTTCCATTAGGTTCTCTTTTGGAAATGTAAAGATCCTTCATGCCTAGTATTCAGGTCCTTATATGGTTTTGAAGGAGAATGGTACAAATATTTGTAAGGTGAATATTCCACGAGAGTTCAGTATTAGCAGAAAGCGAGGACTTTACTCATTACCATATTCTAGTATACTCTGCAGCCACATTCTAGGCCTGTCACCCCTTGTAGCAACAAGTACACGATGCTTTCCAGTTCTTCTATCACTGCCACCGGTCCCATCATGAGGGCATCGATAACAAAGATAGATGATGTACTGAAATGGTTATGACAACTGTAGGAGGTTACCAATGATACTTGGTACGTTGGAAAGGATGTTCTGATTTAGAAGACCCTTGGTTAAGGCCTTACTCAGTTCAGAAACAAAAGGACGGCCCAATTCAGAAGCCATTGATTGGCTTCATCTGAACGTTCTTATCACTGCCATTCACTGACGGCAAATGTTTCCATGTCAGAGAGTTGATGGAAATCCTTTTATACTAATTTAATTCGTCACTCTTAATTTTGTGACTTTTGGTTTTTATGTGATTTTTAGTTTGAAGGTGTTACGCACATTGTTTTGTTATATAGAATCTTGTAAGAAACTCTTGAAGATGGACATGAATGAATATGAAAAATGTTTGTCATAGTACGTTGATTTGATAAAAAATTCAGATCATTCCTTGAGTAGCTCATGTGAGAGTGGTCGTATGATCACCTAAGTGTGAATTCCAAATCGTATTTTTTTCTATTTTATATTTGGGTTCTCCAAATCTCCACCAAAACTCTAAAATCCTTTTGTTCTATGTCACACATGAATAAACACATAGTTATGTCAATTCCTCTATCCTACTTTTTAAGCATTTATCATGTCGTTGAGTCCATTTCCATGTTGTATCCGTGTTCCCTATCCGTATCCTTGTTCCCTGGTCGCAGACAATGGAAGGGCCTTCAAGCATGACTTTCATCATGAACACAGAAATCTGGCAAGAAAAACACTTGAAGTAAGTGATAACCTAAATTTATTTGTATCTAAACCAAACTAGTTTCCAGTGTCTTGTGCACCTGCAACACAGCCGTTAGTTTTTTCTATCTTCTAGCCTCGATGTCTATGTTTAACCTCTTCTTTCTGAAACAGTAGTTTTTTGCTTGATTTAGGCTTTCATCTTTTGTTCTTTCAGCGATTTGCTCCTGCAGCAGCAGAACTTAACGGTGTAATTTATGCTAGTGGTGGATATGACGGAAATGCGTACTTAAGGTCAGATCTCCAGTACCATCTGCCTTTATTTACCTGTTCTTATTTTAGTTTTACTAATTGAAGTATTACTAAGATCTTTTTACTATTGTTTCAGTTTAGGTTATTTTTATTAGTTCACATATTTATACCTATTACTCTATACAAATAAATTCATAATTCGTTTCTGTTAGGGAGATGGAAAACGTACTACATGGGATCAGAAAATACTCAAATAGCATCTCTTTGAGGTGAAGGAAATAGTCTTTTTTATTTCATAATCAATGAAAGGCTGTCTATGAGGACTAAAATCCTAGTGGCACTAGTCTGAGATGCATCTTTCTTTATACAACCTCCTCTTTCTTAATACTGCCTCTTCTGTAATTTCTTCCACTCCTGGATGCTTGGCTTTATTCATGCAATAAACCTTGGACGCAGTTGAAACTTAACATCTTATTTTCTTCCCTCTGCAGCTACCAGGAATATTATAATTTGATACCACTAGCTATTGCTACTGTTATTCTTTTTTCTTTTTGAGTTATAATGCATCAATTATTGTTAATTTAACTACATTTAGATTTCATCAATTGGGTATCGTGAATAAGGATGTGGTTTAATGGTCACTTTGGTCATTAACTAAGATACTATAATTGGAATAAATTTAAATGTCTTGTGTCATACTTCCATATAATTGGTTACTTCTGATTAAGCTCCCATTAACAATCTGGTTTCAAATTTGATTAAACTCCACATTAGTAATCTGGTTACAAATTAAGGCTTTTTTCCTTGCAGGATGAGATCTTTGAATCATGTTTCATTCTAATGCGAGTGAATTTGGTCGAGGGGACAAGGGTATATGTAGTGTAATGTGAAAGCAATCAGATCTTAGTAGCATTTAAAATAAATAAACTGTTGGTATATTTTCTATATGTTAAGTAGATTGAATTATGTCTAACTACACACAAAACGACAATTAATTTGAACTTAGTAACGTAGAATTGAATGATAAAAGAACTTCTCTTGAAAAAGATAGGTGATAAGCATGAAATAAATTCCAAAAGTGCAGTTAGATTCAATGCGAATGGTTTTTGAGTGATCCCCTAAAGCGTGATCATTTAGTCTTCTTTTCCAGTTGGGAGACCCAGTATTTTAAAACCCACATTACTTGGACGAGAACTCGTCTGAGTACTCAGGCTCGCTCAGAAAACGAGTCGAGATGCAGAAAATCGGTCGAAAATTTAGACAGACCGAGTACTCAGCCAACTTGGCTGAGCACTTGTTCGAATTTTGAATTTTAGCCTCAATATGCTAAAAACTCGCTCATTTTTTTGCTTATTTTTCCTACAATTTTTTGTGATTTCATGAATCTGCAATCTTTTTCTAGAATTATATCACCTTTTCTCTCCAAATTTTTTTTCCTGCAATTTTTTTCAGAATTCTAGGGCCTATAGAGAGGGCGAAACATTTGATTTTCTTTTTGAATTAGAAAATCTATTTCGCTCATTTTTTATCGGCTATCTTTTTTGCAATCTTTTTTTATTGATTCAATATTTTTTTTTCTCTCCTATTTTTTTCTGCAACTTGAATTAGAAAATTATAGGATATTTAGAGAGAGGAGATGGAGATGGAATCTTTTTTTTTTTTTGTAAAAAAAATTGTAAATTTGTTACTTGATAAATATCAACAAAATTATAGAAAATTACAGCAAAGGTACATCTAAAATACAGTAAATTTCAGCCATGTAGCTCTTTTCGCAGTAAACTATAGCAAATATTGTAAATTATAGAAAATTGCAATATTATTACTTTCCATATCTAAAAAAAAGATAATTAGAACTTTAAATTTCTAAATACTTTATTAGTTACTAATAGATTACTAATTTGCTAAGATATGATATGATGAGTAAATAGTTCTAAGATGATATTGGAAAGATATGAAACTTGTTTTATCATTTTTTTGATTTTCAGTATTGAAATTAAATATTTTTATGATATGTTTTTGTACACATATATATTAAAATATTAATATTTCGAGTTCTGAAAAAGTGCTCGCTGAGTTTCTGAGTACTCACAACTTGCTCTCGGACCGAGCGAGTAATTAAACTGAGTTTTAGAATAGTATGGATACCAAAAAACTTGGTTATTAGATGTTGACCTTTATTACTTAATGTACATGCAACTTTGTTACAAAAACTCATACTATGACGTGACTTATCTGGAAAATTTATGTTAAAGTAATTGATAAACCTACACTAGATTAATAATTTTTATCAATGTCTTTTTCTCACACACAGACGAGAAAAATTGAGCTGTTATGCCAAAATAATCTAGAAATTATGTTCTTTATTCGTGCATAAAAAGGTTAGTAAAGAGTATACTAACTGAAAATACGGTTTCTCACTATTCAGGTCAGTCGAGAGATTTGACCCTCGGGAAGGGTCTTGGACAGAAGTTGCAAGCATGAACATTAGAAGGGGTTGTCATTCAATAGCAGTCTTTAACGAGAAAATGTTAGCCTCTACATCTTAGTCGCGCCACTCTACATTTTTTAAAACCAAATTCACAAGTTAAGAATTGTTTTCTAATCTTCTTGGATATACTTTGGCTCCGTGAATTTCTTAATTTGTAGATATTGCATAGGAGGATATGAGGGAGAAAATATGGTTTCAAGTATTGAAACATTCGATCCTCGCTTGAATATTTGGGAGATGGGTGAGCCAATGATGTTTGAGAGAGGATATGCTGCAACAGCGGTCCTTGGCAATGCCATAGTCACTCTCGGTGGCATCAAAGATGATAAACTGCTTGCAGACACTGTATGTGGTATTCTCAGTGTGGTGTATACCTTCGAATGTGTTTGAACTCCCAGCGTAACTAAATAAATTCTCACCTTATCATTTGTCGCATTTGTAGGTGGAGTGTTACAGAGAGGGATCTGGTTGGACTACCACTGGATGGAATTGCATTGGAGAGAGGTGCTTCTTTTCCGCTGTCGTGCTATGAGCCTGCCTGGGGATCTGTCGTGATATTGTTGCGTGTCAGTTGCCATGATCTCGTCCGGCCGCTGATATTATTATCTGAAGTGTACATGATGTGTATTTTGTAAGTATGCCATCTGAATATGTATATTGAGGCATGTAACTCTTTTGTGAGAGTGTATATCCCCCCCTTCTTTTGCTTAAAGCATGCTGCAGAATTTCTGATACATGAGATTAAGTTGGGAGGACATAATTCTTTTCTTCTTGCTGACAGTGCACCAGAAGAATGAAAATTGTTGCAGATTTCATTTTCCTGCGTTTCTGAGCTTTGATATTCTTAATAATTCACCATGCCGTTTACATTTGTTTATCTAGCACATTTTGCTGTAACTTGAGGGAAATTTTGCCAAAACCAGGGTCAAGGTTTCTTTTTTTCCCCCCCCCCTCTTCTGTCTCCTGTGATAATGAGGCCATAGTTGATAGTTACTCAATTTAAATCACCTGGTCGACAATGTAGGGAATCAAATCTGGGGCCTTACTCTTAGGAGTATGGGATCTTATTAGTTGGGCTAGCTAGCTTTCCTAACCAATATCAAGTTCTTCCTTGCAGGATGCTCGTAAAGCGGAGGAAATGAGACAAATTTTGAGATAAAATAAAGGGTTTATTGCACTGAGACCTCTTAATTATAAGAGTAGTGTAATTTATTATCTTTAAGTTCAAAGCTCTCAGCTTAGTCTTTGTACTTCTAACTTATATTCTCATTCTAGTTTAATTTAAATTGCACATCTTTATGAAATCTCCAAATTACCATTCTCTGGACAGTTCTCAGTAGAGAGAGGAGGGTAATCTGGAAGTTTCATAAAAAAATATACAGTTTAAGCTAAATATGGGTGCGAACCTAACTTATATTCTCATTCCCGTTTAATTTAAATTGCACATCTTTATAAAATATCCAAATTACCCTCATCTGGATAGTTCTAAGTAGAGAGAGGAGATTAATTTAGAAATTTCATAAAAATATATAGTTTAAGCTAAATATAGATACGAATAACAAAGTATTGACTAACAAATTTAGGAGTACATGTGCTAAAGTTTAAAATTAAGAAGTAATAAGTTATACTACTTCAATAGTATATGAAGTCTCACTGCAATTAATCCTAAAATAAATGCAAGCTATCATTTTTTAAAGTATACCTTGATTCCCAATTTAAAAATTTAAAACAAAATTTCCCCATTGTTCCAATTTCAGGATAATTGTTTTTCTTGAATGGCGGATATTTTTGTTTGATCTTTCCGCTAGTGAATTTATTTCTGTCAACGCTAAACAGAAACTCCAGACCTAACCGCGAGTGAGTTCATTCCCCGTCCTAAAGCACCCCTCCCAATCATAACAAGTAAACTCACCGGGAGGTTACGAGAAGCGCCGGGTGGCTAATAATGCATGGGTGCTGTAACTGGCAAGTGGCAACGCGGAGATGGGGTAAAATTGCTAATGCAGTCCGTGCCGCTTGCCAAAATAACAAATCTATTTCCCTGACCGATCCCAATCTGACCACCATCTGACCACAGCCTGCCGTTTAATTCTGGGCTGGGCCCCTCCACTCTCTCGCGTTTCAAAAGACTGTTCCCGTTCGTTCGTTCATTCACTCTCCCTCGCTCGTTCCGCTCGCTCTCTCTCTCATTCGTCCTCACACTCTCTTTCTCGCTCTAATACCCTAGCTTTCTCTTTCTAGAAACCCTTGATCGTTCGATCTGAAGGTACTCGATTTTCCCCTTCTCTTGATGAATTATTGTTGAATTTTGCTTGATCACTCTGCATTCAGCAGTTTATTGAATTTCTTGGATATTTAATTTTTTTTTTTTCTGAAATTTGGATGGATTTCTGCGGTCTAGTACGTGGATTCTTTTCTCTTCTTTAATTCTGAGGTTTTGATGGAATTGTACCAGCGAACGGGGGTTTCTGGAATATTTTAGCTTTATTTTCGTTATTTTTTGGGAGATCAAAAGGTTTTTCTTTCTTGATTTTGGACGACGAAGGAATTATGGCAAGAAAGGGAATTCGAGTGTGAATTATTATTTTTTGTCGTTTTTTGTTACTATTTTTAGGATCGTCACAAGGGTTTGGTGCTTTTTACTGGTTGCTGCAGAGTTCTGATAAGAAATTTCCGTTTCTGGCAATGATGTTCTTTATTTTATTGGTTGAGTTGTAAATTCGTTTGCCTTCTTCTGCTTTTTTGAAAAGCTTTTGGGAGAAATGGAAATAGGAACTTAGGAAGCAACGTATGAAATTTTAGAGTTAAAGGGGGAAAATTGAATTTCCGTATTTTTAAATCCTAAGTTTTCTTTTCTAGCTAATATTATGATGTTCTTCTCTTTTCTTATATGAAATTAATGGGTGCCTTTTCATGTCTAAGTTTTAATTTCTACTGACCAAATTCTTGTTTGTATTAGCATATCTAGTAAATACTGAGAATACGCCAGTTGTTAGGTTTTAGGTTTATTCTCCAGTTTGACTGCTTACTTTAGTGAAAGAATCATGTAGGCCTTAACAAGAAGATTATTTTCTCATTGAAAAAAACACGAATTTGTGATTTGCTTTGGTTTTCAAGAGTATTGCACATATCTTTTGTTGAATTCATTCACTAATTTGAACATTAAATTGAGCCAATTCACTAGTTCAAATTAAATGAATTAAGTGAATTGAAATTGGGTTCAAAAGTTGAGTACATAGCAAAGGAACAAAAAAGGGAAGATGAAAAGATAGTCCCACATGGGATAGGGGAATGTAAGGATGTGGGTTTAAATATGATAGCTTGCTCCTTTACTTTGCTTATGTAAGAAGAGGAAAACCTTGAGCACCACGGGTGGTGCTACGCACTGCGCGCACGCGCACGCGCGTGTGCGAGGGCGAATGGGCGTTTAGGGCGCATTGGGCGCTTTAGAGGCGCACTTTGCACTTCGCACGTACGCAACGTTGGATTCGAGTTGCCTCTATTGGGTTCAGAACTCAATGAATTCGACCTGCACCCGCCCCGTCAGTCAAGAGTCGTTGAAGCCCAACGGTCGGCGGTCCAACAGTCACCGGCCGCCGTCAACGGTTGCCGTTAAACGGTCACAACTGTTGAAACGGCCAACTGTTGCGACTGTTGAAATCTCAACCGTTGCGATTGTTGAAAGCCTATAAATAGGGTCTGGGTCAGTGTTTCAAACTACACGTTTTTCTTTCTCTTCTCTTTCTTCTTCTGCAGACAGAAGTTCCAGAATTTCTGTCTACAGAAGAACTCTGTTCATCATTTTCAATAAGTTCAGTCCTGCATAACATAAACCAGAGAGAACCTTTATCAGATTCGCCAGAGCAGAGGGATTGCGGTTTCCTTCCCTCTGCAGATCGATCGTTGTATCCTGGGAGATCGACGTCCAAGAAATCCAGAAGCGAACAGTGGAGGACGAATCGATTTTAAGGAGATAGTGTCCAACACTAGCCTCGATCTTCATCCAATCTACTTCCTGTCATCTTCCAGTGGTCTTCCAGTCTTCCTGCAAGTATCTGAAACAGGTTTTTCATAATCCAGTTTCTTTTTTATTCACTTTAGGTTAAGTAAACTAGTTAAATAAGAATAGTTTAATTATTTCTGTAAACAGTTTCATTCTGTGTTAGGTAATAAGATAACATAATACTGAAACCTAATTACAGAATTAATTTCCTATAAGATAACAGTAGCAATTCTGTGTAGTAAATCTGTTAACTACAAATCTGTCATTTTTGTGTTAATCTAAAACAATTCTGTATGCTTCAATCTGCAACCACAGAATTAGTAACCTCCACTTTACATTTACTGTCATAATATATTAAAATATACTACGGTAAAAAATAACCAACAATCTTAAAATCGATTATTGCATGTTTTAGATTAACTTTTTAAGAATACAGTTTAAACATTTTTAGTTTGAACCTACATTCTTAAAATCGAATTTCGTGCATGTTTTAGATTAACTTTTTAAGAATACAGTTTAAACATTTTTGTTTAGAACCAACATTCTTAAAACTGATTTTTGGAATTCTGTCACAATACCATCAATTAAGAGTACTGTTATCAATTAGAACTCTGTTATAATAGTATTTAATCTTTAAACTGATATTTTGTTTTAGATTAAAATACTATCATAATAGTAATCAATCACTAGTAATCTTAATTGCTTTTAGAGAAGACTAGTTAATTTCTGTTTTGTGATTTGGAGTGTTGTTTTATTAGAAAGTTAAAATTTATTACAAGACATTAAGATAGATAAATTTTAATATTTGTAGATGGCTATTACATCTGATATGTCCACTGTGATAACTCCTGTCATGGTTACTCCAACTGTGCCTTCAAGCCAGTACGAGAAACCAGAGAAGTTCAGTGGCTCAGATTTTAAGAGATGGCAACAGAAAATGTTCTATCTCACTACAATGAATCTGGCCAAGTACTTGAAGGAGACTGTGCCTACTCTTGTTGAAGATGATCAACAATCAGTGAAGGCGGTTGAAGCATGGAAACATGCGGACTTCTTGAGTAAGAACTATATCCTCAATGGTTTGGACAATATACTGTATAATGTATATAGTTCAGTTGCTACTGCTAAGGAACTCTGGGAGTTCTTAGACAAGAAATATAATACAGAAGATGCCGGCTCTAAGAAATATGTAGTCGGTAAGTTTCTGGATTATAAAATGGTTGATTCTAAAAATGTAATCAACCAAGTACAGGATCTTCAAGTGATCATTCATGAAATTCATGCTGAAGGTATGACTATCAGTGAATCTTTTCAAGTGGCTGCAATAATTGAAAAATTGCCACCATCTTGGAAAGAATTTAGATATTACCTAAAGTATAAACGAAAAGAAATGACTCTTGAAGATCTAATTGTACGATTGAAGATTGAAGAAGATAACCGCCTTTCTGAAAAGAAAATTGGAAATCCATACAATGTTTCTAAAGCTAATGTTATGGAAAATTCAAATAAGTCTAATGACAGGAAGAGAAAACACAATGGTGAAGACTCTAAGAGTGGTAACTCGAAGAGATTCAATGGCAGGTGCTACAACTGTGACAAGCCTGGACATCGTGCAAAGGACTGCCGTGTGCGAAAGGCACCAGATTCTTCGAAGAAAAAGAAGAAGCATCCTAATGCACATTTGGCCGAAGAAGAAAATCTTTGTGCAAATGTAGATGTAAATTGTACATCTGTTGTCTCAGAGGTTAACCTAGTTGGTGGCAACTCTAAATAATGGTGGGTGGACACTGGAGCCACTCGCCACATTTGCGTCAACAAGTGGATGTTCTCCACATATGAATCTGTGGAAGGAGAACTACTCTACATGGGTAACTCTGCAACCTCCAAGGTTGAAGGACGAGACAATATTGTACTGAAGATGACTTCGGGGAAAGAACTTACTCTTACTGATGTACTTCATGTACCAGATGTCCGCAAGAATCTGGTCTCTGGTTCAGTCTTGAGTAAGAAAGGCTTTAGGCTTGTGTTTGAGTCTGATAAGTTTATACTCACAAAAAATGGTGTATATGTAGGTAAGGGGTATATGACCAATGGTCTGTTCAAAATAAATGTAATGACCATTGCCCCTAAGGTTATCAATAAAATTGATTCTTCTGTTTATATGACTGAGTCACCTTTTATTTGGCATGGTAGATTAGGACATGTTAATTATTATACTTTACAAAGATTAATAAATTTGAATATGTTGCCTAATTTCAATATAAACTTTGAAAATAAATGTGAAATATGTGTTGATTCAAAAATGACTAAGCTTCCGTTTCACTCTATAGAACGTAGTACTGAACCTTTAGAATTGATTCATACAGATGTATGTGATTTAAAATCTATTCAAACTAGAGGTGGAAAGAAGTACTTTATTACGTTTATAGATGATTGTACTAGATATTGTTATGTATATCTACTTAGAACAAAAGATGAGGCAATTGAAATGTTTATACAATACAAAAATGAAGTTGAGAATCAACTTAGCAAAAAAATAAAAATGCTACGAAGTGATAGAGGTGGTGAATATGAGTCACCATTTGCACAAATTTGTGCAGAACATGGTATTATACATCAAACAACTGTTCCTTACACTCCACAGCAAAATGGAATTGCTGAGCGTAAGAACAGAACTTTAAAAGAAATGATGAATGCCATGTTAATAAGTTCTGGTTTACCCCAGAACATGTGGGGGGAAGCTCTGCTTTCTGCCAATTATATTCTCAACAAAATACCCCAAAAGAAACTTGAGAAAACACCTTATGAATTATGGACAGGTCGAGCACCTAGTTATAAATTCTTAAGAGTGTGGGGGTGTCTAGCTAAGGTTGCAATTCCTACTCCTAAAAGGACTAAAATTGGACCTAGAACTATTGATTGTATATTCATTGGATATGCGCATAATAGCAGTGCTTATCGTTTCTTTGTCTTTAACTCTGATCATCCAGAGATACATAAGTATTCTATTATTGAATCTAGGAATGCTGTATTCTTTGAGAATGTATTTCCTAGTAAAGAACATGAATCAAGTTCCTCTAAAAGGACTTGTGATGATATAATAAGAGAAACAGAGTCTGATTCTAGAAATAAAACCAATGAGGATGAATATAGACGGAGCAAAAGGGCCAGGATTAATAAATCGTTTGGTCCGGATTTTCTAACATATATATTAGAAAAAGAACCTCAAACTTATAAAGAGGCTATGTCTACTCCTGAAGCTCCTTTTTGGAAAGAAGCTGTAAATAGTGAAATTGAATCAATTATTCAAAATCACACCTGGGAACTTGTGGATCTTCCTCCAGGAAGTAAACCATTAGGTTATAAATGGATCTTTAAAAGAAAGATAAAACCTGATGGGTCTATAGATAAATACAAAGCTAGACTTGTAATAAAAGGCTATAGACAAAAGGAATGTATTGACTATTTTGATACATATTCACCTGTAACAAGAATAACATCCATAAGATTAATAATTGATTTTGCTGCATTATATAATCTTGAGCTTCATCAAATGGATGTAAAAACAGCATTTTTAAATGGTGAATTAGATGAAGAAATCTACATGGAACAACCTGAAGGGTTTGTAGTTCCAGGTAAAAAAAAGAAGGTGTGTAGACTTGTTAAGTCTCTTTATGGACTTAAACAAGCACCTAAACAATGACATGAGAAGTTTGACTAAGTTATGTTGTCAAATGGATTTCGCTATAATGAATGCGATAAATGTGTATATGTAAAAGGGGATATGCACAACTATGTCATTGTATGTTTATATGTGGATGACATGATTATCACCGGTAGCACGGTGGCTCTAATTAAGGAAGTAAAAATCATGTTAACACGGAAATTTGATATGAAAGACTTAGGTATTGCAGATATTATTCTTGGTGTTAAAATCTCCAAGACATCTGATGGATATACCTTATCCCAGTCACATTATATCGAGAAGATACTCGAAAAATTTGACAAGGGAAATACTGATATAGCTAAAACACCTGTAGATATGAGTCTACATCTTACAAAGAATATAGGTGCTAGTATATCACAGTTAGAATATTCTCAGATCATTGGCAGTCTTATGTATTTAATGAACTGCACAAGACCTGATATTGCATACTCAGTAAGCAAACTGAGTAGGTTTACAAGTAATCCAAGGGAGAACCACTGGAAAGCAATAGTTAGAGTACTCAAATATTTGAGGTACACTACTAATTATGGGTTGCACTATACTAGATATCCAGCAGTGATTGAAGGATACACTGATGCTAACTGGATTACCGATTCAAAAGATATCAAATCCACAAGTGGATATATCTTTACTATTGGAGGAGCAGCCATCTCTTGGAAATCTTCTAAACAAACATGTATAGCCAGATCCACTATGGAATCTCAGTTTATAGCTTTAGATAAAGCTGGAGAAGAAGCAGAATGGTTTCGGAACTTTTTAGAAGATATTCCAATGTGGCCTAAACCTGTGTCAGCAATATGCATCCATTGCGATAATCAATCAGCAATTGGAAGGGCACAAAATGTATTATATAATGGAAAGTCACGACATATACGTCGTAGGCATGAAACTGTAAGACAGCTGCTTACAAACGGAATAATATCTCTTGATTATATAAAATCAAAAGATAATATTGCAGATCCATTAACAAAAGGCTTGATTAGAGATCAAGTATATAAGTTGTCGAGGGGAATGGGATTACAGCCTACTAAAGAGTAACTCCATAATGGCAACCCAACCTAGCTGACTGGAGATCCCAAGATCTAGGTTCAAAGGGACAACCGAATTGTGGGGGAACTCGAAAGAATCACTGAGGAAAATATTTCCTATCTCATTTCTATGGTAAAATAGTGATTATCTGCAACGTGTTAGGATAAGCTAAGATTTTAATGATCCTTATATTTTAGAAATCTAAGTGGAGTATGGCAGGATACTCTTAATAAGAGATCACCTATGTGAGTGAGAAGGGGCCGCTTCTATGAGAATGAGAAAGGCTAAGTTCTCTAAGAGCACTCACAGAATTACCAGGTTGTCCAAGGCCAAAATGGACACAACATAGAATCTGATAAAGTTGAAAGAAATCGTGTGAATATTATTGTCTTAGTTTACATCAAAAGCTGAACAGTTCAAAAATATCGTGTTCACTGGTTAGCAAGTAAACTCGATAATATTTCACTAGGGAAGGTTCAAAGCCAAAAGCCACCTCTCCCGATGCGGTAACTTTCTATTACACTCTCTGGTTATTTGCATTAGAGTCTAAGCCATTTCATTCATGTGGGGGATTGTTGAATTCATTCACTAATTTGAACCTTAAATTGAGCCAATTCACTAGTTCAAATTAAATGAATTAAGTGAATTGAAATTGGGTTCAAAAGTTGAGTACATAGCAAAGGAACAAAAAAGGAAAGATGAAAAAATAGTCCCACATGGGATAGGGGAATGTAAAGATGTGGGTTTAAATATGATAGTTTGCTCCTTTACTTTGCTTATGTAAGAAGAGGAAAACCTTGAGCACCACGGGTGGTGCTACGCACCGCCCGCACGCTCACGCGCACGCGCACGCGCGTGTGCGAGGGCGAATGGGCGTTTAGGGCGCATTGGGCGCTTTAGAGGCGCACTTTGGTGCTATTGGATTCGGGTTGTCTCTATTTGGTTCAGAACTGAATGAATTCGACCTGCACCCGCCCCGTCAGTCAAGAGTCGTTGAAGCCCAACGGTTGGCGGTCCAACAGTCACCGACCGCCGTCAACGGTTGCCGTTAAACGGTCACAACTGTTGAAACGGCCAACTGTTGCGACTGTTGAAATCTCAACCGTTGCGACTGTTGAAAGCCTATAAATAGGGTCTGGGTCAGTGTTTCAAACTACACGTTTTTCTTTCTCTTCTCTTTCTTCTTCTGCAGACAGAAGTTCCAGAATTTCTGTCTACAGAAGAACTCTGTTCATCATTTTCAATAAGTTCAGTCCTGCATAACATAAACCAGAGAGAACCTTTATCAGATTCGCCAGAGCAGAGGGATTGCGGCTTCCTTCCCTCTGCAGATCGATCGTTGTATCCTGGGAGATCGACGTCCAAGAAATCCAGAAGCAAACAGTGGAGGACGAATCGATTTTAAGGAGATAGTGTCCAACACTAGCCTCGATCTTCATCAAATCTACTTCCTGTCAGTAAAGTCTTCTTCCAGTCTTCCTGCAACCAGGTTTTTCATAATCCAGTTTCTTCTTTATTCACTTTAGGTTAAGTAAACTAGTTAAATAAGAATAGTTTAATTATTTCTGTAAACAGTTTCATTCTGTGTTAGGTAATAAGATAACATAATACTGAAACCTAATTACAGAATTAATTTCCTATAAGATAACAGTAGCAATTCTGTGTAGTAAATCTGTTAACTACAAATCTGTCATTTTTGTGTTAATCTAAAACAATTCTGTATGCTTCAATCTGCAACCACAGAATTAGTAACCTCCACTTTACATATACTGTCATAATATATTAAAATATACTACGGTAAAAAATAACCAACATCTTTTGAGTGGTTTCTCTTGCGGAAGCGGTAATCTAAACAATTCTAGAGTTATTGAGATTAGAAGATAAATTGAGAAAAAGTAGAAACTATAAGAGTGCAAACAAATTAGAAGATCATATCCGAGAATGTAAAGGATTTATTTGCATTGGAGCAAGTTTAATGTCCACTGGTCGAATAAAACTTTACTATTGATAATACTTGCAAATTACAAATCTTGGAATCTCTCAAACCTCTCAAAGTTACAGAGAAGTTACTCTTAAATTGAGACGACAACTAGAAAACTCTTAATGGTTGCAAAAGAGTTCTCAAAAGTATTAATAGTCTCCAAAAAATTTCAGTGATATCTCTAAAGGTCCTACCTGACCCCCTTATATAGATTTGGGTTGTTTGGCACATATCCTAAGTCAAATAGGGTTAGTTTGGTACAAACCTAAGACAAATATTTAGTTTGGCATAAACCCTAAGTCAAATAATATTAGTTTCAACCAGTTCATAAGGCCAACCTGGAAATGAAGCTAAAACTCAACAAATCTCCACCTTGGCTAGATTTCAAATTCTTAATTCTAACAACTCGGAGTATAAAAAATGAGCCTCCATCAAACGATCCAAGGTACAAATAACATCACTATGATTGTGAATGCAAACATCGATTGATTACAATGATCCATTGTTTTCCAAACTTGCAAGGTATTAGTCAACTTCTTACATTATTGGAACTTGACTACAAACACTAGCTTGGTCAACATATCAGTTAGGTTACTTGCAGTGTCGTCTTTTTCATAGAAATATTCGCTTTCTTCTGGTGTTTCCCTAACGAAGTCAAACCGAATATCAATATGCTTCGTCTTTGAATGATATATCTGGTTCTTTGCTAACTTTGTAGCACTCTAACAATTACAATGAACATTTACATGTTTTTTAAAGACATCCAAGTCATCAAACAAACTCAGAAGTCAAATTGTTTCCTTGAAAGTCTTCGTCACTGCCATACACACTACCTCCATTGTAAGTAAAATCACGATGTTGGCGGAATTTCTTTTATTGGGATCATCTTTCATAAAGAGAGATCCGCGTATATAAACTACAGAGGAAATATGATATGGTATTCACAGAGTTGTGCTTGATTTTCTATAAAAAATGAGATTGGATCTTTGATTCGCGAATGAAACTAAAGTGCGAATCTCTTTCTCTAGATTTGCAGACTTAATAATGAGAATAAGCCCCGCAGGGTCTCATCATCGTGTCTAAGCATATCATGCAAGCAGCGAACACATATTCAGATTGAAACACAAATCTAAAATCTGAGATTTGCGTTCCAATTGTTATTTAGATTGAAACGCGAATCTAAAGTCTGAGATTCGCGTTCCGATTGTTATTTAGATTGAAACACGAATCTAAAGTCTGAGACTCGCGTTCCAATTGTCATTTAGATTAAAACGTGAATCTAAAGTCTGAGATTCGCATTTCGATTTTCAATCAGAAGAAACACAAATCTAAAACTTGAGATATGCGTTTCAATTACGATCCAAAAGATTAAAGACATCGGTTATAAGTTTTGGAGATTTAATACAAATCCACCAGATCAAAAGGCGAAAAATTAATACTCAGATCATGGAGGCCAACAATTGGACAGTTACATCAACTCAAGAGTTTCAAAAGCTCTATAAATAGCAGAAGGTTAGGCAGAAAAGGGGATCTGAATATCAATATTATACAGAGAGTCCTTTGCCATCCAAGTGCTGGTGCTAGCAGAAACTCGAAATTCTTGCCAACTTAAATTTTATACGGAGTGTCAACGGAGAGTAAGATCGTCCTCCATAGCTACTCTAGAATCCTGTTTTAAACAAATAAGGAATTAGATTTTACTCATATTCTATAAACGGAAAACCGTTGAAATCGTAATATTTTATTGAGGAAATCTAATAAAAAAATCATTTACGATTTTATGGCGAATAGAAAATTGGCGACTCCGCTGGGGACACCTATAATATCTGATGATAAGCTTGTAGCTCAATTTGATAACATACCAATTGGCAGCATGGTTGAGTCACTCGTTATCGAGTTCGACCAAGAGAAGTATGAAAAATTTCTCTCCTCTGACTTCAATTCTCTCCTCTGACTTCAAGAGCCCTAACTCCTTACGGAAATGTCGTAAGATCTTTAACAACTCAGCCTCCGAGGAGGCTTCAAAAACGATGGTCCTGTCAAAAGACTCTTCAGACCAATTTGGTCTCAAAGGAGAATCATCTCCTTCACTAGTACAACCAGCATAAGACTTAGGGTCTGCTTCACTCAAAATCCATATTGATCTCAAGAGGATGGATCAGGATCTCCATAATAATAAGGGAAAACGATCATTTTTTTATTATAAAAAAGATGATTCCGAAAATAAGGTTCCTTTCACTCGTACAATGAGAAGGAATCTGAGAAGAAGTAAGACTCGTGTTCTCCGCAGAGTCATAAAATAAAGAGAATCTGTCGAACCATAAGCGTGAAGAACTCCAGTTCAAATATAGAGACTAAAAAGCGAGGTAATGGTTCCAGACAAAAAGAAAAATCAAGATACAGATGACTTTGTTCGTGTTTCTTACAAGAAATGTCGAACACCTACCAAATTCATATATGATTCCAAATACGGAGTTTACATCCGTATTTCGCAAACAAGATGAGGGTCCCACTCTTATGTCTCAGGAATAAGATGCGACTTTCAAGATCGCATTTTCGTAGTTAGATGCGGATCTCAAATTCGCGTATTAATAGAAAAATATGGTTTTCAAGATCGCGTTTCTAAATAAGAGTCAATCTCTAAGGTCCATGTTCCAACTTTGTCAGAAGCTTATCTATCTGCCACCACAGCTAAAGTGAAATTTGCTCCTGAAATCTTTAAGGGAATAGAAAATTCTATTCCAAAGATATCATTTGGAAGCGATGTCGTTTCCATTAACAAGGCAATGAGTCCCAATACAAGAGACCTCAGAGAACTTCTCAACAAAAATAGAGAAAAATTCTTTGTGTCTCAATGTCATTATGAACGATTGATCAATATGGTGCTATCGTATTGTTACTGTGTAGCAGCTCCTGCTAAATAGTCGGTTTTTAATCGACTTACAACATCTTTACTTCAACCATATAAAAAGATGAGACACAACAAATAAGAATTTTCTGAACCTGAATACCCCAAAGTATCATCCAACATGATAAACTTCAAGGGAGAGAAGAAGAAGACAGAGTTTTCATAGAACAGATTCTTATGACTCTGAATGCTCTTCAAGTTTAAAGAGTGATTCAGTAAGATGCGGGGTGTTTTTCAGAATACCAGATTTAAGAGACGAGTAACAATGCCTGTGGATTACAGACAAATGGCTGGAGTCTCTTCCGATCATGAAGAAGAAACAGTAAATTCAGTTATGACTGAATCTCAGACATCAGACTCGTTCGTCGAAGATTCCACATTTGCACATATGGTACAAGGAATTCCAGAATAGTTCATGAAAATAATGGATGTGCAAGACAAAACTATCTAACAACAACAAAATACTATTAATGAAATCAGAGATATGATGTATGTCTTGCTAGAGTTAGAAAAAGAAAGAAGGCAAGAGAAAGGCGAATCTTCTTCTAAAACCCCTCATGATTCGAGGAACGATAGAGCGAAGAATACAGAAATGAATCTCGCGTTCCTCCTAAAAATAATAATGAAAATAATGAAGACCGTCACGAAGAAAAAGATAATCGTTCTGTGCATTCCCATCACCAAGAAGGAAATCTGAATCAGGAAGAAAATGCAAACACTGCTTGGATGGAGAGTTTTCAAAATCAACTGAATGCTCTCATGCACAAGAATGATTTGCAAGAGCGGGGAGTTGTGAGGCCATATTCGGTAGAATGGGAAAATATACTATTTCCGGAGAATTACAAACCACTGAAGCTCAAATCATTTGATGATAAATGATCGCCAAATCAGCACCTTTACTATTTCAAATCTCAGACGGGATATTTGACCGAGAATGATCCAATCATTACATGAGTCTTTATTAGTACCTTAACAGGTCTAGTATTTGAATGGTTCCAGAGATTAGAATTGGGAACTATCAATTCGTGGAATGATTTGGAAAAAACCTTCTTGACGAGATTTAATGAAGATGAGATGGAAATTTCAATGCCAGCGTTCCTTGCTACAAAACCAAAAAAGAGAGAATCTGCACGAGATTTTATTAAAAGATTCAGAAATGATTTTTTAAGATGTCCGCATAGAATTCCAGAGGAAACATTGGTAGAAACTTGCAGACACAATCTCTCCACTAAAGTTCTTGCTAGGATAGGGACTGTAAAGTCTTCTATTTGGAAAGATCTTTTATTACAAAGTAAGAAAGCCGAAGAAATTACACAGAGGCTTGAAGTTGAAGGAGAAAAATAAAGACAAAATAATTCTAGACAGTATCAGTCTTCTTGACCCAAGGGGAAAGAAACAATGGCGATTGATACTCCAAGTCCTACGAAATCTTCTCCAAAATCTCCTCCTCAATCCCGGATTCCTCAGAAACAATATTTTTTCAAAGATGAGCATACCATTACTATTTTTAATTTGCTCATGACAATGAATATACTCAAATTGTCAGAATCAAAACGAATTGAAGAAGCAGGAAATGCTAATGATCCTAATTACTGTGTGTATCATATGATTATTAATCATCCTACCAAAAATTGTTATATACTCAGATAAGATTCAAACTCTGCTCGATGCCAAAGTTATCAAGTTGCAGGAAGATCAGAAGAAAGTAATCGCAAACATATTGACTTTTAGATTTGGAAAAACTCCCGATTGGATAGAATCAACTGTTCAAGATGGAGTTCAATCCATTCCTAAAGGTACGATGAGGGTTGTGAATTATGATTCTCATCAATAACAAAAAAAAGGGTTATGTCCTTTTGAAACTTCTAAAGGAAAAATAATGTGGATATATTCAGATCTCCTTAAAAATGAACAATAGACTTCAAGTTCATCTGAGAAGAAGCTAAAAGGAAAACCTTTTACTTCTAATACTGTTACTGCAATTTCCGAAAATGATACAAAAGTTCCTCTTCTCTCGGATTCAGAAGAAGTTAAAGATTCTTTGACAGTTAATGCGGATCAGCTAAAACCCTCTGGGACTCATTCAGGAAAATATTACTTGAAGAATTATGATCAAGTAGAGAAGAGCAAGCAAAAAGGGCTAAATTTGACAAAGTTCTTAAAAACAGAAATAAAGAACCTGCAGAAAGTTCTAAGAAGCCATTTCAATTTGACGTATTGGCACAATTGGCTAATATTCCAGCAAGAATTACTTTGTATGAGCTCCTAAAACTCTCTAAACAAACTAGAGAAGTTTTAAGAGAAGTTTTATAAGATTCTGAAGTGTTTCTGGTACAAATATCAGAAACAGTCGAAGAGGAAGAAGTTTGTGTAGTATGTCATCAGGCTTCTAAAAAGATTCATTGCATAATTTTTTCTCCAGAAGATATGCAAGTCAAGAATAATAAGCATCATTGTTCTTTCTATTACATAGGATATATAGGGTCATCAGAGATCGACCGAATCCAAGTTGATCCTGGATCTGCTCTAAGTATAATGTCGAGACGGGTATTACGATATCTTGGGGGTCTCTTGAATAGATTAGCAACAACAAATACTATCATATTTGGATTCAATGCTAATGGTAGTAGACCACTGGGCAAAATAAAGTTGAAATGCCAGATCGGTGATCTAAAGATGAAGGTCACATGCTATGTAATAGATACTGATACGTCTTATAATCTTCTGTTTGGAAGGCCATAGATTCATATCAATCTCATTGTTCTGTCTACACTTCATTAATGCATGAAATATGTGGATAAAAATGGAAATGTGAAGACCTTGATCATAGAGAAACAACCTTTTAAAGGAGTTGAAAATTACTTTACAGATGCATTGCTATATCAAGATACATTTGAAATTACTGAACAACCTGCTCTAGAGGCATCTGATAGTGGCAACGAAATTGATACTGAATCAGGATCCAAAAATTCGAAATTCGATGATGTAAATTGGGATGGAGAACCTATTGTAATAAGTCTTGAAGGCCTTGATATAAATGACACCGCCAATTCTGATGGCGAGTGGATAATCAATGAAGATATAGAGTTTTCTTATTCTTCTTGTATTGATTATGAACCCTCAAGTAGTAGTACTGATGCAGTCAGTGATCACATAGATAAAATATATTCTTTAGCTTCATTTTAAGCACCCATTCGATCATCCTTTTACATACAAAGCGATGACGATGGAGATGCAAATGAAACTGTTTTTGAAGTTCCTCCTAAAAATAAGCATAAAAACTTTATAATATTTGGAAAAGCAAATAACGAGAATAAAGGAGAATATTTAGATTCTGAGGAAGAACAAAAGAATTCTGAACTTTTCTATTATTATGAAAATTTTCATAAGTTAATAAGAAAAATAGAGTACAATCTAGCTAAAGACAGGGGGTTAAATTTTAGAAAAGAGAGAAAAACAAACCTTTAACTTTTTGTTCCAAAAGGAAAGATGCCAAATTACTACGATAAAACTGGCAGGGGTTGGGATATATTACCATTTCTGAAAATCTTTCGGATATGGAATTTGAAGAAAGACAACAAATTCATTCGTCAGAATCATCACGTTGGGATTCAGATATAAGTGTTGGTGCTATTTTTCGCAAGGTTTCTGTTAATATGATCTCCGCAGACCAATAAAAAGAAGACACTGATGAACTTTCACTAGTCAAGGATGATCTTTGGGCGAAACACTTCAATATGAAGTGGGAAATTCAGTTGAACAACAAGAACCTTCGACTAAAAATAAAGTTATCCAAATAAATATGGGTGATGAAATTAATCCTAAACCCATATTTATAAGTGAAAATTTATCTTCAGAGGGAAAAGAAAAAATGATCTCTCATTCGAGAATATATTGATGTTTTCGCTTGGAATTATAAAGATATGCTAGGACTCGACCCAAAAGTCGGGGTTCATAAATTTAATATGCGACCAGATGTAAAACCAGTAAAGTAACAACAACGAAGATTTCGTCATGAAATTATGGAGGCGATCGAAACTGAAATCAAAAAGTTAATTGAGTCTGGTTTTATTCGCGAAGAATATTATCCAGACTGGATCGCGAATATAGTCCCTGTAATTAAAAAGAACGGAAAAATCAGTGTCTGCATTGATTTCAGAGACTTAAATGAAGCATGCCAAGAAGACGAATTTTCTTTACCTATTACAGGTGTCATGATAAACAACACTTGCGATTATGAACGGATCTTTTATGGATGGATTTTCATGATACAATCAAATCAAGATGTACCCTGATGATGAAAAGCATATATCTTTCAGAACGCCACTTGGAGATACTGTTACACAGTTATGCCATTTGGTTTAATGAACGCTGGCGCTATGTATCAATGCACTATGAACATGATATTCTAAGAACATTTACGAAAGACAGTAGAATGCTATGTAGATGACCTGACAGTTAAAAGTAAAAACAGGGATAATCATTTTCATGATCTGAGAACAGTGTTTGACTTTATACGGAAACACCAGATTAAGATGAATTCTACTAAATCTTTTCTGAGAGTTTCCAGTGGTAAATTTCTTAGCTTTGTAGTCACTTTCTGAGAAATTCATCTTGATCCAGGCAAAATTAAAGCAATCCAAAATATGTCACCTCTTAAGAATCTCAAAGAATTGAGAGGACTACATGGTAGATTGACGTACATTCGCAGATTCATATTAAATTTATCTGGAAAGTGTTAATCTTTAACAAGATTGATGAAGAAAGGGGTATCATTCATTTGGGATGATGCATGTCAGAAAGTTTTTGAAGAAATCAAAGAGTATCTCACCAAACCACCTGTTCTCATAACTCCAGTCTCAGAATACCTTTTCTGTTATATGTGAGAGCTATGAATCATTCTTTGGGAGCTTTACTGGCGCAAAAGAATGAATTGGGGTATGAACAAGCCATTTATTATCTCAGCAGAATGATGATTGGAGCTGAATATCGATATAACCCAGTGGAAAAAGTATGCCTAGTTTTGGTATTCGCAATACAGAAAATGCTATACTATTTGGTTGGGCAAATAATTCATGTTATATGGAGAGTTAATTCCTTAAGAATACTAATGACTAAGCCGGAGTCATTAAATTCAAGGCTATTTAATTGGTTATTTTACTATCACAATATGACATGCATTTTATCCACAAAAATTAATTAAAGGACAAGTTATAGCTGATTTTCTAGTCGAACATCTGATTCAAGCATCTTCAAAATTATATGAAGATATCCCTGGCAGGATAATCAAAGAAAATACAATTTTAAAGCAACATGTTCCACAAGAAAATGCTGAAGTAAATACTGTTATAGAAAATGTGTGATAACTTTTCTTCGATGGTGTCTCTAGAATGGAACTCAAAGGAAAGATGGTAGCAGGAGTGGGAGTTGTTTTTGTTTCTCCTTACAACCACATCATTTCTCGAGCATACTCATTGGTAAGCTCATGCTCTAATAATGTTGCTGAATATAATGCCCTAATGATTGGTTTGAAAATAGCCAAATAGCTGGGAGTGAAATATTTAGAAGCATATGGAGCTTCCTAACTGGTCATAAATCAAGTTAGAAGGGAATATGAAGTTAAAAATGAGGACTTTTTACTATATTACCAAGCAGTCATAAAAATAGCTGATAGTTTTAATGATTTATATATCAGTCATGTAACACGACATCAGAATGGTTATGCAGATTTGCTAGCTTCCTTAACTGCTACTTTAGTGTTACCCAAAAATGCTAGCAAGCGAATAATAGTGGAAGTAAGGAATTGTTTTGCCAGAAAAATGAGCTTGAAACAGAATTAAATTTAGAAATGTAATAAGAAGCAAATGCAGTACATGCTCTTGAGTCTAATTTTGCTCCAAGAGATTGGCGATTTTTTTATATAGATTATGTTATTTATGGAATATTGCCAGAAGATCCTAAAGAAGCAGTAACAATTCGAAAAAAACTGTTCAATTTATTATAACGCCAAACTTCAGACATTATATAGAAAATCTTATGATGGGATTTTATTTTGTTGTTTTTCTAACAAAAAAGCTCAAGAAGCACTTGAAGAAGTTCATAGTGGCATCTGCGGAGCACATCAATTAGGATCAAAACTTTGGGATATACTTCAAAGAATAGGTTATTATTGGCCCAATATGATGACAGACATAGTTACTTATGCTAAAAAATGTAGAGCCTGCCAAATACATGCAGACTTCACACATCAAGCTCCGGAATATTTCTACCCAGTGGCTACACCATGGCCATTCGAACAATGAGAAATGAACATTATTTGATCAATTTTCCCACTAAAGCTAGCAAATTACGAAAAAACAATATTTTACAAACTGTACAACTAAAGCTAGCAAATTACGAAAGGAAGAATATTTTACAATTGGAGAGACTACATCATCATAGTCAAATCCTTCTTATTGAGCGTAGCATTTCGCCACTAAACTAGCTTTGTATTTGACTCTTTGTGAAAAGGATTATCTTTTTTACCAAACACCAGTTGCATCTGATAACCTTATTTCCTTTCAAAACGTTTATCATCTTCCATGTAGAGTTCTTATGGAGAGAATCTGCTTCCTCATCTTTCATACTCTTCCAATCCTCAGCTTTATTACTCACTGTGGCTTTTTGATAGTAGAAATATCTTTAAAAAATTGGAAGTGCATGTGCCACTATGTCAATGAACCATGTAGGCTTTTAATATGTTTGGATCTACTGATTGCAATGGAGTCCTGTTGTTGTTCTTCAACATCGGTCTTTTTGACATCTCTCGTACTAATTTCTTCTATAACCACTCTATTTCTGTAATGCTTTTTCAAAGTGGGAGTCTTGAACTACACTTGCTGTGGGTTCTCTTACGGTTGCTATTATCTTGAGATATCTCCTGTTGGTTCTTCAATATGGAAGACTAGTCAAAAGTCACATTTCTTCTGTAGATTATCTTTTAGACTCAAGGCACTAAAATCTACATCCCTTCACACGTGTTAAAGCCTAAGAATATGACATTCTTAGCTTTGATTGAACTTACTTTTTCTAATATGACAATAAGCAGGATAATCAAAAACATGTAAGCAATCATAATCAATAGTAGAATGGTCTGATCATATCTCAAGTGGAGTCTTCCCCTCCTTTGTAGTTAACCTATTAATGAGATGGCTTACATATGACAAAATCTCAAGCCAGACTTCCTTTTTCATGCATTCTGCCATGTCATGTTGTTGCGGGTGTTTCTTTGATGGTAAAGTTTCAAACAATATTTTCGTCTCAGTACAACTTCGTGAATGGATCTAATTTGTACTCGTTATTCGATTTAAACTGCTTTATTTTTTTTACCAGTCTTAGTTTGAATCATATTCTTCCAATTTAGAAACATATCCAATATTTCATATTTTTGGCGCGTTGGATACACCCAAACTCTTCGCAAGCAGTCATTCACGAATGATATAAACTAATTTGAATCTCCCGATGAAGCTATTTTGGTTCCCAAGTGCTCGTATGCACATAATCCAGAATCACCTTAGTGTGACGAACTGTGGTGCCAAATTTAATTGTGGTCTATTTTTCATGACGCAATGCTCACATAACTTTAATTTTTCAGTTTTTTCTCCTTTCAACAGGTCTTGCTTTAGTAAAGTTTGCAAAACATCTTTTTCTAGCATGTCCCAATCTCATATTCTATAACCATGAGGTGTCATCTCTGTATCCGGTATATGTGTAATATCCTATAGATAGAATGAGTTGTTTTTGATACATTTCATCACTACTAATGCACCTTTAGTAGCCTTCAACATAAATCAGTCAAACTAATTTGTAGGCCCTTGCCTACTAAGACTCCCAATGTGATAATATTCTTCTTTGAGTCCGGAATATACTAGACATCTATCAAACCTCTAATTGTTTCATCTTACATTTACAATCAGACTTCATAGATAGCCATCCATAATTGTACAAGATGCATCATTGTCCATGTAAATAACTCTACCTTCTAGCTCTTCCAAGTTGGAAAAGAATTCGCTGTTGGGACAAATGTGGTAAGTGCAAGCCGAATCCAGAATCCACTCATCCTTAGCCAGTTGCAGATAAAAATGTGAGAGCAATATCTGAATTGTCATCTCCACTTTTTGCAACATTTGAAGTTGAGTCATGCTTTTCCATACCTTTGGCCAATTTGGGACAATCTTTTTTCTATTGGTCATTTCTCTGACAATAAAAGCACTCATTTTTTTCATGACATTTCTTCTCGGAATTAGAGTGAGATCTTTCCTGTTCACATTGATTCTTGTTTTCCCACCTATCTCATAGTATCGAAGCATGTGAACTCGAATCTTGATGAACTTCTTATCAAACTTTCGATACTCATTATTCATCAAGACTTTAGACATATTTTCAAATCTAATTTCAGATTTTCTATATAGTAGAGTGGTAGTTAGATGCTTATATGAATCAGATAATGAGTTCAACAAGAGTAAGGCTTTATCTTTCTAAAAAAATTTAACATATAAATTTTGCAAATAGTATCTTGTTGAATTGATTGAGGTGTTCAGACATAGAATTATCTGTACCTGATTTGTGCTAGAACTGGAAGTGCTTCTTCAAATAGAGATAATTCTCTTTGCTCTTCATCATATACTTATTTTTTAACTTCTGCCAAAAGTCACTTACTATAGTTTCCCTTATCACAAAATGCTTTTGATTTTTTGCTAGACAAAGTTTGATTGTTCCGCATATCAAACGATTTATCTTCTACCATTCAGCTGTCGTGATATTCTTGGGCTTATCTTTTTCCAAAGCCATATATAGATCTTGTTGAAACAAGACATCTATAACTTCACGTTGCTACATGTCAAAATTGTTAGTTCAAATGAACTTCTCCATCTCAATAACGTTCGTTACTATGGATCTTGAGGTAATGGATCTTGAGGTCATTGAAGACTTAGACGACTCCGCTGAAGTCGATTGTGGTGCCGAAGAACCTTAAGTTGAATCTCTTAGCAAAATTTTCAAAAAAGGTCTCACGTTTATAAATCTCCAATAATCCTAATCTCCCCAAAATTCTAGGAATTAAATCTAGATGCTTTGATACCACTTGTTGTGGAAGCGAAAATAATCCAAACAAAAAACTATGGATTATTGAGATTAAAAAATAAATCAAGTAAAACAAAAACTTTAAAAGAGAAAACAAATTAGAAGACCAAAGCAAAGAACACCAAAAATTTATATGATTCAGAGCAAGTCCTACGTCCATAGGCAGAATCAAACTTCACTATTGATGACGTTTACAAAATACAAATCTTGGGATCTATCAAAACTACAAAGAAATCACTCTTAAATTGAGACGACAATTAGAAACTCTCAAAGGTTCCAAAAGAGCTCTCAAAAGTCTCAATAATCTCCAAAAGATTTCAAGAATACCTTTAAAGGCCTATCTAACCCATTACATACATTTTGGATATTTGACACAAATATTAAGACAAATAGGGTTAGTTTGGCACAAACCCTAATAGGGTTACTTTGGCACAAAAACCTAAGTTAAATGAGGCCAATCTAGAAATTCAGCCAAAACTCAACAGTTTCCTACTCATGCAATTTTCTGTATTTTATTTTTTGCCCTGGAGCAGGTAAAGTGGATTGAAGATTAATTGGGATCCTTGTTCTCCGAGATTGTAACGTCTTATTGATTAAATGCAAGTGGCTAAATGTTGACCACAATACTTATGAAATGTGATGACTATTCATAACTAAAACAAACATGCAAATAGACACAATTGTAACATCTTGTCAACCTGAAAGTAGTTTTTTTTTTTAAAACCCCTCTAAGATAGATATTTTTATGTTAGTCCATCAATTAGGCATATTCTGGACTCTTGTATAAATTGAAATCAGTCCCTCCAGTAAACATAATTTTAAGTTAAATGGAATATTCTGTTAAACCCTTCTCTTTTTCTTTAATGGTCATTCTCCTAGCCTTCCTCTCAAAGCCTTCTTTCTTTTAGCCAAAAGGAGGAGAGAGATAGGGTGTGTGCACGTGTAGACTTGAGGGAGGAGACCCGAGTTAATAGCTTAATTGAAAACTGACAAAGGGACTAATTTTAAATGATTCAAGTAATTTGAGGGGTTTATTGACAAATCCTGTGAGTTGGGAGACTCTTCTCAAATAATACCATTTGTGGTTCTGATATTGGAAAAATCCACAAGAGTCTACTTTCTCAAGGCTTAGAGTTTTAGTTAGCTTGTAGTGGAATAGGCTTTTGAAAAGCAAGAGTATTCATGATTGAGTCTGACTGATTTTGGGGTAAATCATACCTGAACCCAAATGATAAAATGCCCAATCTGGTCATCCTAAACTTACCCACGGAAACCTGGAAAGAGGTCATTGTGGCCCTGTGGGGTTGTATCAATTTTGGATGGGTTAATTTTGGTCCTGCACACCTGCACAGGCAGTTCATCTATATCAGTCCAAAAAAAACAAAAAAAACAAAAAAAATAAAAATAAAAGGCAGCAGTACCATAGAAATACATAACATGAATGCATACTCAATCCGAGACTGTTGTCTACTCGTTGAGTCTTTAGAGTGCTATAGATTGTCCTCAGTAAAAAAAGAGTGACCTTTGTGAAAGCTGCAACCAGGTGTCTTCTTAACAGGGGGCATGTCCTAGTTCTGGCCATTTCCCTCTCAGATTCCCTTCTTCATGTACCATTTGCTCATAGGGGAGCTGTGATCAGTTGTCCTAGGTTCATTCTCATGATATCTTACGGATAGGTTTGCAGCAATTTGGATTCTGAACCTATTTGACATGCCTTAATTTCCAACGCGAAACAACCTCTGAGATATGCAATTAACATAGCTAACTAACGTAGTGGATGTGCTTTCTGTTGCAAACTTGCAATGTTTAATGCTAAATGCCATTATTTATTAAGTTGTGTGGATGGACCTAAACAACATCCTTGTCACTCCTCCCATACTTTAAGTTTTTAATCCTCTACTTGTAACAAGGTTGTATGTAATTAAGGTTCTATATAACACTATGACCTCCACACACAAATCCTAATGCAAGCAACTAAAAGTCTAAGCAACTAAGAGTCTCAGACTCTTATTTACTCTGCATATCAATTTCTGGATAACTAGACATGATCTATACAAACAAAAGAACCTCTACTAATTATGGATTATTTTGTTTCTTATTGTCTTGTGCATTTTCAATTGATCCATTGTCAGAGAACAGCACCCTTTTGGTTTAGTTTCTTTATCGATGAGGTGTTATCTGCCACTGTGTCCTTTTATATTAGGTGTTACATTCCCCTGGACTGGTGATATGTTAATGGAGGCTCCTCTTCCTTTTTTATACTGAATTATATGGTAGACCGCATGATTGTGGCCTCTTAATTGATTTTTTTCTCCTTGCTCAGTTGTCTGCCTGGTTGTTGCTGCGCTTTAGGTACATCCAGGGTCCATTAACTTTCTTCTTTCTCGTGCTCTTATTGTTTATTGAGAATGTCTTCACTGATACTTCAAAATTTAACTTGTTCTAAGCAATTGATCTTATAATAATTGGTCAAGTGAATTATGTGTTAAATACTTTAGATATTCAAGTATCTACATGTATAAAATAGACGTCCCTCTGTGAGGTGTTGGAAGGTTCCAGTGATGGACAAAAGACACAGGAAAACTTGACACCTTATCATGTATCCTAGTATTTTGAACTGTTCAAATGCTACTTCACTTTATGGTTGACAGAGATTAGCATCATTATATGTATTCAGGCCATTTCTAATGCAAGGTTTCTATTAGACTACTAGCATCATTATTAGACTACTAGCATCATTATATGAACTTTTTTCCATACTATTTATTCCTCAAACCGTTTTTCTATGGCATCATCCATATTATTGCCACCGACTCTAGCGTTCGAAGATTCTGGCGCAACTCTGAACTCCCGAAGCTCTCTCTCTCTGCGATTAACAGTCTCTCTCCCATTCCGAAGCCTCCGCAACTGTTTCTGGAGCTTCCGACTTTGAGTCTGCAACCCTCTCGCTCTAAACCGAGCTCGGCACCAAGGTGGTGTTTGGACGCTCTCTTGTGATTGGGCTTGGGCACAGTTGTCTTTGGTTTTCGGCTTGCCTTGTTTATTTGGTTGTACTTGGGCAAGTTTGTACTTGGGCACAATTGTACACCAAGGTGGTGTTTGGACGTTCCCAACCCTCCCTTTCTTCCTTTTATTGGCACAGTTATACACCAAGTAGATTAGCAGCACCTTGCCTTGTGCTTGTGCTTCTGCCTTGTGCTGCTTCCTTATTATCAACATGAAGAAAAAATCATCAACAAGAATAGAATTTAGATTAACAAGAAGTATCAACAATAGGAAATTTTTTTACTGCTACTACTGTCAAGTTGAATGATAATAATTATCTTTTATGGGCTCAATCGTTCAGGGTATTCATTGGTACTTAGTGAAAAATTAAGCATTTACTGGATAATCCACCAAATAAAAATGATTCTATCTATTCTGATTGGTTTGTTAATGATTGTTGCGTGATTACATATCTTTTTAATTGTATGGAAGAAAACGTAAGTTCTTATGTTCTTGAAAACTGCAAAATAGATATGAGACACTCTTAAAGAAGATATAGTAATGGAAAAAATATATCACGAGTATTTAAACTGTATGAGCGTTTATTTACTCTCAAATAAGACAAGATATCTATATCCGAATATTATTCTGCTCTTCGAGGCATATTGGATAAGTTTGAGGTTTATCAATTACTGGTTACAGGCCTTAAGATCTTGAAACAATATCGTCAGGATCTCGTTATTACCAAATTCCTTTCCATTTTGGACTCTTCTTTACTGATCCATGTGAGAGGTTAAATTTTTTCTGCCAATAGTATTCCATCACCGACAATGACATATTGCAGAGTTCTTCGTGTTTCTACTTGATTTACTACATCAGAATTCAAACTTTTGCCCCCAATGACCATTTAGCCCTATTTTCTGGCCGAAGATGAGGCTGTGGCCGTGGTCGTGGTCATGATTCGGGGAGAGGTCATGGCCATGGTGGTAGAGACTCTGGTGATGAGGATCCCGTAAATGTGATTATTGTGACAGAAAAAATCATACATCTGTATACTGTTGGGAGAACTATGGAAACCAGAATGGGCACAAACTGTGACAAGTAACTATTCAACTGGATCTTCTAATTCTTTTGTTACTGTACTTACAACAAAAAATATTGTATCGACAATGAATTCTACTAGCACTCTGACATTTTCAACGATAGTCTAGATTTCACAAGTTGAACTTGACAGGTTTCTCCGTTTTCATTCCACCATGGCCAGTTCTCATGTTACTCATGCATCCTTCCCAGGTAATGATACTCACATTGCTTCCTCTAGTCAACCATAGTTTACCAATTCTGGTGCATCATCCCATATAATAGGTATTAGAAATAAGTTTGCCTCACTACATTTTTCCGATAAATACCCTCCTCTCCATATTGTTGATGGTTCTTTTTCTTCGGTAGTTGGTGATGGAATAGTTCACACTACCTATTCATTAACCTTTGACAATATTTTGTTTGTTCCAAATTTTCCTATTAATTTATTATCTACTAACCAAATTACCAAAAATAATAATTATTCTGTAATATTCTTTCCTACTTACTATATTTTTCAGGACCTCCAAATTAGGATGAGAATTGATATGGGTTGTAAGAAATGGGGGATGTACTATCTAGATGAGATATCACATACAGGGTTTGCTGCTTACTGCTCTGATTCTCTTTTTCAGTGGCATCAATGTCTTACACATCCTTCTCTCTAGGGTCTTCATCTTGTTTTACCACTACGTCTGGTATATCTAAGTTCAATTGTGAGTCATGTGAGCTCGGTAAAACATTATTGAACCTCCTATTCAAGTCGAGTCAATCCACATAGTAGTTTTTCGTTTGAGTTAGTTTATTCTGATATTTGAGATCCATGTCATTTTCCCTCTTTTAAGGATTTTAGGCATTTTCTTCTATTTATAAATGATTTTTCTCGTATGACATGGATGCATTTATTAAGGGATAGGCCTACTGTTTCTAGTATAATTGAACTATTTTATAAAGAAATAAAAAATTAATTTTCTACTTCTATTCGTGTTTTGGACACTGATAATATATGGAGTATATGAAGGTTGATATTTTCATATTTTGTGTTAATAATGGAATTATTCATCAAACATTATGTTCTCACATATTCCAGCAAAACAGTGTTGTTGAAAGAAAACATAGACATATTCTTGATGTGGCTCGGATTTTAATAATTCACATGCATGTTCCAAAATATTTGTAGTCTGATACTGTTCAATGTGCTTGTCATATAATAAATAGGATGCCATTTTCTGTCTTGTATAGTAAAACTCCCTTTTCCTATTTTTATCCTGACACACCTATGTTTTCTCTTATATTTTGAGTGTTTGGACGTACATATTTTGTTCAAGGTTTGTCTTCCGATTTGGACAAGTTCTCTCCTCGTGCTATCAAGTGTATATTTGTTGGATACTCTAGGGCACAAAAAGGGTATATGTTTTGATCCAGTGAGCAGAAAGTATTTTGTCTCTGCTGATGTTAGCTCTTTGAATATGTTCCATACTTTCCTTGCATATCAACATATCAGTTGGATCTTTTTCTTCTTTTACTCCTACCTATCTCTACTACTGAGATTGATCAAGTATCGGTGCCTCATAAAGAAGTTGAACAGGTATTTTCTAAGAAATCACTGTTGGTATTTTCTCACTATCAGAAAGTGTCTCCTCCCCTTACTACCTACTGTTCCGCTATTTTCAGCTGTAGGTCCCCAACAACCACAATAATCTTTCGCTCCTGTCTCTGATCTTTCCATTACTCTCCGGAAGGGTAAACGTTCTACTACTGTCCGTCCTATTTCTCAATTTGTTTTGTATAATAAACTTCACCTAATTTTTCGCCAGTTTGCCCTTTCTCTTTCTTCAATCTCTATATCCAGATCCTTTTAGGAAGCAGTGTTAGTATCTACCTGGCAGACGACTATGGATGAGGAGATGCAAGCCCTTGTCTCTCGTAGAATCTAAGATTTAGTTCCTTCTGCGCCTGATACATGTATTGTTGATTGTCGATGGGTATATTCTATCAAATACAAGCCGGACGACTCAATTGACCACTATAAAGCTCATTTTGTTGCGAAAGATTTTTTCCAAATCTATGGTGTTGATCACTTTGAGATTTTCTCTTCTGTAGCACGTCTCAATTCTATTCACATCCTCTTCTCTCTTGCCATGAATCTCGACTGGTTATTGTTCTAATTGGATGTTAAAAGTACTTTCTTATATGGTGATATAGAAAAGGAGGTGTATATGGAATAACCTCAAGAGTATATTGTTCAGAGAGAGAATATAGTCTGCAAGCTTTCAGAGTCCTCAAGTCTGTTTTGAGTAGTTTTTTTGCTGTAATTGCTGGTATTGGTTTTCAGTATTGTCACTATGATTATTCTATCTTTATCCGGTATACTCATCCTAGTATTGTCCTTCTTGCCGTATATGTAGATAATATTCTATTAACTGGAAGTGATACAATAACTTTGACTGAAACAAAGTATTATCTCAAACAATATAAAGATATGGGAAGACCGAGATAATTTTTTGGAATTAAGGTAGCTTATCATAAATATAGATTACTTCTCTCTCAGAGAAAGTATATGCTAGATCTCTTGGAAGAGACTAGTCGCCTTGGGTGTAAACCTACTATACTCCAATGGGTCAGATTTAAATGTAAAGAGTGAAGATAATATATTGTATGTCAAGCAGTATAAGATAATAGTTGACAAGCTTATCTATCTCATGTTCATTAGGCCTGACATTTCTTTTGTTATTGGGTTACTGAGTCAATTCATATATAAACCAAGGGATATATATTAGAAATCTGCTATGAGAGTTTTGATATATATTAAGAGCTCTTCTGAAAAGTGATTATTTTATAAAAAATATGGATATTTTAAAATTTTTATTTTTTCAGATGCTGCGTATGCAGGAGACAGAAAGTCGACTACTGGATACTTTACATTTGTTGGATGTAATCTAGTCACTTGGAGGAGTAAGAAATAAGATGTAGTGTTTCGATCTTCTATTGAGACAGAGTATAAGGCAATGGCACACACCACGTGTGAATTACTGTGGTTAAAAAGCTTGTTGACTGAATTTGGGTTCAACTCGAAAGATCATGTACCTATGTACTGTGATAATCACTCTGCCATCTATATTGCTCAAAATCCAGTGTTTCATGTTTGCACTAAGTATATAGAGATAGATTGTCATCTGGTTCGAGATAATTTAGTGAATAAGATAATATGTACTCCGTTTACTTTTTTGTCAGAACAATTGGCTGGTATTCTAAGTAAAACTGTATTGCAAACTGTGTTTTTTAATCTATGTAATAAGTTAAGTATGATTGATATTTGTCCAATGTTTAAAATAACGATAACGTTGACGTAACGATTTTTTTGTTAAGTTATATAGTAAATAACGTAATGCATAACGCAGGTTACGCAATTTTCTATTTATTTAATTAAAATAAATATAAAACTGTATTTAATAATTTTCAAAAATAAGTAAATAAATCTAAAAAATCATATAAAATACTGTAAAATCAATATGAAGGCGTAAAAAAATTATAAAATGTCATAGCAAGTATCACAATAATTTTTTAAGTCATACACAACAAAATATTATTTTTCTTTATAACATAAAGATAAACTCGTGTGATCATCTTATCAACAATAACAAGATCATCTTGCTTCAGAATGTAGTTTGCATATTCCGGATTGATATCATCTCCCGTCTCATTAAAACTATCATCAATTATTTTTCTTTTATCCGAAGAAAATGCTACATAAGAGATACAAATTAAGATGTTATTAGATACTTAAATCATGATAATATTCATTTAAGTATATTAAAATGTAAAAATTGGATAATTTACAAGAATCGACCCTTTGTTTTTTTGCTGGGGTTTCAATTTCATCTTACTTGTCTCTCTTATCCACAATGGATGGAAGAAAATTTTGATTGCTATTAATTGCAGTGATTTTTAAAAAATCATTCGTTCTTGTATTAGAATCGTCATCAGTAGACTCATCTAGCAATCCAAGATTTTTTGGGAGACAAAACTCTTTACTCTCAATAAGCCATTTATCCTCTGGTATCGCCTTATCAATCAAAATTGGATCAAAATTCATTCGCTTCCTCCGAATATTTCTCTCTCTAAACTTAATATTGTGCATGACGTATATGAAAGAATGTAGGCATTTTTCCTCTAAGCGATATCTTTTTCTTTAATGCACCTTTAACAAAGTTGTAAATTGTTATATGAGCATGATGATAAATAAAATACTTACAAAATAATATATTGCGTTTTTTAAATTCATAAAGTGCTCTAATTGTGTTCACATCCATAAGGTAAGAGAGATATTTTGAATTGTAAATTTTTAGAGTATCGGAACATCCTTTCCAAACCTTTTCCACCGGACAGCTAAAATAGATAATTAATTTTGGTGTTAAAAAATGCAAAAAAAAAAATCTTAATATCAATGATATATCTGCAAATACATTCCTAAGAATCAAATTAATGAATTAAGATATACTAGGACTTCGAGCTTTCATGGTTTTTGAGCTAGCGTGGATCCAAATTCTCTAAGTTTCTATTTATACTGATCCAGCTCTATATCATGTTGTGCATACTCATTGAGATCGGGGATCATTCGTTGCATGCATTCACGAAGACCTTTTCTAATCTCAGGAACATTAGAGAATGTATCACTGTAGAAGCATTTAGGATTTAGAAAGTAAGCCGCTATGTGGAGGGGCCTATGCAACATGCCTGTCCACCTCTTATCAATCAAATTCCAGTATGCCATGTATTTTCTCTTACTGTTCCCATAAACATCGGCAATTTTCTCTTTACAACTGTCACACATCTTATATAGAAAAGACATGGAAGGCCTCATATTTGAATGTATCTCTCGCAGCACGTAGACCAGTGGTAGTGTGGTGTTAAAATAAAAGAGAACTCGGCCCCAAAAGTTTCTGCTAGATAGCACTGCCTTTTTTACCTTCACTGCATTCGGTTTCTTCGCCTAAGCACTCTTGGTGAAATCATCAGAAGCAAATATTTTCCTCAATGACTGCCTTAATTTATAGAGTTTTTGTAAAGTTAAGAATGACGTAGCGAATCGAGTGATGGCTGGGTTTAGCAGTTTCTTTCCCTTCGTGTATGTCCGCTTCAAATTCAAAATCCAGCCATGATTATATATATTGTATGACCCCTTTGCTATTTCAAGAGTTTTCTTATGATCTTCATTTTGCCTATATCCTCCAGTATCAAATCAATACAATGAGCTGCACAAGATGTCCAGTAAAGACGTTTTCGTGAATCTATAAGTTTTGTGTCCGCATTGACATACGAAGCGTGATTGTCTATAATCACTTGGACAGTATTATTCTCTCTAATTTGCTTAAATATCTTATCAAGACACTCTTATAAGTACTCTCTTGTTTTGAACTGAGTTGATGCATCAATAGACTTATAGAAGAAAGTTCACTTGGTGAATTAACAAGAATTTCACCCATCTGACATCACTGTACAACCGTATTTCTCCCAAACCGCTATGTGCTTCTCCTTAATCTTGTCAATATTCTCAACCTCGGCTTTAATCCTTATCTCGTACGGAGATATGGTTGCTTCAAGTCAAATCCGAAATTTCCAACTGTTTCGATCATTTTCTTCCAATAAGGACTATTCAAGATATTGAATGACAGTCCGTTTGTATAAATACATCTGTCTATTTTTCTAACGCAGTTTTTTCTTACCTCCTTTAAAGCTGTCTCCAATGTCGATTGGTGGGCTTCAACATATTCATTGCTCCTAGAGTTCGAGGTTGAGTATTGCTACTGACGGCGCGTCAAGCTCTTGGCTCACCAATTCAGTGTTTGGTTCCCCCATTCTGTCAATTTCACGGCTTAGAGATGTCTTTTTCTTATTTTCTACTTCTGTAGACTTCAAAATATCTTTACATATTTTCTTTACATCTGGCGGGAATCGTTCACACATTTTTACCCCATGTCTCGTACCGGCCAAAGGATGTTTAAGCCGGGTGATTCCCGCAGTAATATGGTGATTACAGAATTTATAGTAAAAATAATTTGGAGGTTCTCTTTCCTTATGAATCCCCCATTCTGTAGCTAGATTCATATTTTTTTACATGATTCAATCTACACAAATAATTCAATAAGTCAATTATTCGAGAATCAACAATTAATTCAATTATGAAAATATGAAATATCAAATATCAATGGTTATATGATTCAATCTACACAAATAATTCATATTTTGTGGCTATATGGATTGCCACAGCTAGAGAATGGGGGATTCACAAGGAAGGGGATCAAATATCAAGTCCATTTTATTCAAAGTTCAAACTATTCAAATTTCTACTAAATGCATTTTCTTTACCTTCACATAATCGTGTTGTTTTTACATTAATCCAATTTCAAGTCCATTTTCTACTAAATTCATTTTCTTTACACCAATTCAGTCCATTTTTCCACATAATCCATTTTCAGACAATTTAGTCTATTAACAACAAATGCATAACAGAGTTCCCCCCCTAGCAGCTCAATCAAGCTTTTACAACAGTGCACATTGCATAGTTGCAGCAGCCGAACAACAATCGATTTTAGGGATAGGATTTTTTTCAACGACCTTTTATTGGATTTTAAGTGAGAAAAAAACACACGTTATGTTACGTTACGAAAAAACGTAACGTAACGTGCGTTTTTTGGAAAAAAAAAAAAAAAAAAACGTTGCGCTCCACAGCAGGGCGTTTAGACCTGACTAACGGACCGGGCAGCCCGTTGGGCACGCCCGGCACGTGCCGGGCACGTGCCCTGCACGGCCCGCCACCTCGGCCCGGGCCGCCGAGGCCGAGCGTGCCGGCGGCACGCCTAGGCCCGTGCCAGGCACGGGCCGGCACGCCCAAATAATTTTTTTTTTTTTTAAAATGACCATTGGGGTGTTTGGGGGGGTTTGCATTTTTTTTTTTGCAAATAACCCCTTTTATAGCTGTTGGGGGGTTTCTTGCAAAAAAAAATTGCAGATTTCTCCCCCAACGGTCAAAATAGCCGTTGGGGGGGTTTGTAAAATTTTTTTACAAATTAAACATTTTCTTCATCTATAAATACTTCAATATCTCTTTTATTACCATTCATCATTCTTATACACTAAATTCATTCTAAAAAATCTCCTAAAATCTTTATTTCTCAAGAAGTCTCAAGCAAAAGAAGTAGCAAGTTTCAATCAAGTGATCAAGAAGTCTCAAGTAAGCAAGTCTCTCAAACAAGATCCAAGCAAGTTTTCTCATTGAAGCAAGGTTTTTTTCGTTATTTCGGTTTCCAGCTTCATCTCTCTAACTAGGTATTTATAATTTAAAGTTTTTTTGAGAATTTTAATTAGTTATTTTTGGGATTTTATTAAAATGGATCCACACTCGTCTGGCGCTTCTTGCTCTCAAGCCACGGGTTCTTTTACTCTCTTTTTAACTGATGAAAAATATCAAAATCTATGTCAATCCTTAGAACAACCTCCTTAAGTACCATTTTTTGTATCTCAGGAAGAAACAACTAATACAACCATACCCGAAACACAAACTACCGCATCTACTAGGGCTGTTAGATCAGACATATGGAAACATTTTGAAAAAATAACAGAAAACAATGTTAGGAAAGCTAAGTGTAAACACTGTCATAAAATTTATTCGTTTCCTGTAGGTAGCGGAACGGGTCATCTTAAAAGACACGTAGAAAAAAATCACCCACTAAATGTACCATATCAAACACAAATAAGCACATTAGGTGGATCATTAGGTATACGTAAATATGATCCAATTAAAACAAGAGAAAATTTAGCAAGATTTATACTACATGACGAACAATCATTTACTTTTTTGGAAAATCGCAAATTTGAAAGATTTTGTAAATCAACATTTACTGACGAATTTAACAAAGTCCCACGTTCAACATCTACATCTGATATGTTCAAACTATATAAAGAGCAGCGGGACACTTTAATAGCTATTTTTTCTTCTTTAATTTTTAGAGTTGCAATAACTGCAGATAGTTGAGAAGCTAGAAATATGACTCATTATTTATGCATGACGGCACACTATATAGATCAAGAATGGTGCATACAGAAAAAAATAATAGGGTTTAGGGTATTTGAATTTCCTCACAATGCACAAAATTTATCACAAACCATGCTAAATGTATTTTCAGCTTTTGGAATAGACAATAAAATATTTACCATTTCTTTGGATAATGCTTCTGAAAATAAGGCCGCAATTAGAATTCTTAAAAATTATACAAAACCAATTCTAGATGGAAAATTATTCCACGTTAGGTGTATTTGCCACATACTAAACTTATGCGTTCAAGATGGATTAAAAATATTAAATGATTCACTAATGAATCTTAGGTATACATTACTTTTTATTAAAGATAGTGGGCCAAGAAGACAAATATTTAAACAAATATGTAAAAATATGAAAATATCACCTAGAATTGTACCTATAGATGTTAGAACAAGATGAAATTCTACATATAAAATGTTAAACATAGCTATTCAGTATAAAAATGTAATAAATGCTTTTAATGAAATGGAGATACCAATGTATAGTTTAGATAATAATGAATGGCACCAGTTGCATTGCATTTCTAAGTTTTTAGGCAAATTTGAAGATGCATCTAGAGTACTGTCAGGAAGTTATTACCCAACTACACACATTGCATTATATTATTTAACCGAAATTACTTCATTTTTTAATGAATGTAGAAACCACTCTATACTTGAAAGTATTGTTCGACCTATGGAAATTAAATTTAATAAATATTTTAAAGATTTTCCATACTTAATATATTTTGCAACTGTTATGGATCCCCGTTGCAAGTTAGATGGACTTGAAATATTAATAGATTTATTTTATACAAATATGTCTTATGAAAATAATGTGAGGGATTTACTTAATGATATTAAAACATGTTTAGATATTATGTATAAAACTTATGAAGATATGTATGGTGTGCCAACACAAACTACAAAAGAACCATCTACTAGGGAAATTCGTAATCCAATAATATCATCTCTATTTAACAGAAAAAAGCCAAGACAAAGTAGTACATATTTTAATGAATTACATTATTATTTAGAGAGAGCTAGTTATGAAGATAACGCATCTCCTGAAAAGTATGAATCCTTTGATATTTTGGCATGGTGGAAATCACAGAAAAAAACATATCCCGTACTTTCCAACATGACCCGTGATCTACTAACTCCTCCAGTGTCTACTGTAGCATCGGAGTCTGCTTTTAGCGCAGGTGGTAGAGTGCTCACGTACTTGAGAACCTCAATGGCGTCGGACACATTGGAGATGTGTATCTGCTTGAAGGATTGGTACGACGCAGAAGACAGGGAACAAGGCTTGACTAATGAAGAAGATGTACTAGAGATTTTAGGCTTACCGGAAGAAAATGAAGATTGATTAAAAGTATTTAAATTTGTAAGGATATTCATGTATTTTCAATTTTTTTTTTTAACTTATAAATCTCTTAGAAAATATATTAAGAACAAGTTGAGGGTGACGGCTAGGGTCCTCTCCCCTCTCTTCGGACTTTGTATAATTTCTAAAGAGATTTATAGAGTAATTACATAAATGTAATGAGATTATATATAATATAACATTTGTTTTTATCATATGATATAACTTCCCCCTTCTTTTTTTTGTTTTTTAAAAAAACCGGGCCGGCCCGCCTCGGCCCGGGCACGGCACGGACCTGCGTGCCGTGCCGGCGGGCCGAGGCGGGCCGGCCCCATGGCCTCCGTGCCGTGCCGGTGGCACGGCACGGGCCCGGCCCATTAGTCACGACTAGGGGCGTTATTTCACCCTGCTACGGAGCGAAATCCTCTCGCTATGCTCCGTAACGCGTTAAAACGCATTACAGAGCGCGTTATTTTCTACATTGATTTATACCCCAACTTGAAGGGAAGTGTTAATCTGTTAGATTGGACTAGTATCATGTATTTGGATTTAGTTTGAATTTAGTATAATATCGCATATTGAGTGGTTTATATGAAGTTGTGAGATCTATAAATATATGTATTCTCTGATTTATAATAATATATAGAGATTGACTTTTGGTTCTACTTGCTTTCTGACAGTTCCTTTCCTTATTCTATTGCAAGGTCCTTCTCCTTATTTGTCTTCAATTGTATCAAACTGTTTACGTTTTTCAAGATTGACCTTTCCATGTGGTTTTTGTAAATCATCTATGCTAGGAAAGAAATTGTTAGTCCACCATTTCAAAATAAAGTATGATAGAACATCACAGGTGTAGTGGGCCAGTGGCCCCTTAAAATGAAGTGCTTACCATATTCTTTCTTGCAATGAACTCTGATTGTTTGCTTTTGTAGTTTCCTTACTTTTCTTAATGCTTTATTTACCCAGAGCAGATACAATGGGGGCAGGGAGGAAGACACAGACCATAAGCGCTCATGAGAATGTTCCACGGTCTACTGTGTCTGGAAATGGTTGTTTTTCTGCCAGGAATCTACGTGCAGAAGACTTGTGTGGAGTTATATTTGGTTGCACCCATGAGACTATGGCTGAGTGTCTCTCAAAGCAGCTATTTGGTTAGTTGCTGCAATTTGTCTATTCTTATATATTTTGGAGACCTTTTAACACTTTATATGTCTACATATGTGATCTCTTGTTTTCTCCCCTTACAAATACATATACATATATTCATGTGTATCCATTTTTCTTTCTCTATATGTTTTTCTCATGGGATCATGAATATGCTTATGCAACTTAAGGATTCTTAAGGAACAGAGCCATTCAACTCTTAAGAATTATGGTTATCAAATGGATTTCATAGATAACAAAAATAACTACTCCTAATTGGGTAGTCTGGTGATAATTGTTATGGTTCCAATTTACCTGGCAGGTTTGCCCAGTGGACACATCTCCTATGTGAGAAATATTGGAGCTTGTCTTCCCTTGTTCCTTTTCAATTATAGTGATCGGAAACTGCACGGCATCTACGAGGCTGCAAGTCATGGCCAGATGAATATTAGCTCCTCTGCTTGGACTGATGGTGGCTTGCAGAGAACTCCCTTTCCTGCGCAGGTATTACAGACAGAAAATATTCTTCATATGACATGGATGCTTTCTGGTTGTATTAGAGATTTCTTGGTTCTCTTGTTTTTACTTGTGTTAGTCATTGCTTTCTTCTAGGTCCGCTTTCGTACTAGGATCCAATGTCAACCACTTGTTGAGAATCAGTTTAGGAAGATAATTGAAAAAAATTACTTTACCCCTCAACACTTCTGGTTTGAGCTGGATCATGCACAGACAAGGGATTTAATTGCATTATTCAAACCTTCCTATTCTGTTGGCGGGCCCAATAGTATGCTGCCTTCTGTTGCATCTAGAGAAAAGGAATTTTTTCAATCGTCGTCAGCCACGAAAAGTGTTGCATTTACTAAGAAAGAACTTCCACAAACTGCCACATGGAAGGATGTCGTCAGTGGTGAGTTCCAGAACATTAAAAATCAAAACCAGTCTCATAATTTCGTCAATGATAACAAATCTGCATTGCTCCTCTCTGATGGAGTTTCTGAGTGTGATAGCCCAATCAAAACATCATCAAATGATCTTGAAGATTTGGAATCTAAAGAGCCAGTGTCTGATTGGGAAGACCTGGCAGTTGATAATGTACAAAGTACTAATTCTGATGGTGAAACTTGGTTTGGCAGGGAAAACCATACTTTTGAGGAACAAAAAAATATAAATGATCCATTAGAGTGTGAAGAAAAAAGGATATTCCAAATACTGGAAAATCTGGCTGCAGACCAGGCACAGTTGAATGCGTCTTCCACTGGTTGTCTAGATGATAGCATTTGTTGTGACCCCATACACATGCATGAAAATACTGGATATGTTTTAGATGAGCTCTCCGTTTTGGCGAAGAAGGAAGATGATGTGACTGCATATTCTCCAAATCATGGAGGCGCTGAGGGTGTGCAGAATTCATATGAATCCGTCCGTAACGGTAATGCACAGGGCATGAATCTGGCTGCAGACCATGCACAGATGAATAAATCTTCCAATGGTTGTGTAGATGATGGTGCTTGTTCTGCCCCTACATACATGTATGAAAATACTGGAGATGTTCTAGACGAGCTCTCTGTTTTTGTGAAGATGGAAGATTATGTTACTGCATCTCATCTAAATCATGAAGGCGGTCAGTGTATGAAAAATCCATATGCATCTATCTGTAGCGGAAGAGCTCAGGAATTGAAAAATTCATATGCATCTAGCTGTAATGGAAGTGCTGGGATTGTAGAATATTCTAATGCATCTGACCTTAATCATGGAAATATGGAGGTAGTTGACATTACCAGCTTCCACAGTACCTTTATGCTTTCTAGTATTATATTTTTCAAATTGTTTTTCTTTCTTCTGCATGTTGTAATAAGCATCTAGTAATTTGTCTATGCAGTTCACACAATTTATTAAAGAGCTAAAGGCATGGGCTGCAGATGTGAAGAATCATCAGGTGTCATAGATTCTACGCCAGTTTTATTCTGTGTCCTGCCTAAAGTTTACATGGGCAAATCTGAGTTTCTAATATACTTAATATTCGTTTAAAAACAATAGAATGCATAGTCCAGTTGCTCGTTATGTTATTGTATATGCTGCTGTTATGCAATCTGAACTAATTTGAATTTTACTGGTAATTTGGGTTCCTTTTCTTTTTGGCAAATTTCTACAATGCGATGCTTGATGGATATTATATGTCTGATCTCTATTTCAATTATTATTTTGTTAAAAATATGTTGTCCTTGATATCTGATAGTTCCCATGTTCTTTGGTTAACATTCTAGTTATGTTGTTTTTTTGCCCCCTTGCTTTGATCAGTACCTGTTTTGTTGGCCTTGCCTTCAAATTTGTCTCTTAACCTGGAGTTACATTGTATTCACAAGTCATTTTTCTTGTTGCATTTCCAGCGATCCCACTCTTGTTCTCTTGTATTCTATGCTCTACGATCATCCTTGTTATGTATTTTGAATACTCTCAGTGTTCCCTTTCCTATGTTGCTTTCTGTACAGGTCTAGCTGGAATATTTTGTTGAGGACCTTGATTTTCAATTATAAAAAATTAAAGGAAATAGAAACAAGAATTGATGTAAACTCTGGTTTATTTGCTTCTGTTATCTTTAATTTACATTTGTTTGGTTGATTTGATTTTAGCTTGTACGCAATTTATTAAAGAGGCACACTTTGCAGTACTCTTCTCATATAATTGAATTTGTCGTCTATTTGTTTTGATGTATCTATTGAGTTCCTTTTTGTATTGCTATTTATGAGTAAGCTAAACTTTCCGTGTCGTTATACTGACTTCATATCGCTTCTTCTGTGAACAAATGGAAATCAGTATGTTCCATACATTAACTATGTCAAGAAATCTGTCTACAAGGAATTCAAAGGCTACACAGTTCTTAGGTGTTAAACTTTGTCTTAGAATGCTTCTTTCATTGTCATTTCCCCCCATTTGTAGGCATTGGTATTTATTGTGTTATATCTTTCTTCCTATTTCATTTGGTTTGTGCAACAGGCTGAGTCAGATTGGGAAATTCAACAATTGAGAAATCAACTATGGCACTCAGACAGAAAGATTGGGCTTTTGGAGGATCGTGTCAAAGAGCTCGAGTTAAAGTGTGATCCATCTAGACTTGTTGATGAATCTCTAGATAAATTTGTCAAGCAATACTTGGGTTCAGAAGATGTTATTTACCTGATTGGAGGTTTTGATGGCTGCTCCTGGTTATCAGCACTGGATTCCTTTTCACCATCCTTGGATATAATAACACCTCTAAAGTCAATGAACTCTGCTCGTTCATATGCAGCTTCTGTTGCATTAGATGGTAACTTTTTTGTTTTTGGTGGCAATAATGGGAGTTCCTGGTTGGACACAGGTATGGTTGACTATTTTGAAGTACCAGTGGTTATATTACAATATAATGTATCAGTCCCTGTCATGATATATTGTTTTGAATTTTTGTGAAGTTGAGGAGTACTCATGTCACATTTTTTTGAAATTTTTATGAAGTTGAGTATTACAATCGAAGGCACGACGAGTGGATTTCATGCCCCTCCATGCTCCGTAGGAAAGGGAGTCTGTCTGGGGCTACCATGAATGGAAAAATATTTGCTATTGGTGGAGGAGATGGTATAGAATGTTTATCAGATGTTGAGACGTTTGATCTGGAAACTGGAAAGTGGATCTCAAGTAAATCAATGCTTTATAAGGTAAAGTTAATTGTGACCTACATGATCACTTAGTAGCCTATGTTAGTATTTAGTACTGTAGCTGTTGTTTTAAACCGTAAAGGCTTACTAATTGTATTGATTTAAGGTTGATTTACTACGTACAAAAATTCCTGTTGTATTTAGTACTTAGTGACCTACATGATCACTCAATACGGGAGATGATTGATTGAATACAAAACTTCAAACCTCTAATTGGAGAGTCAATTATGATACATTTATACATAACTTCTACCCCAAGCACATGCAATAGAGCCATGGACAATCAAGTGAATTCCAATCCACAAAATAATATGATCTATGGACAATATTGTTGTGGTAAATGTTGTAATGCTATAGGAATCATTAGCGCAAGGCATAGAGGGGATGGTCATAAGCGTTTATAGCGTAAAATCAGTTTTTGATGGAATGACGAAGACATCCGGTGTAATTGTAACCATAGTTGCATATATTTGCCTCATACACTATGGGGATGGTATGAAGAGATATATTTTACACATTGCAGAGGGACTGTAATTGGAGATGCTATTGTTTATGGTACAAAAGTTTCTATCGCAGTGGGAAATGCCCTACTTTTGAGTTTGGTTTGAATGATTGATTTATGTAATTGGAAGTGACCAATTAGGTTTACGACGAAACCTAGAAAATCCAATTTGAGTACCTTTATGGGATAGACTTCAACAGAAAATTATTGAGTAATGGCAATTAGTGATTGAGTTCAAAGTAGTTCCTCATAGAAAATTATTGACTCTAGAGAAATGGTAATATGAAGAAGAGAAAATTGTTTGAAGCACGCACATAATGGGAAGCACCCCTTGTTTCAAAGAGAGGACAGATTATTCTCATTTAATTTGATGGTCAAAAATTGAAATAAGCAATGGTAATTATAAAGATTTCCTGGGTAGGTTATTGTATTATCTTATTATTATTGTTAATCGTATTCTTGGTAGTAGTCGTGGTGGTGCTTTTCCCCTTTTCTGTGCGCAGGGTGTGTGTTCTGTGGGTGGGTCTCTCTCTCTCTCTCTCTCTCTCTCTCTCTCTCTCTCTCTCTCTCTCTCTCTCTCTTCTTTTTTTGGGCAGGCGATGGGGGGGATTCATATATTTAGATCCTTAATTATTATATATGGCCTCCAATTGTGCATCCAACCCCAGATTTTGTACCTTTCTGGTGTCTGATAGACTTATAGACTTTACTCTTGGCCCAAGTTTCCAGAGGAGATTGTCGGTGTTCACTATTCAACCTTGAGTTGCAAGGCTCTAGAAGATATTGAAACAGAATGGTGTTTTGAAGAGATGTGGTTTTCATGAGTAAAAGACTTGCCTTCCAGATCTTAATAGTAAAAACAGAGAAATATTAGGATATGGACTTTATTAAGTCACTGAATATGGGGTTGAAAAGCTCAATCCACTGAAACATTGACATACAGGATGCACTCTTGCTCCTACTTTACCACGTAATAATCCAGTCCTAGGGAAAGGGGAGAAAGCCTTTTTATCACTCTCTACTCTAAAGTAGGAAAAGAGAGTTAACAGAGAGGAAAGTATTCAAAGGCCTCCATCAATCCATACTCAAGTATCATTCAGCATCCAATTCTGTTGTTAGCCTCTTTTTAAACGCATTAAAAAACAAAGTAGAAACAGATTTAATCTTATCTAAACTGAACTAACAAGTAGATTTCAAAATAATAAAAAAAATTAGAAAAAACTACTAATTTTACTGTTCATGTGATCTGTAAATTATTCACTTACTTAAGGCTGTGATAGATCTCAAATAATTCTCCACCCAATCTAAAATTCAGATTTCCAAAGGAAACATGCAATGATGATAATCCTAACCAGGGCCATGCCTGCATCAGTGAATGTGGAAAAGAAGCCTATGACTTCAAAAATTTATAATAGTAAGATTAGGAGGTAATAATATTCTAACCTTGAAAATGCATTAGGATTAAACTTGCTACTGTTGTTTTATGTGCGTGCATCTTCATCTAGTTGATCAACTCTTTCCCTTTGTTGGCATGTTCAATCTTTCTTGTATTCATTACCATATTTTTGTACTTACTATAATGTTATCATTTTTTTTCTTCTAGCGATTTTCTTCAGCTACAGCAGAATTGAAAGGTGCAATATTTGCTGTTGGTGGCTACAACGGCTATCAGTACCTGCAGTTAGTTCTCTCTTATCTTTGGATTTTAGTACGTTATTTAGTTGCCACATTGTAAAGTCCCTCTTATTTACTGAGAATTTTTCCATTATCAATTGTCAAGATATAAAATCGATTAGATGACTTTCTTAATTCTGTTGCAGATTATAAGCGAAAAGCTTTCTTTTTGCTGTTATGACATGCTAATTCAGAATAATAACAAGGTCATCATTTAATGAAGGCAGGGAAACCGAGAGACATAAATGGACTAATGTTAATACTTCTGGATTATCAGGAGTGACGTTATCTTTAAGTCAGGAACGATGTATATTGATGGTGCTGCTGTCACCAAAAACCTTTTCCTTGCTCTAGGTCCTCCCTCTTCCCTCCTTGGCCAGTCATGGAACTGGATAACTGCTTATCAAGTTACTTATACCATATTTTCCTTTTGAGTTTCCTGAATTAATTGATTTAGCTAAACATTCCTTCATCATTTCCCTAAATTACAGTTTCTTGTAAGCTAGAAAATTAACACAATCAGGATGTATTTGTATAGTTTGATATCATAACTTGAGTCTTTTTCCTCCTGCTATTTGCTGGATTTGGAGTTTTATGATCTACAGAATAAGAATATGTCAGACTTATTTGGTTGCCAAAATATATGGTTACAAAGGAAATACATATTGATATGAAGAGGAAAATCATGGAATTTGAAGATACTGCTCAGGTGGAAACTTCAAATATCACTGTTCTTGAAGTATATATTTCCCTCATTCCGTTGAGATAGTGCAATCAGTATTTTAGGTCAGTCTTCAAAGCTGTATTCACATGTCCTTGTAATTTCTGCCCACAGTTGTCAAAACACTACCATCTTACTAAGAACAATCTCCGCGTCCAACTTGTTGTAGTGCCCTAACTAAATTTAAGGAATGATTCTGAAGACATAAGATAACCAATCAAACTGAATCAGAAACTAAAATCTAGATGAGGTTAAGCTATTCCTTGATCCATCCCTCGTAGCATTTTGAGAAGTAGTGACTGGAATGCTACTCTACCATTAGGGATGGTAATGGACGTGTCCACAGGCCAATTTTTAGCCCTCCCTATACAAATTTTTAAAGCCCTCCCTATACAAAATTTTGAATTAGAAAAATGATTATTTCATTTTTAATTCAAAATTTTGTATAAGATCGGCCAAAAATTGACCCATGAACATATCCATTATCATCCCTACTAACATTTTCAGAAGTTAAACGTGTTGGGGAGAACGTCGGGTCCAACGGAGAGTATGATGGGCCTAAACACAAAGCTGAGAATCAATTTGACCCAAAAACTTAAGCCATTAGGTCAAGGCCTTACTTTGTATTTAAAGCCATAGATTTCTTTTGTCCTATCCGATGTGGAAATATACTCACATATGAACTAACTTAACAATCTCCTCCTTTATTGTGAGTATACCAATTTAACTTTGGTAACTATCCACGTGGAAGCAAATACGTGGAAAACCAAATCCAAAATTAACCCGACCAACTTAACCAACTTAACTTTGGCAACCATCCACGTGGAGAGCCGATACGTGGAAAATCAAACCCAAAGTTAACTCGACGAATTCAGACTTCAAACATCGGCTTCACTCCCCCTTAGGCCATAACCTGGCCCATTGACCCGACGACAATTTAGTCCGAACCTGGGCTCTGATACCAATTGTTGGAGAGAATGTCGGGTCCAACGGGGAGCATGATAGATCTAAACACAAAGTTGAGAACCAATTTGACCCAAAAACTTAAACCATTAGGTCAAAGCCTTACTTTGTATTTAAACTCATAGACTTCTTTTGTCCTATTCGATATGGGACTATACTCGCATATGAACTAACTTAACAAAACGAGGCCTCTGCTTGATTTTTGAGACACCACCATCAACATCAACAAAGCTTTTATCCCAAAATTTTGCAACTTGGCTGCCTTAATCGATAATGAACTCCTTTGGATGTAAACCAAATGTACTCATCAACATGATGTAAATAGGTCAATCTTGTTTATTCTCTTGACATTCTGTGCTGATGCCCATCACCCTATTGACTTGAGGCCCCCCACCTCCCCCCCCCCCCCCCCCCCCCCCCCCCCCGCAGGCCATAGGGCTGGAGCAGAGCAACATTTAACTGTTTCTCTTGGAATCTCTTTTGCTTAGCCATATAAATGAAGGATTATTATTCCACAGGAATACAGGATTATTTCCAAGCGCAGAAACTTCACTAGAGCAACAGTTGAATGCTTGCTTCTGTCTTTGCAGTTCAGCTGAAAGCTTTGACCCACGTGAAGGGCTTTGGACCCAGCTTCCAAGCATGAAAACGAGAAGGGGCAGTCATGCTCTGGCAGTATTTAATGAAAACATGTAAGCTTTTCGTTATCTTGATATGAACACCACAACTAAATTCTACTTCTTTTGAATAACTGTGGTTGTATTTGGTTGTTATTTGCCTGTGAATTTCTTGATAGATACTGCATTGGGGGATTTGATGGTCAGCAGATGGTTTCTAGTGTTGAAATATTTGAACCTCGTGTGAATTCTTGGGTAATGGGTGAGCCAATGAAGTTTGCTAGAGGGTATGCTGCAGCTGCAGTCCTTGGCAGCTCGCTCTTTGCTATAGGTGGTATCGATGATGGGAAAGATATATTAGACACTGTAAGTAGCTTTTCCCCATCTTGTTCTGTTTCTACTCGTTTCAATCTTATCAAGTGATCGTTTTCGTGCTCGACGTATTTGCAGGTGGAGTGTTACAAGGATGGAATTGGTTGGTCTCTCAGTGACTTGAAGGCCATCGGAAAAAGGTGTTTCTGTTCAGCTATTGTGCTCTAAGTATGGTGATCAAATGCTGTTGGGTGCAGATGTCTCGAGTCACGATCCTGGTGGCTGTCAAACTGTACATACTGCATAGGTGTAGCTGAAAATGGTGAGTCCCTCTCTTGGTTTCGGAGAATAGTTGCTTTTGTATGCTGGGGATGTGCATAGATTTCGTGATATTGTACAGACAGTCACCTTTTGATTACAAAAACTAATGATCGGCAAACAATTTCTGAACTATGCAAGATTTCTCTTGCCCCTTTCATATTCTTAGCTCTATATGCTACTTACAATTTACAAGATTAACAGAGTCAGTTGCCTTGAGAAAGGGGGGGAAAAAAAGATTAATCAGGTATATGCTCTGATGATGAGGCAGCATATGTTGTAAAAAAGTTATTTTGACTTGGCTTCTGCAGCTATATTCACAGCTTTTGTCATCCACCCTGATGAAGGAGCATCAGAAAAATCCAACTACAAGGACATACTAGCCTCTGCCGAATTTTGACCTGGTCATGCAGAAACCTGTGTAGATTTTGAACGCGATTCTAGACCGATTGAATAGTTCTAAATTGACATGCGAGGTAATGATGGAAAGATGATTGTGTCTACTTGGTAAAATCATTGGAAGGTGCGCAGACTAAATGAACTGAACTTGGTAAAAAGATCGGTTAAAGAGATATTACCATTAAAAAAGTGGAATGTGGAGTTTGAATTATGGACTGCTGGGATTAAACAGACCCTAGGAATAAATAGGCCCATTTAGTAATTTAATTAAGAAAGAAAATAGATATATAACTATAAATATTGAGTGTTGGGCCTAGGGTAAACCCAAAGGGCATTAGGAGAAGCCCAGAGTTGATTTGTGCCCAAGATTTCCTTTTTGATATAAGACCGGATTAATAAATTAGATTTTCTAAATTAAAACTTCCCTCTCTTATAAAAAAAAAAAAAACACATTTTTATTGCGGGAATATCATTACTCTCTTCATTTTTTTTTTTGTTTTTTTTTTTTACCAATTCTCCATCTTCAACAATGAGTTTCTTCCGGGATAAAGAAAAAGAGGAGAAAGGGAGAGCAGTTCAGGCAATGGCCAGGGCCGAGGATCAGATATCATCGTCATTTGTCTCTACCAACCATCTAGTCCAGAGGGCACACGATATGTGCCCGTGTCTCCACCAACCGTTCCACCTTCTCGCCGTCTGCCACCATCCTTGGGTCAATACCACCGACACTGTCAAAGCCCTGAAGCAACATTACCAAAGGCTGTGCATAAAGATACACATGGACAAGTATCTGCCCTGACGGGGCTTTCATGCTCGTCGATCAGGTATTTTGTTGGCCGAGATTGCTGCACGGACTGCTGCAACCCAGGCCGTCCACAGAACCTATTACGACTGCGACAGTGGCACCAAGATCTTTGTTTCGTCCTCGTCAAGTTAAAATCTCAAGTCCGATCATATCTTTACTTTAAATTTTGTGTTTTGTGACTGTGTTCATGTTCTGGCCCCTATTTGATAGTTTTTTCGGAATTTAATGGAAACTGAAAACGGTTGCTTATTGTTTGCCTAACTTCACAGGAAGAATCGTTGGCAGAAAGAAATCTTCAATTGCCTGTAAATAAATAAGACAAGTCAGTTGTTGCGAAAAACCTGCTCCGGCGCAAAATTTGATTATCAATGGGTCCGGTCTATTCTCAAACTCAACATACTAATGCTGTATCTATACAACAATACAGTTATTTTGTTATGCAGTTTGAGTTTGAGAGATTAGAAGATACATGACTCTAGAAGTTCATAAACAGTTGCCTGCTGCACTGGGGCTAGTAGTGAATATTTATATAAAACACCACTTTCACCACTTTAAAGTAAGACTTCATATATATATATATATATATATATATATATATATATATATATATATATATATATATATATATATATATATATATATATATATATAAATAAGAAAATGGGAAATACACCGGCGTGAAGGAAGTTTCCTTCACTGCCGCTTAGGTGGTCCAATAAAATTATTACACGTGGTGTCATTTAAGAGAATTCATTTATTTGTTACCTTGATATATATATATATATATATATATATATATATATATATATATATATATATATATATATATATAAATAACTGTTGACGATCCGACATGAGAAACTTCTTATTTGACGATGGTCGTCCCTACCTTCTCTCTCGGGTCTCAAGACTTCAAGGCTCATGCGTAATTTGAATTTGAATTGCTAAAAAATCCTTTTTTGAGTCTCTGGAGGGGTATTTATAAGTCCCAAGTTGTTGAGTGAGTTTCCATATAAATAGAAATATAATCTTCTTGTAATTTTGATAAAATATTTGAATTTCTTTTTGATAAGATTTGCTTCGAGATTTGTTGTATCTAGTTCCAATCCTGCACTAAAAAAATAATTAGAATATAATTAGAATTTGTAGAATATGCAAAATAGTCCGAGGTGGGGCCCAATTATTGTGCACGAAACCGGAGACCGGCCTCACTATTAAATTCTAATCAAATTCAAAATATCAATTCAACCATTATTGAGATCTAGCCCCGCCATTTAAATCATGGGAAACAGCCTTGTGATTTAATTCAAAAATTAATTAGAGGTTGACTTCGTGATGATTCAAAAAAATTTTATTTTATTATTATTATTTATTTTGAGCCTTGTGCCTGCAAGGCTGGATTCCCAGTCTCGTGCCCTCATGGAGTAGGCTTGAAAATTATTTTTTTTCTACTGAGCCTTGTACCCGTGAGGCTGGATTTCCAGCCTCGCGCTTGTGAGGGCTGGGTTTCCAGCCTCGTGCGAGCACGAAGAAAAAATTTTTTTTGAGCCTCGCACCATCGCGAGTTGAGTTTCCAGCCTCGCGCGAGCGCGAGGAATTTTTTTTTTTACTATTTTACAAGATCCCCTCCAAAGTTTTCAAAATTTCATCTCTCCTGGAAATTTTGAAATACTTTGGACTCATATTTAAAATCAGTATTCCAAACTTGCATTGTTTACTTTAAACCCAACTGTTTAAGGTGCTCAATGAAACTTGCTAAGAATATGGCAAGCTGAGTTTTGTTAATTATTATGAGATTGACTCGTCTGGATAATATATAAAGTCTTGGTGATCAGGTTAGAATCACAAGATTATAATCAGAGATATCGTTGATATGCCTACGAAGGAATAATCGTGTTAAGATCAAGAGATTCGGCAGAGTTAGTCGCACATGCCTGGAGTTTGGCGGAGGCACTTAATTGTACACGCCAAGATGATCGGGTCATGATCATCGATTTTGGTAGAGGCGCCTAATTGTACATGCCTGGGTTTGGCAGAGGCGCTTAATTGTACACGCCAAAATGATCGGGTTAGAATCATCGGTTTTGACAGAAGCGCCTAATTGCACATACCTGGGGTTTGGCGGAAGCGTTTTATTGCACATGCCAAAATGATCGGGTCAGAATAATCGGTTTTGGCAGAGGCGCCTAATTGCACATGCCTGGATAACTTGTCTGGGCGACAGACAAAACAAGTGATCGGATTAGAATCACAAAATAAACTTTTTATTGCAGTGTGTATGATGGTTCAAACGTTGTTGTCAGATTTAAGAGCTTAATATGACAGATTTAATCGTATCAAAGTGATATGGGTAGTAGGAGCTTAACATAACAAATATAATTATATTGAAGTGAAATGAGTGAGATGGTTCAAATCTCGCTATCAAATGTAAGAGCTTAATATTATAGATTTGATCGTATCAAAGTGACATTAGTAAAATAGTTCAAATCTCGCTGTTAAAGGTAAGAACTTATTATTATATATTTGATTGTATCAAAGTGACATGTGTGAGATGATTCAAATCTTGTTATCAGAGATAAAAGCTTAATATGACAGATGTAATTATATTAAAGTGAAATAAGTGAGATTGTTCGAATCTCGCTGTCAGATATAAGAGTTTAATATAACAGTTTCACGGGATTTTCAGCAAATCCTCAGCAATAACGGATTTAATATGCCTTTAAATCGCCGTTTGCGTTGGGCTAATGAGGTTGACTCGTCTGGATAACAGATAAAGTCTTGGTGATCGGATTAGAATCACAAGATTATAAACAGAGATATGACTGACGTGCCTACGAAGGAATTATCGTGTTAAGATCAAGAGATTCGGCAGAGGTGCTTAATCGCACATGTCTGGGGTTTGGAGGAGGCGTTTAATTGCACATGTCAAGATGATCGGATCATGATCATTGGTTTGGTAGAGACGCCTAATTGCACATATCTGGTTTGATGGAGGTGCTTAATTGCACACGCCAAGATGATCGGGTCAGAATCATCGTTTTGGCAGAAACATCTAATTGCACATACCTAGAGTTTGGCGGAAGCGCTTAATTGCACATGCCAAGATGATCGAGTCAGGATCATCGGTTTTGACAGAGGCGCCTAATTGCACATGCTTGGATGACTTATCTTGGCGACAGATAAAGCCAGTGATTAGATTAGGATCACAAAAGAAACTTTTTATTGCAGTGCAGATGATGGTTCAAATCTTGTTGTCAGAGTTAAGAGCTTAACATGACAAATTTGATCGTATCAAAGTTATATGGGTGAGATGGTTCAAATCTCGCTGTCAGAAATAAGAGTTTAACATGACAGATGCAATTATTTTGAAGTAAAATGGGTGAGATGGTTCAAATTTCGTTGTTAAAAATAAGAGTTTAACATGATAGAGTTGATCGTATCAAAGTGATATGGGTGATATGGTTCAAATCTCGCTGTCAGAGATAAGAGTTTAACATGACAGATTTGATCGTATCAAAGTGACATGGGTGAGATGGTTCAAATCTCACTATCAGAGATAAAAGCTTAATATGACAGGCTCACAGGATTTTCAGTAAACTCCCAACTATTAATGGATTTAATATACCTTTACCAATCGCCGTTTACGTTGGGCTAGCCATGCTATTCTCCTCAATATAGTGACTTGTTGAGAATATTCATTTCCTCTCTCCTTTGCCTTTGTGGCCATGGGTTTATTGTGACAAATCTGTCATGAGATTTTTAGCAAATTTCCAGATATAACCGGATTTGATATGCTTTTACCAATTGCCATTTGCGTTGAACTAGCCATACTATTTCACTCAACATGGTGAGTTGTCAAGAATTTAATTTTTTTCTTCCCTTAGACTTTTTGGCTTCGGGTAATTGATCTCATACTTTATTCAATAGTAGTAATATACTCTTCTTTTCTCATTTTTTTTTATTTTTTCTTTTTTCTCTCTTTTCTTTTGATTTTTTTTATAACACTCAATTTGTTATTCCAATGGCTAGTAAGAGCAGCAAAAATAATATAATGCTTATCACCGTCAATATCTTCGGTGCCCCCGACCCAATCCGACTGCTAGCTAGTGAGGACGACTCGGTCGTAACTGTGACTCAGAGCGTATCCAAGGGGAAAGTTTGCAAGTGCGGGCTGTCGGTACTTGGTGTCGATCGAGTATTTTTCTTGGTTTTTATTGAATTAGCTGAGCAAGTCGATTATTCGTATTTCAGCAAGTCTGAGTGTACCCCATGATTTCTCCTTTTTTGATAGAAACCGTGAAGAGTTCCTTTTGCTTCATTTTATGGGGATCATGGTTGATTAGTATTGACTTCCCTACTGATACAGTGGTCGCTCCGGTAGAGAATTCATTGGTTCCTACGAGCAGAGTTGTCATATTCACAGAAACCTTCTTTTGTTCCTCTTTGAGCTGGAGGACATCGGTTTCTATCAATACCTAAATTCAATTCTTGAGAGAGTAGCAATTCTTGGTTGGATGTCTAATGTTCTGGTGGAACAGGTAATAATTAGAGTCGTTGGTCTTTCCTGCTTTTTCTGACTTTCGGTTCTTTGAAAACTTCAACATTTCTTTTTTTATTGAGGAGGTGAAACATAGTGCAAATTTGCTCTGTCTTGAACGAGTACGTCCCGTCAGGTCGGGACTTATTTGGGCTCGTGCCTCTTGAATTTTGGAGTCTCGAATTCGGATTTGCATCTGACGCCATTATAGCCTTCCCTTTGTTTTTAGAATTATGTGGAAATGGCCTATTGTTTGCAGAGTTTCTCATAGTGCGATGTTCTTCTATCCAGCGAATTATATCTTTTGCCTATTCTCCTTACTTTAACAGGCCTTTCTGGATTTTGGACCCTACAGCTCTTATTCTTATCAGCACACCAGTCTTGAAGTTATGTTTGTAGGTTTTCACCAGTATTTCTTGGGTCATACCGTGTCGATATTACACGGATTTTTTTTCGGAAGAGTTCTATGAAGCTCTTGACAGTCTCTTCTTCTCCTTGTTTTATTGCAAGAAGAGATTGAACCGATATCTCAGATCATCCTTAAATAAACGTGCCAGAAATTGCTTCTCTAGATCGTACTAGGTATTGATGGTCCCCGGAGGCTACTGCATAAAGCATATGAAGGCAGACTCTCGCAGGGTACTCCCAAATATCTTAATCATTATGGGGTCATTTCCCATCACATTACCGGCTTGCAATAAGAAGTAGTACATGTATTGACTTGGAGATCCCTTTCCGTCATATGATTTTAAGTTGAGAGGTTTGTATTTTTCATGAAAAGAGGCGAAATCCCCACTCTAGTGGGTAAAGTCTCGAAACCCCCCGCCTCCTTTGATTCTTTCTTTTATATTAATGCATCCAACTGCTCTGGAGTTTCTCTATCTTCTCAGCATGAGGGTCTACAAAGAAGAATTTAGAGTCTTCTTCGTGTTCAGAGTAAACTTTCTCCTCTTCATGTTGTTCCTTTTCCTCATTTGTTTTGGGTGGTAGTTCTAGGAAAGAAGTTTTGGCATTATCCTCTACTTTCTTCTGTGTATTTTCGACCATTTTCATGAGCATCATCTTGAGCTCGTCAATAGTCTTTTGCTGCTCGCGAATTGATCGCTCCTGGGCTTCCAACCTGTGGTCCACATCATCTGACCTATTTACCATGTGCAATATTGATTTTCTTAGTTGGGAAGAAGTATATGACCAAGGGGAAGTTATGGTCGAATTATCGCTATCATCGTTCTCATATCTTTTTTGTAAGTATTTCATAATTTCGGGGAGCGGTGATGCCAGTCTTAAGTAGAGTGAAGTGGCAAGGTTATTCGTCACTGCGTTTGATCCCATTCCTTCTCCTGAACCTTCTTACCTTTGCCCATCATATTTGAGGTCACTATATTTAATTCTCTTTTTTTGCTGATTATATGCTTTAGAGTACCTCGCATTCTTTTCGAAGTGCTTTGATCTAGCTCTGTTATTCTATCAAATACAGGCACTCTTTGTTTATTACAACAACAATTATTTAATACAACTGAAGTTAATTGCATGCAATGGCATGTAGAGTGTGATGGAGTTGTCTTTCTTTTATTTGTCAAATACTCCCTGAGATCAAGAAGTTTAGAAGAAGAGGAACTGTCAGCTGTACTCTGAGGGGCGGCCCACTTGGCTGTTGGGGCAATTTAGGTGCCTGCTAATATTCTCTGGGGGTGATAGTATTGATTTGCTGATCTGTTAGATGTTCAGTATTAGTTCTGGTATGTTTCGCACGAAACTGTTTGGTAGCCTTGCATTGTTCTGCTCTTATGCAAGACTGAGATGTGTTAGGCTAATTCTGGCCAGGCTGATTTGTACTAGGCTAATTTTTGTCGAGCTGAGTTGTGCTAGGCTGATTCTTGCCAGGCTGAGATGTGCTATGTTGATTCTTGCTAGACTGATTCTGGCCAAACTGATTTGTACAAGGCTGATTTTTGTCAGGCTGAGAAGTGCTAGGCTGCCTTTTACTAGGCTGAGAAGTGCTAGGTTGATTTTTGCTAAGCTAAGAAGTGCTAGATTGCGTTTTGTCAGGCTGAGAAATACTAGGCTGATTTTTGCCAGACTGAAAAGTGCTAGGCTAATTTTTTCCAGGCTGAGAAGTGTTATGCTGTCTTTTATCAGGCTGAGAAGTGCTAGGTTGATTTTTGCCATGCTGATTTATGTTAGGCTGATTTTTGCCAAGCTTGATAGCATCACGTGGAGAATCTTTTTCACACGCTAGCTTATCTTTGACTTCACATTTTATGCGAGTTTTTGGCAACTCTACCAGCTTCATGTTCAAGTCCAAGTCCAAGTTGACACTTAGCCTCCCGTGGAAAATTTTCCTCATACACTGGTTTGTAATCAGCTTCGTGTTTTACACAAGTGTTGTCAATTTTTCAGTTTCATGTCTAAGTTCTGGTTCATACTTAGCCTCGCATGGAGAATTTTCATCACACGCTGGTTTGTCTCTGAATTAGCCTCACGTTTTATGCGGGTTTTGAGTGCTCTTCGTCTTACTCGATGATTGTGATTGCGAAGTTGTGTTTTTGTGAAACCAATCTTCTGTCCCTCTTCGACAGAACCTCTTTCTAGGGGTTTTTGCTCATACGATGGCTCTATGGCCACGAACTCAAAGGACCCCCGATTAACGGAGAAATCCTCTTCACCCGATTTACCAGTTCTAAAGATAATGCGACGATAGCGTCTCGTTGCCGCCGGATTAACCGCCCCAGAGGAGAGATAATGTTCGTACTTTTACTGGTCGATCTCAATGACGAGCATATTCACGATCGATCTAATCTTCTTTACATCAGATTGCGCTATGATCTCTTATTTAGTGAAAGAAACGTCTCCCACTATGGTCACCAGTTTGTTCTCCGTAAAATTCTTTGTTTCTTCCATATATTACAATAATTTGCAAAATTACAATGAAAGAAGAATAAAAGAAAAACAAACGAGAGGATTTATAGATTATCACTCCCTTTTACAATGTGAGTTCTAGTATGATGATGGGATCTAATTAGTAGAACCTGTTGACGATCCGATGTGAGGAATTTCTTATTTGATGAAGAAGATGATGATAGCTGGCCCTAGCTTCTCTCTCTCTGATCTCAAGACTTCAAGACTCTTGCGCGTAATTTGAATTGCCAAAAGATTCTTTTTTGAGACCCTCTGGCGGGGTATTTATAGACTCCAAGTTTGTTAAGGGAGTTTCTATGTAGATAGGAACAAAATCTTCTTTTAATCTTGATAAGATATTTGATTTTTTTTTATAAGATTTGCTTCGAGATTCGTTATATCTGGCCCCAATCATGCACTCAAAAATTAATTAGAATCTAATTAGAATTTATGGAATATGCAAAATAGTCTAAGGCGAGGCCCAATTTATTGTGCGCGAAATCGGAGACCGGCCTTACTATTAAATTCTAATCAAATTCAAAAAATCAATTCAACCATCATTGAGATCTAGCCTCGCTATTTAAATCATGGGAACCAGCCTCGCGATTTAATTCAAAAATTTAATTCAAAAATTAATTAGAGGTTGGCTTCACGATGATTCTAAAATTTTTTATAATTTTTTTTTATTTTTAGCCTTTTGCCTCGTGAGACTGGATTCCCAACCTCGCAGACTGGGTTTCCAACCTCGCACGAGACAAGAAAAATTATTTTTTTTTTTCTCCTGAGCCAATCGCTCGCAAGGCTGGATTCCCAACCTCGCACGCACGAGGGCTGGGTTTCCAACCTTGCACGAGCGCGAGGAAATTTTTTTTTTTTTTTTTGAGCCTTGCGCTTGGGAGGCTGCATTCCTAGCCTTGCGCCCTCGCGGGCTGGGTTTCCAGTCTTGCACGAGCGCGAGGATTTTTTTTTTGAACAAATAAGCTCAGAAACACATTACAGTTCTTAAGAGAAGAAATTTTGAGCTTGGCAAGTGCTGATATGATTATGAACTGGGCTATGCATCCGAAGAACTTGATATCTATACAAGATATACAATTCATGAACTCAATGATAATACTACAAAATACATCTGATCTAAAAAAAAGGCAATAAATGTGCACGTACAAGCTCAATATTACACTTCGGATACCTAATAAGATCAAGAGAGCAAAAAGGATGTTAAGAGATGAAAGATTATACATGACACTCCTACATAATCATATGAGAAGACTATTATAATACAAATTCGTGGAGGAAGAGGCCTTGATGACTGCTCCATGGTCCACTAGGATTGTTACCTGTATGTTCAATTACCTCGTATTTCCAAGTATAAGATGAAAAATTAAATAAATAAATAAAAAAAAAAAATCCAGCTTCCGTAGTTCTACAAGTTTCAACTACCATGGTTACTAAGAATCACTCCAACTAACTCCATCATCTTCTTGTTCATCACTCCCTGTGCATGCCTGCAGAAAGAAACACACACATATATATTAATAAAAGATGGTGGGCTAATGTCCCCGTGTTCTATTAACTTAGCTTAATAGAACAATTACTTAGTACATAGTAGAAAGCACAAAATATAAAATACAAGGTATGAGAGTGAAATTACATATTATAACATAGAACCATGAAAAGAACATATTAAGTTGATCTTTTTCAAGCAAATTCATATAACTCCTTTTTTCTCTAGGATGACACTAGAGATGTTGCTTCCTGCTGTGTGTATTCCATTGTCGCAAAAACTTCCTAAAAGGTTCTCTTTTTAACCAGATTCTCACACAATCTATAGATCAAGTGGAAATATACTAGGAAAAGTTTTTTGTTTTTTCTTAAAATAGGAAAAGAAAGTGTAAGAACAAAATGTTAGTGCTAACTTAGAAGTAAAAATAATAAGAAGAATATTACATAATATAACTAAATAAAACCTTACAGAAATTTGATAAGACTGTAGCTACCAGAAATCTTGGAAATTCAATAATCTACAAAGAGAATATTGCTTTAAAAAAAGGTTATGGATCAAGTTTAGATGTATAAAATCGTGGTCCATGATGGAAGAACCCAGTACAGTCCGCTTCCCTAAAAAGAACTCAGGTTTCATTTAACTACTGTTACGTTTGAGCAGCTGATATTTTTGTGATCCATCCTTAAATAAGCAAATATATACCAGCCAATATAATAAGTTTGATTACTTGAATCAAATTAATGTACCTATTTGCTTCCGACGATTATAAATTTGAACAATTAACTGTGCAGAGCACGGAAATATAAGTTTCATATAGTTCAACAAAGTCAAAGAATTGTTCATATAATAGCCCAGTAAGGTCACATGACAACTCTTTTGAAAAAAGAGAAGTATAACTATTTGAAACAAGTAATAGCAAGGTTTTAAAGGAATCACAGCTGATATTTTTAAACTGGAGTAATAATGTTGAAAATGTGACTTTAACCATGAATTGGCGATTGTCGTTTAACCTTGATGGATTGCTTCAATTCAACTTTTTTATGAACCCAAAATATTTCAACTGACCTAAAAAGGAACTAAAAGGAGACTCGTTATATATCCCAAAACAAATAAAATGGAATATTTCAAGTTGGAACTAGTTCACAAGTAACAACAAAGACTTTGAAACTTGTAACTTCAACGACTTTCCTACCTACAATATGAAGTTTAGGCTAGACTTCCACTTCTCATTTCTAGATATAATTCTTATTTCCAAATAGTTGGAAAGGGCTTCTGGAGTCTATGCTGCAGAGACACTTCTACCGTAAACGATGTCCAGGTTGGGGCAAGCCATTACCATTTTATATGAATATTTTTTCAGAATATCTTTATGTGTGTGCCATATCGTATACTCGCAATTCCTCAGTGTAGTAAAATAAACAGTCTAGTATAAAAAAAAAATGGGGTATTTACTGGTTTGTCCCTCAAATCTTTAAATATTATGATTTTACCCCCCAAATCTTCATATTTATAATTTTGCCCCCCAAATCTCATAAGTTACAACAATTTTGCCCCCCTCTCTAACTTTCCCAAACACAGTTAATTTTTTGATCATTTTACCCCTCATTTCCTCTTTTATTTTCCTCCCCTTCTTCTTCTCTCTTCCTCCTTTCTTCTTATTTTCTTCATTATTTCTCCTCTCTTCCTCCTCTCTTCTTCTTCTCTTTTCCTCCTCTCTTCTCATTTTCTTCATTTTTTTTTTTTTTACTCTTTCATGTTCATATTTTCCTCCTCTCTTCTTATTTTCTTCTCTTTTTTTACTTGAGATAATTGATTTGGTGAACTAGAGGAAAAATGTATGACATGAAAGAGTAAAAAAATGAAGAAAATGAGAAGAGAGGAGGAAAAGAGAAGGAGAAGAGAGGAGAAATAATGAAGAAAATAAGAAAAAAGAAGGAAGAGAGAAGAAGAGGAAAATAAAAGAGGAAATAAGGGGTAAAATGGTCAAAAAATTAACTGTGTTTGGGAAAGTTAGAGAGAGGGGCAAAATTGTTGTAACTTATGAGATTTGAAGGGCAAAATTATAAATATGAAGATTTGGGGGGTAAAATTATAATATTTAAAGATTTGAGGGACAAACCAGTAAATACCCCAAAAAAAATTTAAAAAAAAAAAAAACAAACAAACCTGACGAACTGCATTCACCTTGTCCAAAATGGCAGCAACCTTTAGGTTCGTTGGAGGAACCCCCTTAACATTTGGCTTCTTTGCATTTGCTGGTTTCAGGTTGAAAGACTGGAAATGCCAAACATTCGTACATGAGCTAAAAGCCATTTCCCCCTACGATGACTAGCAAATATAGAACTTCTATTTTGAAAATGACCTTGTTCTTTATCTGCTCAAGAAATGAGTTCCTCTCATCTTCCTTTGGAAGTTCTGATACCTTCCTCAACTGCAACAACAAAAAGATATTAATGATTCAATCATAACAAATTTCACAATAAATAATCTCTGCTGGAACAAGCCATCATCATTACCGTGCTTCTATCAAGAGCAGCGACAGCCTCAATCAGAGGATCTCTAGGTCGATTTCGAATAGAACCGTACCTCCAATTAGGCTTCCCACTTTCTGTTCTTGGTATCATGAAGTCATACAGGGTGGATATATTCTCTCCAATAGGATACAAGAAACCATATGGAGGCATGTTTGACCCTCTACGTACAGCTGGGGCTGATAAGTTCAGATGCTGCACACTTTCACCTCCATGAGCTCCATAAGCATAATGACGCTCCCATTCTTCTGTAGATGATCCCATGAAGAAAGGGTTCGTAGAAAGCATTGGGTTTGGAGATATACTCAAGGCTTCATGTTGAGATCCCTCCAACTCTAAACTCGGTAACAAACGGACAAGTTGAGGTCTCCTTTGCTGTCCATCTTGCCCTTCCCCCTGTAACAGTTGAGGATATTTGGCTGTCACATCTTCAAGTGTTGGCACTGATGCATCATGACCACTTAGTAACTTTCCACCTTCTATATGTGCTGCTACTACTTGAAATGGACTTGAAGAATTTGCCAATTCACCATCCAAATGTAGGGGCCTGTGCTTTCTCTCTTCATCGATTATCGGTGGTAACTCACATAATCTTGAAGACTTTACAACTTCATCCACTGAAATTAAAGATCCAGGTCGGAATTGCTCATCTTCTGCCACAGGAAAAGATGTGAAAGTGTTTCCTGGTTGAACTACTGCTGCAGTTATCCAACCCTGTGCATACTTGTCATCTCCCGTCAGTTCCATGGATGGGCTGGTGGTAAGTTGAGGTTGATTAGTTTTCCCAGCCGAAGATGGAGAGCCCAACCGAAGTTTTCCCAATCTCCATTCCATGGGCGGAAGTGGAGGCAGTGGCGGTGTTTCATCAACATTTTGTGACTGAAAACTAGTAGGTTGTGGACACGGCAATGGTTCTGAAACTTCTAGCAGGTTAGCCTCTGTTAGGGTCCGCCGGACCCTTTCCGCCAACGACCTGCTTGAAGAACTCTGAGGCATGCTGTAGCTGCAAGACAGTTCTAGCAAGAAGAAGAAGAATAGAGAAGAATAGAGAAGAAGATGATGAAGACAGAGATTTGAGGAGAAGAATTCAATTGGCATTCAAAATCATCTCAATTATTACATGGATTAGCTATTTATAGACACAATTATTACTAGAAACTTCCTCATATTGTTCTAGAGATTCTTCTCGCTGCCAGTTCCCGCGTTCGCTTCTCAGTACCCGCGCTCGCTTCTGCAGAACCAGGATCGTTGTGGATTCGGATAGTGGAACCTTCAGCAAGTAAACCCGACCCGATGCGGACCCGCATTTGAAGACTTTGTTCACGCCAGTATCAGCAGTATCTCAACAATCCTTCCCCCTTAAATTTGAGCTTCGTCCTCGAAGCAAAAATCTGGATATTTTTCAAAAAATGGATAGTAATCCTCCCAAGAAGAATCACATTCATCTAAATCATTCCATTTGATCAACAGTTGGCTAACAGCTCTGTTCTTCTTCTTCAACATTCGACGATCCAAAACCTTCTCCGGTTGCTTCTCTTGATATTCCCAGTAATTTGACAAATTCGGAAGACTTTTAGGTTCCTGTCCATGATATTTTTTTAATTAGGAAACATGAAAGACATCATTGATCTTTGAATATGATGGTAATTCAATTTATAAGCAACCTTCCCTATGCAACCTTCAACTCTATAAGGGCCACAGAATTTTGGAGCCAATTTCTGAGGAATAGCTCCTCTCACTGATAGTTGCCTATATGGTTGTAATTTGAGAAGAACCTAGTCCCCAACTTGGAAGGTGCCCTCAGTTCTATGCTTATCTGCATAGGTCTTCATTCTATCCCTGGCCAGTGCCAAATTGTCTTTGAGAATTTTTAAAACTTGATCTCTATTAAACAAGATCCTCCTCCACTGCCTGAACTTTAGCTGTTCTGGGCACGTACTGTAGCAAAGATGGGGATTTCTTACCATACACCACTTCATATGGAGTGCAAGATGTTGAAGAAGTCTAGGTAGTGTTATGCTAGAAAGGTGCCCACTACAGCCATCCATGCCAATCTTGGGGTTTGTAACTACAAAAACAACGCAAATAAGCTTCAAGGCATTGAATGCGTTCAGTTTGTCCATCTGTTTGCGGGTGGTATGAGGTACTAGACTGCAGCTTAAACTCACTCATAAACACCTTGTCTCTGTCACTAGTAATGGTTTTTGGTAAATCATATAACTTGAAAATTTCATCAAAGAATAACTGAGCCACCTTCATTGCAGTAAAGAGATGTTTCAAAGAAACAAAGTGAACAAACTTAGAGTATCAATCCGCTACTATCACCACTGTATCTTTTCCCTGACTGAGAGGTAGTTTTTTCACAAAATCCATGGTCAAATCCTCCCACACCTGCTCTGGAACAGGTAGAGGTTCTAACAGTCCTGGAGGAGCCACTGCTTCATGTTTGTTTCTCTGGCATATGTCACATTCCCTGATCACTGCTTTGATTTGTGCTTTCATTCCTGACCACCAGAATGATGCTTTAATCCTATGCAAGGTACGTTTATAACCTGCATGCCCTCCAGAAGGAGTGCTATGATGATCAGATATCACCTGCTGACAAATATCAAATTTTGGGTTAAGTAAGATTCTTCCCTTGTAAAACCATAACCCTCCTTTCTCTTTGTAATGCTTATTAAATTCTGCTCCTTTTTGCAGCTGAACTTTCAATATCTGGAAAAAAAAAGAGGAATTCCTCATCATCTCCTTGATAGCATCCACCAACTTAGATTCAACAATGGTCACCCCCTTTGCTGATAGATTCAAATGATCCCCTTCAATCTCTTCTCTTCTTGAAAGAGCATCTGCTGCTCTATTTTCTATCCTTTTCTTGTATTCAACTATATAATCAAACCCTGCTAGTTTATGTCACTAGGAATGCTGAGACTCTTGTTTGAATTTTTGTTCTAACAGAAATTTAATGCTGCGCTGATATGTTCTTATCACAAATGTCCTGCCCAACAGATATTGCCTCCATTTCCTGGCTGCAAATAATATGGCCATCATTTCCTTTTGACATGCTGATAGAGATATGGCTCTTCCTTTCAATCTCTAGCTGAAGCAGGCGATAGGGTGACCTTGCTGCATAAGAACTGCTCCAATTCCAATCCCTGATGCATCACATTCCATAATGAATTGTTCATCAAAGTTTGGCATTTTCAACACTAGTGGTGAAGTGAGAGCAGTTTTTAGATCTTCAAAAGCCTTTAATGACACCTACGTCCACTTATATTCCCCCTTTTTAAGCATTGAATATAATAGTGCAGCAATTCCTCCATATTCTTTAATAAATTTCCTATAATACCCAGTAAGCCCTAAGAATCCTCCCATGGCTTTAGGGGCTTTTGGTAATGGCCAATTTGTAATGGATTCTATCTTCCTCTTATCTACAGAAATTCCATTCTCAGAAATAACATGACCCAAATAATCCACCTCCAAACACCCAAATCTACATTTGGACTCTTTAGCATAGAGTTGACTTTGTTGTAAAGTCTGTAGTACTAACTTCAAATAATTTAGATGATTAGCCCAAGTTCTGCTATACACCAGTATATCATCAAAGAACACAAGGACAAATTTCTGAAGAAAAGGTTTAAAAATCTGGTTCATAAGATCCTGAAATGTAGATGGAGCATTTGTAAGCACAAAGGGCATCACTAGAAACTCATAGTTGCCTTCATGAGTTCTAAAGGCAATTTTTTTAATGTCTTATTCTTTAACTCTTATCTGATGATAACCTGACGTGAGATCAAGTTTAAAAGAACATTTTGCTCCATATAACTCATCTAACAGATCATCTATGAGAGGAATTGGAAATTTGTCCTTAATAGTATTTTTATTGAGAGCCCTGTAATTAATACATAACCTCCAACTCCCATCACTCTTCCTGACTAATACCACAGGGGAAGCAAAGGGAGAATTACTGTCTCTTATAACTCCTGATTCAAGATATGGTCTAGAATTGATAGTTACTGCTGGATTTATTAAAGGAATTTGATGGTCACAAGACCTTTGTGGTGGAAGACCTTGAGATATGTTGAACACTACTGAGAATTCTTTAATCAGTTTCTGAATTTCTAAAACATTCGCTTGTTGAGAATTTTGGCATTCTTTTTCCTGACATTGTACAGCATAAGCTACCCCTTGACCTGCAGCAACTTCTCCAGTTTATGACCCTCAATTACTTCCAATCCTTCTGCTATCACCTATTGTAAAGTCACTGATTTCCCATTCTTCCAGAATTCCAAGGTTTTCTAAGTGAAATCACACAAAGAAGGACCCAAATCCTTAAGTCATACAGTGCCTAAAATCACTTGAGAATCTCCCAGTGGTACTATAAGCAAATCAGTTTCAGTGACATTGCCTTGAATCTCCAACTTCACTCCTTTGCAACATTGTTTCCCCTTTAGTTTTTCCCCATCAGCAATTATTACTCTATAATTCTCTACATTAACTGGTTCAAGGCCTATCCTTGCTGCAGTGATAGGATCCACAAAGTTATGAGTGGTTCCTGAATCAGCCAAGAAGCTCACTTCTTTTCTATTAATTTTCCAACTAATCTGATTGAGGTAACTCCTACCACTCCTGATAGTGAATTTAAAGTAATGGCCATAGGTCCAGGATCATCCAGATCTTCTTCTTCACTATTTAATTCTACGTCATCATTATCTTCTTCAATGATCTCAAGCCTAATCAATTTCTGATTTGAGCATTTATGTCTCTTGGCATACTTGTCATCACAATAAAAACATAATCCTTTCTCTCTCTTTACTTTTAGTTCTTGAGAGGAAAGTTTTTTAATAGAGGCAGGTTTAGGAACAGTACCTGAACTGCTACTAGCGGATGAAGAACTTCCTCCTGCAAAACTGCTGCTCTTTGTATAAGGAGGCTTCTGAGTTTTCTTCTGCTGCATCAAATACTTTTCTTCTTCTAGTCTTGCAACCTAATGGCTGACATGATAGTTTTTGGTTGTTTGGCCAATATTTCCAGTTGGACTGAATGCCTAAGACCACTGATGAAACAACTAGCGAGATAACTTTCAAATAGTCCATCCACCTTATGGGAAAGATCCATGAATCCCTTGATGTACTCTCCAATAGAACTGTTCTTCTGTTTAAACTTCGATAACTTCCCCCGGTAGTTCACTACTTCCACTTCACCGTACAAGTCCAGCAATCCTTGTTTAAATTCTTCCCAAGACAAATACTTCCCCTTTGATCTCACTTGCCACCTGTACCAAGCAAGAGCTCCTTTCTCTAAGTACATAGCAGCCATTTTCACCCGTTGATCTCCCTGATAATTGAAGAAGTCTAGGAACTGCTCTACTCTATACAACCATCCTTGAATATCTTCCCCAGAGAAAAGTGGAAAATTAGGTATATACTTGTGATTTCCTTCTTTTATCTTTGTCCTTCTCCAGAGCCTACCAGAAACTTGGATGGAGTTTCAAGAAGAGGCCCTTTTTGAGAAGAAGAATTTGGCCTGTTCACTGATGAAGAAGATCCTGCTATATTGGAGGTCATTGTTTGCTGGAATCCCAAGAGCATTGCCTTGAATTCTTCCATCTGCGGTTCTTGAAGGCTCTTGAATTCTTCTGCCATCGACCTCAATTCTCCGGCAAACTCATCTATCCTTGAGTTTTGTTGGTGAATGAGATCGCGGTTGACTGCCATTTCTAAGGCTAGAAATTCTATGGCAGTGGCCAAAGCTTCAGCCCCTTCATCGATCGGCCTTAGGATCGGCAAAACTCTGATACCAATGTTAGGGTCCGCCGGACCCTTTCCTGCCGACGACCTGCTTGAAGAATTCTGAGGCATGCTGCAGCTGCAAGAAAGTTTTAGGAAGAAGAAGAAGAATAGAGAAGAATAGAGAAGAAGATGATGAAGACAGAGATTTGAGGAGAAGAATTCAATTGGAATTCAAAATCATCTCAATTATTACATGGATTAGCTATTTATAGACACAATTCTTACTAGAAGCTTCCTCAGATTGTTCTAGAGATTCTTCTCGCTGCCAGTTCCCGCGCTCGCTTCCCAGTTCCCGCACTCGCTTATGCAGAACTAGGATCAGGTCGTTGTGGATTCGGATAGTGGAACCTTCAGCAAGTAAACCCGACCCGATGCGGACCCGCATTTGAAGACTCTGTGCACGCCAGTATCAGCAGTATCTCAACAGCCTCAGAAATGGATTGCCCAGATCTTGCAAAGGCAATTTCTTGGCTGTCAGCTTCAGTAAAGTCTTGGCTAGAGCTTGCTATAGCAGTTTCTTGGAGGTTGGTTTCAGAAATGTCATGAATAGAGTTCGCAATGAAAATTGGTTTATCTGAACAAGGTTCAAAGGTTTCTTGTAGGCTAGTTCCTGAAATGGCTTGGCTAGAACTCATAATGGCAGTTTCTTGAAGACTAATTTCAAGAATGTCTTGGGTTGAAAATGTGATGGCAGCTTCTTGCAGGTTAGTTCCAGAAACAGCTTGGCTAGAGCTTGCAACGGGCAGCAATTCCTTACCTGAAATGGAGGACACCAAGAAAGTCGTGGAGTTTTCAGAACTACATGAAGAAACAGAAGAAACTTTCTCAGGCACACCTATGTCAAACAACGATACATCATGTTCATTTTTCTCACCACCATTAAGAACGATGACAGAGGGATCTGATTTTGACAGTTGGTCTTCAATGTGTTTGGAGACACTTCAAGTGAGATTTGTCTTACATGTGCAAGTTCTCTGACATTGGATATGTGAAGCCTCAAGTTGATTGCCTTCTAAATGTGGAGGTGCAACATTTTCTTCTCTGCCATCTTCTAATGAAATTTCAGGCTCTAGAAGGAAACAGGAAGATAGCAAAATGCCTCCTTTTGAACCATAATCTTCATTCTCTGATGAACATGTCGAGGTCTCTTTGTCAATAATGGAGTCAGATAGTATAGTGCTACAAGCACTGTCCAATTTTTTTGGAATCGGAAGGACTGAATGAGGGTAGAATGGGTGACTCAGAACTCGAAACTCCAATAGAAAATACCAGTTCGGATTCATTTTCAGCTTGTATAGTTGAGTTCTTCAGATCAGATGACACACTGACCTCTATATCATGCGGATCTAGAACTGCCTCATGAGCAAGATAATTTTCTTGCAGCGGTACATCATATCCAGATGAATCCACAGGGTATACCGAATTACAACCTTGGTTCTTGTTGTCACCTTCAACAATAACATACTCATCTAATGAATCATCAAATTCTGTCGATTTATCAAGCTGAAATGATTCCTTATTGATGTCAGAAGCTATAGATTCACAGGATAAATAAAAAATATTAGAAACAGCTTCAAATCCATTTGTCATATATCCAAGTTCCTTGTTCTGCAATTCCATCTTATCCAGAAACATTTCATTGGTGGAATCCAAAAGAAAATGTTCCGCTGAGTCTGCAGAAGAAGATTCCCTAGGATTCTCATCAGATGTCACCATAAGAAAACATTCTTTGTTCAGCAATTGCATGCCATATGGAAATATTTCTTCATCAGAACCCGAAGGAAAATGTTCCATTGAGGCTGCATGATTAGTTTGGCTCCTCTGAATCAGATTTCACCATAAAGCCAGATTCTTCATTCTGCAATTGCAAGTCAGCTGAAAGCATTGGGTTTGCAGAATACTAAGGTAAATGCCCAGCAGAGTCTGCATCACAAAATTTTTGTGGCTTCTCATTGTCAGAGAAGTTTCCCAATCCAACTGACTTTATATTAGGCATCAGAACATTGCTCTTTCCTGCATTTTCAATACTAGAATTCAATTGCAGTAGCATGTTATCAAGAAATGTTTCCTTTTCAGAAAGCATTGTCAAAAGCTTCAGTGAGTTCCCTCCATGATGCTCTTGGGGTTCCTCTGCATCAGAGAAGTGCTCCAACTCAAGCGGAACTATGTTAGCCAGCGGAGTTTCTCTTGCTTCCTTACCCTCAGCTGTAGTGTCTTCACCACCTGCAGTAATAGTCCTTAATCCAGGCTGCATGGTACACTGACCATTGGAGAGAGATAGAGCAGGATATGACCCAAACCTATTCTCGTGAGGATAACTTTTGTTGTCTACTCCCATTGGGTCTTAAACAGTTCCTGGTTGCACAGTGGAAACTAGAGGGTCTTCAATATGCCCAATAGGGGATTTAACGAAAATGATTTTCCCCTGAATGTCCTCCATGTCTTCAGAGAATACAGGGACTTCATCAGAAATGGTTTTCCCTTGAATGTGCTCCATATCTTCAGAAAATACAGGTTCAACATCTTCTGCAGAAATGATTGTTCCAAGACTATCAGATAAAGGCAATAACTCATCAGATAAGATCCTTAACTCTATGATTGGTTCATTAAACTCCAAGCTATCTGTATGTGGTAAAATGCAGTCAAAATCCTGGGGAGCTTCACAAGAACTCTTCACATCATCAGTGGATATTTCTGAAGCTGCAACTACGGGGTCTACAACAGTAGGACTAATTTCAGGAGACGATTCAAGGATATTTGGTGATACACTCTCATCTAGACAACCTTCTGCCTCTCTTACAGGCTCTTCTTGCTCTCCTGAATCTGCAATCAGAATCAATGTGGCTTCTCCTATGTGATACTCAAAAGCACTTGAATTCTTGGATTCTGAAAGATTGTCAGGTGTGTCAAAGGTACCTGCTATAACTTCAGAATTGTGCTCTTCTACACCCTCTGCAGAATGAATTGCTTCAGGAATATCATTCTTGTCAAGAGATATATCTACCATTTCAGATAAAGGCATTGACTCATCAGAAAAGTTGCACAAGTTATCGGTAATATCAGAAAGCTCCTCTGCTTTATGATCCAACTGTCGGGCAACAACATGAGTATCTCCTGCATAGCCGGATGTCTTATCTGGGGATGAAGTGACTGATTGAGTAGATGCTAAATCAATAATGTAAGATCCAGAATGTGCTTCTCCAACTTCTGATATAATGCTATGAAAGTCCGGTTTACCGGCATTGCAAGTTCCATTAGGAAGCAAATGAACTGATGATGCATGTTCTCTAACTTCGGTGTTGGCTTGAAACTCATCCAAAGACTTATTGTGGCTTTCTTTAAGTAAATTATCCTGGTCAGCTGGCACATACAAACCATTCACATGCTCTAGAGGTTTCTGTGTATCAGCCGGATTACCTGAAACAACAGAGTTGGGAGGAGGATGCTCAAGTGTGCTGGTCCACTCTCTTGATGCAATGCATTCCCCAGCAGAATCTGGTTCTGAACATTGAGCTGGCAACTTGAGTTCTTCACTAGTACCTGAATCTAACCTGTGAGCTCCCATGGTGAAGAAGCCTGAATCTGATTGAACTCTGCTCTTAGAATATGTTTCAACTTCTGACTCTATGGTGTTTAGGGCATCCACGTAATTGTCCAGATCACTACAGACATCATCAGACTTGTAATCATTGTACTCACCTTCTGGAGTGAATTCAGCATAAGCCAAAGATCTCTTTTCATCCACCTCAAGCGCTACCTTAGGACTAATTTCAGGGCTACACGCATCAGACTTGCCACCATGAAAGCCACCTACTGATGTGAATTCACCATCAGTGAAAGATTTCTTTTCATCCACCTCCAATCGTGGTGGACTCCTATTTTCAGCTTTATTTGACATATAACCAACTGTCTCAATTTCAGGTTCAGTCACTATCATTTTCTTAGGAATGGATCCCAACATGTCTACACTCTTTACTTTATGATTCTCCAACCAACTCATTTGCAGTTATATATGTGTCTTCTTTTCTGGTAGGAGATTGAGTAGGATATGTGACGGCGGACGGAAGCGATTTAGGCTTTGTGGTGGGGAATTGGGGAAGAATTTAGGATTTTGGAGGATAAATTAGGGTTTTGGACCTCACGTCCAGGCGAATTACACGCCCACTCTCTCACGAATCACTCGAGAAAAGATTTGATAAAGAAACAAATCACATGCTCTCAAAAGAAATAATATTTCACTCTATATTCAAATTAGGGTTTTACAAGCCATATATATAGAGAATTTTAAAGTAACAAAATACCAAATCTATCCAAATCTCTAATCAAATCTAATCAAATCCTGATGTAACAAGAATACCAAATCTAACCAAATTCTAATCAAATCATAATTAAATCTCTATCAATTCTCCCCCGCTTGGAAACATTCACCACCGGTGAATGGCAACTGGAAGAACATCAAGCACATCGGATGAAGTCGAACAAGCGTCCCAAAATCCGGAAAACCTTTCCACCATACCAAATATGTATAAATCAGACATATCCGAAACCAAATATCAGCTTTCGTGCTTATCCATGGTGGTGGAACTCGTGGATGTGGAAGAAGTGGAGCGGGCTCAAAATCTGATGCCGTGAAGAATGTCAGGCATAAAGCAGAAACTCGATGATCTTCTGCAGTAGAGCACCAGGGCACACGTAAAACCATCACGATCGAGCGAAAATCAAGGGCTGTTGGAACATTCAACTCCAAAGAAAGCATAATAAACTCCAGCAAAAACCTGAAAGAGTTCGTGTATTGGGTATGAAAAGGCTCTACATTCCCAAAAGGGAACTTCGTAGGTGGAACCCTAATCAGCACGGATCCAGCTAGGAATACCTGCACTCTATCAAGTATATCTGCAATAAACTTATAAATATCATTGCTAAATATAATTTGCCTATAAAGATTCACACACAAACAATGCAAAAGTGGTGCAATTGAATTTATAGGTGGATCAGACTTGTCAAGTGATATGGATCTCGACTTGTTAGGCTCGGGATTTTTATGCACAAAATGGAGCAATTTATCATCTTGAGTTAGTATTATTAACCCATTCTTTTATTTTTAGATGAACTCTTGGGTGGAGAAGGAGTCAACACAATTTTCTTTCCATTACACAAAAATGCATAGGTGTTGGACTTTCCATAATTCTTAACATCTAGGTCAAATAACCAAGGTCTACCGAGTAAAATATGCGCAGCATCCATGTGTAAAATATCACACCAAATATGATCACTATAACTTGAAAATTGAATAGGTACAAGACAACGCTGAATAATAGCATGACAACTCTTATCAACCCAAGTTACATTATACGGTTGAGGGTGTGATTCAACTTTGAGGCCCATTTTGTCAACAGCCGATTTAGAAATTATATTTATACAACTACCTCCATCTATCATGACTTTATAACTCTTACTGTTGTGTGTGATATATGTGTGAAACACATTAGATCTACACCAGTCCTCATTTCTTGATACAGAATGCAAACACCTAACAACGTGTAAAGGTGTATTTATTAGGTCATCTTCAACATCACTAAAATTTCCTTGAGGTTCGTAAATTTCTTCTTCAGTCTCACTATTATCTGTATTATGATTCTCATTTATTAACAAATTTCTTGTAGGATATTGATAAGCAAAGTGACCAAAACCGTGACACTTGAAGCACTCAGTTTGTTTTGTGGCTGGTTTTGACGACTCACTAGCAACTGATTTACCTTTTGTATCCTTAGGGACAATATTAATATTTGTAGTATTAGTGTCAGATTGTCGCTTGGTATACTCCGTGGTTCTGAAAGTGGACTTTTTGTCAAAGGGTATGCGCAAATATGCCTCATAGTTAAGAGCGCACTGAAATACATCCTCAACAGAATCTAAAGAGTGTGTAAGCACTTCTCGTTTGAGTTCGGGTTTAAGTCCAGTGCGAAATCGTGAAAGAGTTAAACGACTGTCTTCTTGAATGTCGCATCGCACTAAGAGCTCATCGAATTTATGCATATATTCAGTCACACTCATATTTTCCTGTTTTAGATTAGACAGCTGATCAAGAAGGCGATCCTTAAAAGTTGGAGGAAGATATTTCTTTCTAAGTTCTTTTTTCATTTCAAACCATGTTTCAATTGGTTCTTGTCGCTCTCTTGCTAACCGTCTCTCAACTGACATCCAATAGATTTTAGCTGACCCTTGTAATTTTAATTTAGCGAAACAGACTCTTCGGGCTTTAGACATCCCATACCATTCAAAAAGATGGTCCATATCCGCTAACCAATCACAAAAACGTTGGGGGTCATAAGTGCCATCAAAAGAGGAAACGTCTACTTTAACTTTACGTGTGATATCATCGTGTGGATGTTCATCCTCAAAATTATTATTTCTTCCAATATTATGATATCTTTCTTGTCTACTTTCATTCCTCTGATTATTTTCAGCAGGTTTTGCACATTGACTTGTGTTTCTAGATTATCTAAATGTGTATTTATTACATCTAAACCAGTTTGAAGTTTTTTATTAGTGTCCATTATTTCATTTAATTTATTTAAAACCTCAGTAAGATCCATGACTTCTCTAAAATTTTTGCCACTACGAAGCATGCAATAATTATCTATATGCAGTTGCAATAAAGCACACAGATAAATATGCAAAATCCTAGACACAAACTAAATGCGTGACTATATGATCAAATAAAATATTCTAATGTCCGAAAGTTGCTATATGTGAGGAAGTGCAATTCCTATTTATGCAATATAATGTAACACAAATAAATCTCGTGGCAAATTATAAGTAACAATAAATTTTTCCAAGTCTATGTAAATAATAAGATTGGGTGCAAGATGTTACTAACCGAATCTACAGTGTGATTAGAAGTTACCTCAATGTAGAGCAAATCACACTTAGGCACGAATTTCCTTCTCAGATTGTTGGAAATTTTGCACAGACTCTGGAGTAGAAATCCCACAGATCAGCTCAAGAATTAGTGCAGAATTATTAGGCTTGAATTAGGCTCAAATCCAATTCAACCAAACCCAATAACAATCAAATCCAAAACCCAATAGCTTTCTCTTCCAGATTTTGTTTGACTGCTGATGTTGCTGCTGTTGTTGCTGAGGTGTCTGGGGTCGACGAGGTGGCCGGAGTGGAAGTGGAAGGTTGACAGGGACCATGAGGCGGCGTCGAGGTGGCGAAGATGGGGGTTGGGCAGCGTCGGCGGTGAGGGTGCGATCTGCTGATGGGGTCGCCGGAAGTGGGGGATCTGTTGATGGGTGGCCGACGAGGATACAAAAAGCGGTGTTGGAGAGGGCGAAAGTGGTGGAGAGGGCGGTGGTGCTGCTGTGGAGGGCGGCGGGTGGCGGGCGAGGATGAAGGCAGCGGTGGCGCTAGTGGCGCTGCTGCTTCTGCTTCTTCTTCTTGTTTTTTTCTTTTTTTCTCTCTTTTTTTTTTTTTTCTCCTGCTCCTGCTCTTCTTTTTTTTTTTTTTTTCTTCTTCTTCTTCTTTTTTTTTTTCTTTTTCTTTTCTTTTCTTCTCCTGCTGCTCCTTTGCTTCTTCTTCTTCTTTTTTTTTCTTTTTTTTTTTTCCTTCTTTTCTTCTCCTGCTGCTCGCTTCTTCTTCTTCTTCTTCTTCTTTTTTTTTTCTTCTCCTGCTGCTCCTGCTCCTGCTTTTTTTTTTTTTTTATGGAGTGCTGGTGTTTTTTTTTTTTTTTTTTTTTTGTGCTGGTGGGTTTTGAAGAAGGGGCGGTGGGGCGATGTGGGAAAGAGGAAGGGGCTGCTGTTACGGGGAGAAAGAGGGAAATTTTTGGTTTTTTTTTTTTTTCACTGTTATTTTTTCCTCTCAATTCTAAAAGAAAATTAAAAAAAAAGATGATGGAAAGATAAGAAGATGGAGATGGATTTGAATTTTGATACCTGAAGATGTGGATCTTGAGGTCTGATACCAATTTGACGGCGGACGGAAGCGATTTAGGGTTTGTGGTGGGAAATTGGGGAAGAACTTAGGGTTTTGGAGGATAAATTAGGGTTTTGGACCTCACGTCCAGGCGAATCATACGCCCACTCTCTCACGAATCACTCGAGGAAAGATTTGATAAAGAAACAAATCACATGCTCTCAAAAGAAATAATATTTCACTCTATATTCAAATTAGGATTTTACAAGTCATATATATAGAGAATTCTAAAGTAACAAAATACCAAATCTATCCAAATCTCTAATCAAATCTAATCAAATCCTAATGTAACAAGAATACCAAATCTAACCAAATTCTAATCAAATCATAATTAAATCTCTATCAATATGCCTCTCTTACTATAGTTGAGCCAGCTACAGTATCAATTAATGCCTCATGTACTTCGGTTGTTAAGCCACTAGAATTGACTAATGTTACAATTACTGGAGATTGTCTAATAGAAGCCTCCGGAAGAATCTTATGCTCTGATGGATGCACTTCAAGAACACACTCCATATAGCTCCCCCTGTTGGTTGTGTCTAAATCAAGCAAGTTCCTAGATTTTAATTTCACAGTTCTAGTTCGAACTTTTGCAGAAACTTGATCAGAACTCTCTGTCTGCAAGCTGTTATGCAGCCAACCATCAGACGACACATACTGAAGAACAAACTGTATGAGACCAAAACCAGCTCAGAAACGCAAAAGTGATAATAACTTACTTTGAGTTCATAAGAGGTGCCAAGAAAGACTCATTGGATTCACCATTCCTCCAGCGTGAGGTCCTCCTCTACCAGATAAAAAGAAAGGGAAAATCAATTAGAACATTCACAGAAAAAATAAAACTACTATGTGCAAGTGTCAAGTATAAGAAGAAGGTAAGGTTCTACTAAATAAGAAGTTTGCGTTCTAAATCTACAATTATGAGAAGATTAAACTCTGGTGTGCAAGCTGAAGTATTTAACAATCAAGATTTGAGCACTATAAACTCAACTAAATAAATAGTAGTAGAATAGGAGATTTGGATAGACGGTAATTAGCATAAATTATATGAAAATAAAGATGGAACAAAGAAACAGGAGAAACATAAGTATCACCTAGAAGAAGTAAATGGCACCCCAAATCTAGAAATAAAAAGCTAATTGACGCAAGATGGAGGCGAAATTAGGGTTAGGGTTTTGAAAATTAGGGTTTTTTTAGAGGAATTGGGGAAGGAAAGATAGATTGGGGAAAAACTTACGGGATTTGGGAATCCATCCAGGCCCACGCCCACTCTCCACGAATCCACGAGGAAAGATTTTGATTTTAGCGAATTCCATGCCAGAGATCTCTTAAGAAATTTTCAAAATATCATTCATCTCTTTTTCTTTAATTCTTCATGCAAAACCCATATATATAGGAAAACCCTAACAAACCAAATCCTAATAAAATCCAAAATCCTAATAAAATCAGAATTCTAATAAAATCATAATCCATAAAATATTCTAAAAATACTAACAAATCTAAATCAAACTAAATCAAATCCTAATAGATCTCAAAATCATTTCAAATCAAAAATCTGATCTCCATCAATTCTCCCCGGCTTCAAAATATGAACCTCCGGTGAATGACGAAAATGATAATTATCGAGCAAATCCGGGTCGAACTAATCAACATCCACGAAATATCTCAATTGGGCCATGGTGGTGGTCGAGAAACCGTATCTAGTACATCACATCCGTATCAAGGCGGTGGAGGTGGAACTGGTTTCTTTCGTGAACCAGTTTCAAATGACTGTAAATCCCACAAATTATTCTGGCCATGAATAGTAGAAGAAAACCTCTTCGAAACTTCATATGAATCTGTATATTGAGTCGGTAATTTCTTCATAATTCCTATAATGAATCTCTCAAGAGGAACTGATGCTTTTACCTCATCATTAACAATAACTTCTTTTCTATGTGAAATCTCACTTTGGATTGGAAGTTCTTGTACTCCCTATACATCTGCAACTGATATGCAAATACTATTAGTAAATACAAATTGTCGACGAAGTTTCTCACGAAACTTTAGGAGGAGATTTTTCAAATAAACTGTCGGTTTTATGAGCACGTCATATAGGAGAGAAGGAGATATTTCTGTTGATTTCTCCTCGTAAGTATGATCATCAGAAGTATTTACAGGTGGCTAAAATTTCGCAGTTGGTTCTATTGAAGGATCTTCAGAAATCTGAACCATGGAGTCTTCAACTTCTGTGAATGGAAAAAAAGTTCCATCTGGCACTAGTAATGGCTCATCATGAACTTCTGTATCCGGTGTAGACTGCAAAATATATTCACCAAACATAGGAATATCTGCTTCAATCTTGTTAGCGATGCTATCATTACTAACCGTTTGACTTTTTTCATCCCTGCATTTAAGTGTGTTTTTAAAACTGTCAAGTATTCGGCTACACTTCTTAAGCTCATCAATCATACATTGAAGTTCTGCATCACTAGTTATTGTTTTAGGCTCAGACGATTGAAACCGATGAGATGATAAATTTGGAAGGTGGTGTTGAGTATACCGATGACAAAGTAGACGTCACAAGATATTCCAATTCAAACATAATTTATACTCTCTAATCCAAGTATAAGGTTCTCCACCTAACTTTTGTCGAGCCGTAAAGGCATTTCTGTGCTAAAGTCATATCAGAATCTAGAAAAAAATCTTGGACATGAATTAATCATCCATGTTGAATCAGGTAAATAAATCAATCCCAACAAGGCCCTATTTAAAAGCTAAACATAATCAAACTCAAAAGTGCCATATCAAACCTCGACGAGTTTAAAGAACAATAAATAAGCTCTAAAAAAAATTTGAAAATCCTTCTGTTAACAAAACCTTCATGCTCCAAGTCCAACGAAAGTTATGCCTACTAATTCTTGCTAACCCTTCCTCTCTAAAAAAATGAAACAAAAAAGAAATTACAAAAGTAAATCCCAAAATGCAACACGAAACTCTCCAAAGAATACCAAGAGGCATCCAACAATCAACTTCTTTAAACTGAAGTGAGATAGAGAGAAACTAAATAATTCCTAAAGATAATCATGGTGTAAGTGATTCCCCTCAAAGGAAGATGAACCAAAGAAAATTCCAGGCTAGATAACATGACCTCTGTGTCAAAAAAACTGGAAAGTGGAAATTATTGCTGCAACAAGTATGCCAAGAAGTAAGAAAACCTTCGAAAACATTTTCAAGGAAGTAGGAATTTAAGCAGTCTGTGATGTATTCTCATTAATATATGCCCGGCAGACTCAAACTAACAAAGAAAATGCAGTATTACAGGATCATCTTGAAGAATCCTGTATAAAGAATAGTCTTCATGGAAATGATGAGATCTTAGATAATTAGCTCCATATACCAAGCATTCATCATCCAATGATCTTTACACGATCCATGGGCAAGATAGTTCCATAAGATTTTATTTCCACCAGTAACACAATCTTTGGTTGATTCAAAAAACACCTCAATGTATTCCTAACTAAAAGAAGAATCCATGGTTAAAAGAATATGGCAAATATTTCTTAACAATGTCTGAAGCCCCTATAAAGTAATCACATAAAAATCTAGTTAGCAGGGCAAAAGTTTCTCTGCCACATTCATTGAAGTGCAAGAAAGCACAAGTCTTCAAGATTAATTACATATACTATTATATCTCCTAGCAGCTCCTATTATAATTTTCACTATATGCCAGACTAATTAGGTTTTAATTCCTTACCCTGACTTTACGGGATTTCTTTTCCCACTGTATCTCTTCTTCCATCATACCTAAGGAAGAAAACTCCACCTTAAAAAATGATGGATCAGAGTATCTCTTCAAACATGCACCAGCACCGGCAACATCAAATCTGAATGACAAAAGAAAATGAAACTTTCGTACATAATAAACTATTTGAAAGTAGAGAACATAAGATGCAAGGTAAAAAGTAGAGAACATAAGATGCAAGGTAAACACCATACTTGTCCAGCATGAATAAACGAGGAGGACCATGACATTCTTCATAGGAATCCAATATGAAGCCGGGCATATCTCCTTGTGTGACTAGATTCTGATCCATTCTAAGATGTGCATGCCAATCAGTACCTGTAAAAAAAGTTTTTAGAGCTGGTGTACAACTTCAAACGATTTCTAAATTTTGAAATCTACCAAATTTGTGATAACCATGACCTCTTAGGATTTCGAATTTTAGAATTGAAGAAGAACAAAGACACATTGCAAGTTGGAAAGCTCATATTGCAAGAGCTAACTGGAAGGGAGTTCTACCTTACAAGAGAAGCATGTGCTATCCAGAAAGTTTTTCATCCATTTAAACCTTTACATAGGCATATACATGATATCAAAGTATGTGATATATGGATTTGACATATTCCTCACTTCTATGTTAAACTCAAATTATATCAAGAAACACTGCTGAACGGCATTGCAACAAAGCTAAAATGATGGTAGACATAACGTTTGCATACAGTTCACCCTTGGTCATGTATAAACTGGCAAGGTAAGCTAGTTTACACATCTAAAAGCATTGGCGTAAATGCAAATACAACTTTTGGTTGATATGTTACAATATCAAAATCCTTCCAAGAATTAGGGTAGAGTTATAAACTATAAAGAAAAAATTGGATGGCAAGCTTCACATACTATTTTGAGGTCAAATACATCAATTTTTCTTGCAGACTACCTTAGGTGGATGTGGAAGAAACATTCTTAATGGACAATAGACTAGAAACAACAGGACAGATTTAAGTAAATATGAGGATAAACACAATTTGAAAGGGGTCTATGTGGATGACAGAGACTTGAATCAGAAATGATATCCAGATGCTGATAGAAAAACAGAGAAACTTTTGCTTGCAGACTACCTTAGGTGGATGTGGAAGAAGCATTCTTAATGGACATTAGACTAGAAACAACAGGACAGATTTAAGTAAATATGAGAATAAAAACAATATGAACGGGTCTATGTGGATGACAGAGAATTGAATCAGAAATGATATCCAGATGCTGATTGAAAAATAGAGGAGTGCTGTGTGGCAGAACTTGTTAATCTCTCTAACGAGGAGTTTGTTTTGACACAGGTTACATGAATTGAAAAAAGAAAATTTTAAAAGACTACACAAGATGAAATTTAAGAAAATTTTAAAAGACTACACAAGATGAAATTCCCTTTCTTTCATATTAAATTTATGGATGGATTTCAGAACAAAAAAAAAAAAAAAAAAAAAATTCTGTGAACAAATATTAATTATCAAGAAGCAAAAAAAGTTGAGATTAAGATACAGACCGTCATTGTATGTGAAATGTGAATGGCTAGACCGAATGAGAAAAGCTTTCTCAAGCGATGGAAATTTTGCCTCAAGCTGTTGGACGCGAAGCATAAGTCCATGCCCTCTAGCAGCAGCTGTTGTTACTTCTTCAAGCAAATCAAGAAATATCTCTGCAGCAAACCTATGGTATAAAAGACAAACAATCACTCGTATTCAGAGTTAGGAGTATTACCCTGTCCTTGCCAAAAAATTGAATACCTTCTGAATATTTTACATTTTGATGGGAGGCAGAACAACCACATCAGACAAATATTTTGTAGACACTAAATGATATTAAAGCAGATCAAAGGATATGAAAAGAAACATGAGGTCATGCAGACTGCATAAAGAGCACCGAACTTTCATATGTTAGCTAATAAGGAAAACAAATAACAAGTATGTGAAAAAGTGCATTAGTATTGTCACTAAATCCAAGTACCTCAACTAATAGATGCACATCTTGCTTAAAATGTATCAAGGCAACGATTTCCTATAACAACTGCAGTAACTTGCAAGATTAATATAATAAACCCTCAACAAAAGCTCTTTTCAGTATCCCACATGCTACATCTCTCGAAAAAGATTCAGTAGCTTCAGAAAAAGGATTTTTCCTCTGAGATATTAGTGTCGAAAATAGTCCGAGGACGTTTGACGTCCTCAGATGGGAACTTTTGTGAATCTATAAAGACGAGTATTTTAACCAAAGCTTGTTCAAAATTTTCAATTGTTTGACTCTTGTATACCAAGGAACCTCTTCTTTATTTCAGATATACCATTCACCAAGATCCAGTTCGCTTTTCTTCCTCATGTAAATGGGCATCGATCTACTATCGTTACAGTAGACAAATAGTTTAGTAAGGTAGAGAGCCTCATCATGCTACTCCACAATGTAAATTCACAGAAACTATATGGAACTGAACAATATCAAACATTTGCAAGATGCTCGATACCTTATCTCCAAGATAGATAAACTATTTTTCATTACCTCCAAAGAGTGACTGCATTCTGTCCAAAGTTTAAGACTTTGTCCTTGTCTTGCAAAAGATGTGACACAGTGGGTAGCATTACAATTTAAGGTGCTCTCAAATGTAATTCAGAAACTTTCCCTCCACAAAAAGAAATCAATAACTCTAAACTCCCTCAAACTTGCATTAAATCTTTCAACAGCTTCGGGGGATAGGAACATCTAAGAAAATGGCTAAAAAAGATATAAACTTTTGGCTTTGATCATTACATTAACTTCGCAAATTTAGCTGCCTTTTCAGTGAAAAAGGCATTTGCATTACTTTACTTTTCCACGCATTAGCTGATTAAATTCCATAGTTTCAAGCAAAGTTAAGCTCAAATACATCCATAATCAGTGTCCCAGCAGAAATTCAAAACCTACGCCCGAAACTGACAACAACAAAACCCTAATTTCATCTCAAGCAAACTAAGCAAAATTGAATATTTTGAAGAGAACTGGACTCACTCAGCGAGATCACCGAGCTGACGCAGGACTCCGACGAGGCCGGCCATAGCGACGCCCTCAAGAACCGCCTCCGGGTCATCCCTGTCCGCCGCCTAATACAACTCCGGATCCGCTAACCCGTACTCGTTCCTGATTTGGTAGCGAACCATCGGCATTTCACAAAAATTCGAAGTGGTTTCACTAAATGGCTAAGATTTCGCCATTAGAGCTCTGACGCTTTGAGCTCAGAGAGAGCAAGCGAATTTTCTGCGCTTTTTTGTTTGATTTTTGGTTTAAATTTCATTCTTATTTTAGTTTTGCTTTTTGTCCTTTAACGGAAATTTAACGAATTATTCGGCGAGCAGAGAGGAGAGAGATTATTTAATGAATTATTTCGTTTTGCAGGTTGGGACCTGTTTTGGATGTTTCGGGCAGTTTTTTTGTGCAAATAAAACCCCGTAATTTGTTATATTTATGAGATATATCCTTAAGCGCATAATTGGGGATTCCTAACCAAGCACACCATCTGTTAGTGCGCCCACCCACTCCTTTGGAAAGAGTGGGCAATGTTGAAAATAACACGTTATGAAACCCGTTATATTACATTACGTAACCTAACGGAACTCCAGTACTACGTAACAACTGAAAATAACTTGGTGCACCGTAACAGTACGTTTTTTATGTTATTTTACGTTATATTATGTAACGTTAAGTTACGTTATGTTACATTATTTATAATTATTTTTTTAGTAATCTCTATATTATTTTTTATTATTATTTTTTTCATTAGCGAATTGTTGCAATTTTTTTGATTAGTTGTTGGCCTGTTTGATTGCTAACTTGTTGTTATGCGATTATTTTCTTGTTCGCTTATTATAATTCCTCTCCAATTGTTGAAATATCTTACTTGTTGATTTTATTGAATTTTTAACTGAACTGAAATCAATAATTACAAATAAGATAAACTGAACATTACAAAATATAACAACAATGATAATAACTGGAATTGAAATAAAAAATTGAAATCTTGTTTTCTTGTTTAAATGATGATTGGAATTGCGGTTGAGACTTAATATAATTTATGAAAATAAATGTGAAAATTATTGTAAAACTTAATATAATATTAGAATATTATGTATTACAAAATGGTTTTATATTCATTTTTTTAGATATTTTAAATTTATTTTTGAATTTATAAAAATTATTTTATATAGTTTTATATTTATTTTTAATTAAATAAATAGGAAATTGCATAACCTATGTTATGCATTATGCTATATGCGACATAACCTAATAGCAACAAAACGTTACGTTATCGTTATTGCTATTTTAAACATTGAGAGTGGGTTTTCCTTAGTTTGCGCACCCCTTTTTTCCCTTCGCTCGAGATGAGTACATCAAAACTTTCATTTTCAAATCCTACAATTTCATCGATCCATTTCTTCCGATTCGAGTCTTAACCTTGCCGGTCATATGTGAGTTCATGCCCGACGCCACCACATGCCCTGGCCTAACCCCACCGCAGCCCACACGCCTTCTTTGCGCTCGCCGTAAGAAAAATAATACAGTTCAGAAGCTAATCTCATACGGAAAATAAAATTGGTGGGGATCTAACTCCAAATAATAATGTTATTTTGGAGGGATGGAAGTTGAAAATAAAGACAATATAGTCCGAAAATTTTAAAGATAAACTTGTAATGTAAGAGTCTTAGTGAAGAATGCTCATTTAGAAATTCTCCAATAATTTGTAGGACATATGACTACCTGAGTAATTTCCAACAATTGTAAATTGAGGATAATTTAAAAGATGTTTTTGGGAGCTATTATAAAATAAAGTTAGTTTAAATAAATTAGACAGTCTAAAATGGAAACTTATAATAAAATATAATAATAAGAATAACAAGGCGTCTGAATTAATATAAAGATCCTCTAACTATTATAACCATTATAATTTCATAAGAGGTGAGATTGGTTGCTTCTATCTCACTAGAAATTACGAACTATCTATGATTTCATAATACATAAATTTAACGAACTGATGTTACCACAAAGATTTATCCTTGACAAAATAATAGTCATACTTAGATAGCGAGGTCATGTGGGGCGATGAGATAATAGTCATAAATTGATGATCGGGTCTAGCTCGAGCGTAACAAAGAAAAAAAAATATTTAGTTACGATTCGGCATGATAATGGACGCGTATATGAGTCAATTTTTATCCCGCTCTATACAAAATTTTGAATTAAAAATAAGAATTTTATTTTTCTAATACAAAATTTTGTAAAATTTGACCCATGAACATGTCTATTACCATTTTACGGTGGATTGAGACTCCATATCTCTTGTTCCCCTACGGTAATCAGTTTAGCAAGGTGATGTGATTAGCATCAAATTAAAAAAAAAAAAAAAAAAGGCTTAAACCTAATCAACTCATAAAAAAAAAAATGGAGAGAGTTGGAGGAAAATTCTAAATGCGCACCAGATTTTACTAGTGAGCACCATTTTCCCCTATGTTGTAAATCACTTTATTATATAGTATGTGTGCTCACTAGTAAAATCTGGTGCGCATTTAGAATTCTAAATGCGCACAAGATTTTACTAGTGAGCACCATTTTTTTCCATGTTGTAAATCACTTTACTATATAGCATGTGTGCTCAGTAGTAAAATCTTGTGCGCATTTAGAATTTCCCTAGTTGAAGATGGGCAGCAACTGTTCCACTTGTGTACAAATGAACTGTCCTAATGAAATGGCCCATGCGTCTGTGCTGCAACCAAAGAAACAATAAACACACTGACACCATTTTTGTTGGCAGAAAAGCACAAATTCCCATATCCCAGTCTTCTAATTCACAAAATTAGGACTAACTTTAAAAAATAATAAAGTGGAAGTAGCATATTTCATATAGTTCTAGTGTTTGTTTTTTTATTTTTTGGAAGAAAGAAGAGATGGAAGAAAAATAAAATATTTATTTTTTTGGAAGAAAGAAATAGATAGGAAGACACAAGATAATAAAATATTATTACTTTTTACTTCCAACTCTACTTCCATCCAAAATCAATGTGAAGTAAAGTTGAGAAGTAAATATACCACGTAGGATCCACCTCACCATTATAGAAGTAAGTTCCACTTTACTTCTTATGCAAACAAACACATGAAATAGTAGAAGTGACTTTACTTCTACTACTTCCTTTCTACTTCTATGCAAACAAATACACCTTTAACTTCCATAAATAAACGTTACCAATTATGCTAAAAAATTGCCTAACATTTTAGAAATTTAAGTTATCATAGGATACCCCATGGATAAGAATATTCGGATCCAAGTACGCTTTTTTGGTCCGTTTCTATTAAAAATAAAAATTTAAATTTAAATTTTTTAATAGAAAAAATAGATTCTCATATTAGTCGATTTTTGTCATGCACTTTAATTGGAATATGGTAGCACTTTAGATTGCTTTGCATTCTAATCCTCACACGTAAGCATTTATCACTACATTGTTCTTACAATTGAATCATTTTTTTTTTAAATTTGGATGTCAATATCATAATCATTGACTTATTAATTTTGTACCTACTATCTATGTTCGAGCAAAAGATAAGAAAAATAAGAGTATACTATGCATATGCACGGATTAAAGTTGAATTATTGGCTTGTTGACTTGCCTTTTAACTATGCTACGATGAACATTTTCTCTATTTTTTTTTTTTATTGGTTGTAGTAATTCTCAAAATCAAATCACAATTACTAGTACTTTTCCCGGTGCAATGGACTTATACTTACAAAAGTAAAAAATGAGAAATTAAATTTAAGTGCACTCACTCTATTTTTTTAATTGCAAATACATGATTAAAAAAAGGCAATATTACATTCAGAGAGCTTTACTCATAGTTAACATTAAGGGAAGCAAAATTAGGGGACAAGTGAAAAGTATATAATCTTGTAAAATAATTAATTTTAAAACCGAAAAAAAGCACCAGGATCCATTAAGTTTTATGTAGCCAGTGACAATTAGATATATTTTTCCGTCAAAGTCCGTTGCTTCCGATTCTATATGCTTTTTCTTTTTTTTTATTTTGATTTCCAATCTCAGTGAGAGCATTCTTTTCGTATCATTGGATAGTCCTAAAGTGGATTGAGACTTTACTTAATTCATTTTAAAACGTGAGAGCAGTCGTTCAATTTAGTCGTAGGTGACTAAAAATCATTCGATACCAACAATAGAATCGGCACTTTGACATGTCTTTGTTAGGCATAGGTTCAAATCCGACATAAATTTCGACGACTGTTTGGCCTTTTCCAACAATGAGGAAATTTCCGGGACAGAAATGGGTTCGTTAATTTGAGTACTAATATTGTTAACCTACCTTCTCTAAGTAAATACAAATTTCACTTAGGAAGTGCAGTTGCTTGTTGGAATGTTGGAAAGTTTCTAGTTTTGCGAAGAATGTGAGGGCTTGGATTTCAGAAAAAAAGTATTACAGAAATTTATTAAAAATATAGAAAAGAGAAAGAAAGAAGAGAAATAATAAATAAAATAAGGCCCACCAAACCAACGTTCCACTAGTCTTCCTATCATTTTGGAGGGGAACCAATTGTGGAGGCCCATATGGCAACTCGTTGCCCCTCATTCTTTTTAAACCCGAGAGATAATTTTGGAGTTTCAATTTGTTCATATGAAATCTATACTATTCTATTTTATATTTAAATATTTTTTTTATTTTATTTCATTTCGCTTTTCTTTTCCTCTCTTTTTCTTTTTATTCCCTTCCATCATTTGTTTTCGGCCTCTTGCATCATTGCAATTCTTATGCCAACACTTTTCCATGTGAAATTCCCCCAATCTCAAGCTTTGAATACTTTCTTTGTTCCCTAAGGCAAGCAAGAGTACTTGAAACAATAACTTTAAAGCCTGAGGGATCTTTAATCCTTGATTCAATCTGACTTAGATTCAAACAAATTAAAAAATTCATTCATGCCAATGCAAGCAAGATATCCACATGGTCATGATACAAACTCTTGATTACTCTTGCCAAATACTTTTGCCAACTTTCCAAGTTTCACAATACCTCACAAAAAGAAGATAAATATAGCTGTATAACATAATAACAAGTCAATGATAACAACAACCATGATGCTGTCTTTGCTTTGAAGCTTCTGCACCATTGTGAAATATTACTCCATTAGAGATGAACAGCACTACAACAAAATTCATGTGGATACAAAGCTCGACACGAGCTCTCACAGCATTTCAATGTAATCACTTGGAATTTCTTATGGATCCCTTCATGTTCAGCAATGTATTTGACAATCACCAGAACCATTTTTTAACGATGGTATCTCAGAAATGAACACAAGGAGTATGAATCCAAATAAAGCTCATCATTTCTTAGCATAAACGATAGCCATGGGGTTTTGAGGAGTAATCTTGAAACCCTGAAGAGCCTGCATGGCTACTGATGCCTGAATATCATCCTCGAACTCTACGAAGGCAATTCCAGGCTTCGCTTCGATCATCCGAACTTCTTTGAAACCAGGATATTGTTGGAAAAGGATTTGGAGCATCATGTTAGTTGTCTCGTGAGGTAAGTTTTGAATGAAAAGGATGTTGTTTGGTGCAGTTTCCTCCCGCGGGCCTGTCTTTGCTTGGCGGGCTTGAGAAGCCTGCATGGCAATTTTAGTCAGCATACAGCGACAGATTCTACTTCAAACACACTCCACAAGTGCATCTTCCCACAAGGGTGTGCATACCATACAGTCAGCAGATACCAGAGTAAATGTGAATCTTCTACATATGTTTTATGGATTGAATCATTGAATTGACTCCCAATATTCTAAAAATGCAACTTAAGGATGGTGGAGTTACTAGAAACCAGAAGGGGATGAGGTCAAGGACAAATGCTTCTACCATTCTGCTATATCAATAGCACGTACAGGATTTTTTTAAAGATGCATTTTGTAATATTTAACTAGCTACAGAGAATGATAGTCCTCTCTTATCAACATGACCATTAAGTTGTTATTTTGGCAAGATACATGGCTATACGGGGCTGCAAATGAGTTGGGTCGAGCAGGTTTCTGTGATTTTTACACTGACACAATCATTCAACCCAAAACGCACCCAAACTTCAAGAGTTTGGTAATTTAACCCAAACATGCACAATCGGGTTTGAATTAGTCTGGGTCTGATTAGATCAGGCTGGGTTTTATGGGCTTCTCGATTCGTACTTTAACCACCCCCTCCCCTTTTCTATTCATTTCTTATTTTAGATGTAGGAGTTTTGTGCTCTTCACTTCTTCAAAAAGAAATTTTAACATTAGATTTATTGGCAAGTCTTAGAAAAAATAGTTAACAGTTTATTTCTCTTCCTTTTATCTGCAGGACTTCAACAAATTTGCAACAAAACTCAATGGCCTAAAGTTCTATTCAATACTTTTGATTTTACAGCAATTCAGAATTTTACAACTTGCAAGTGTTCTTGAAGAACAAAAGAGAATGGAGAGTGATCATCCCACAGTAAAGAAGGATGGGATGAAAGTACGAGACATCCAGATAAAAGAGCAAGCAAGTAGGAGAGAGACCATTGCCTTGTTACTGAAGAAGGATGAGGTGGTCAGATCAAAGAGTTATGAGAAGAAAAGTCTTATCCTACTTGCACTGTTGTAAAAAGTGGCCTAAGCGGGCACCAAGGTGGTTGCTTCAGCACTCCAACCTACTAGGCGCTTCGGTTAGGCTGCTGACTAGTATCTCAAGCCGCTTGTCTAGGCGGCTCTAAGCGGTTAAGAGTCCCTTGGGTGCTTAGAACCACATTGCGCTTTCTAAAACACCGCCTATTTGTTGATCTTGTCAACTTTTCATTAGCCTCTGGGATTATGGACTAGTGTCAAGCGCAGAGGTAGGCAAGAAGGGGAGAGAGGAAAGAAGCAAAAGATAAACTATAGAGAGGAGGTTAGGTTCAAAAAATATGGCTCACTCTAATACTTCATATAGAAGTGTTTGAGGTAATCTCAATTGGTCATCCATATAGATGAACAGCTGATAATAAGGAAATAATTATTATTATATTATATACATTTACATCGAGTATATTAGTTTGATTGGTAAAAATCAGGTCTAGTTTCGGGTTCTATGCATCCAGGTCCAGAGGATTTTAGATAAAATATTAACCAAACCAGAATTTTTCTTTAAACTTTTCAAACTTGGGTTCCACAGACAGTGTTCTAAAAAACGCCCTATGCGGGCGCATAAGCGTTTTCGCTCCCCAAACGCGCACGAATTGGACAAAGCGCTCTGTTATGCGGACATGAAATTATGCGGCCGCATAATCCGCATAAACGATTATGCGGCCGCATAATTTCATGTCCGCATAACAAAGCGCTTTGTATAAGGCTATGAACATTATGCGGCCGCATAAACATTATGCGGTTATAAGGCTATCGGGTTTCGAATGTGAAAATTCGCCCGAAAATCCAACCCGTACCCACAACCCATATATAAAATCCCCTTTTTCAGCCCGAAAACCTGAAAACCCAAGCAGTCGAGTCCCTTTCTCTGCGAAAAAAAAAAACCCTAACTTCGTTCGCCTTTTCCCCTCTCCGATCTCACCGGCGACATCTCCTCCGGCCGATCGTCCCTCCAAACCAGCGAAAAAACCAAAAAACCCTAACTCTCCGATCTCCAAAGCTGTCGAGTCCCTTCATCAGCGAAAATCCGTTCGCCCTTTCCCCTCTCCGATCTCACCGGCGACATCTCCTCCGGCCGATCGTCACTCCAAACCAACGAAAAAAACCAAAAAACCCTGACTCTCCGATCTCCCGAGCAGTCGAGTCTCCAAACCAGTGAAAAAAAATCCTAACTCACCGTTCGCCCTTTCCCCTCTCTGATCTCACCGGCAACATCTCCTCCGGCAGCTGCAGTCGTCAAGGCGAGCTCTCCAGCGGCGCTGAACAGGTAAATTTTTTTTCCAATTAGGCTATTGGAACTTTTTCGGCTTTGAAGTTTTTTTTTGTGTATTATTCCTGTTGTGTTGACTGTTGATTAAGTAACACTGTAACAATGAACTACTATCTAAAGGGAGAATTTGCTATCTTTTAAATGCTAGTTGCGAAAGAGTTGATTAATCGTAGGTCTTTCTAAAGATTTGAAACTGTAAGCTGAACTATCATAAATTGGCATACAAGTTTGCTTAATATGCGGTAGAATTTTGGAAGATATTGGAGTCCTGCCTCCTAGAATGTCATGTTATTAGACACACGGGATTTAATTTGGTCCAAATAGGTAAATCAGAGTATTCACTGTTCAGGCAGGTGAGTGGCACGAGTAAAAGATGGGGAAAGGGAGTGACTATTGTTATCATTTAGATTGATTATTATGCAAAGGGGTCCAATTAATCAATTTAGGTTAGTGATTTGTTAATTAAGTTTATTTGAATATAAGTTAGTGATTTGAATATCATTTAGATAGATTAATTAACTGATCACTGAGTTGAATTAAGTTTATTTGAATATAAGTTAGTGATTTGTTAATTGTATAAGTTTATTGTAGTAGATTATAAGTTTATTTGAATTATTTGGCGATTTGTTAATTGTATGAATTATTTTTTTGAATGAGAAATAATTGTTTTTCTTAATGATGATGTAGGAATTTCTTTAGGCATATAAGTTTATTTGTATGTCATCATCAATGACCTCTAATTCAAGTAGTTGTGAACGGCCAAATCCATCGAGTGAGGAAGATAGCCAGATTCTATTGAAACCACCAGGATCAAATGACATTGGGTGGAATTATGGTAGGCTAATAAAGAGAGGATCTTATAATGATGTGAAATGCATCAAATGTAATAAGATTGTGAAAAGGGGAATAAATAAATTGAAGCAATATATTGCAAGAGTTGGAGGAGAAATATCAGCATGTGTACTTGCCACAGATGAAGAGAGGCGTACATGTAGGAGAATTTGGAGGGAATCAAGAAGAAGAAATTGACAAGCGGAAAACTGATTATGAGTTCCGGGAAGAGGTGCAGATATCAGTAGAAAGAGAGCGAGAAGAACCCGAACTCACTGGAGATCATAGGCCCCGTGATAGTGGTCAACTGAACAGACTGGTGGATGAAGGTAAATGGAAGCAAACAATTATCAATGAAGGAGAGAGAAGGAAGTGGAAGGAGTTGGCGCATGATTATGCGGCCATGTGGGCATATGCCAAAGGAATTCACTTTAACACTTTCAACTGTGAGGAGTTCGATCAGTTTTGCGAGACTGTTGGCAAGCACGGTCTAGGATATAAGGAGCCCAGCCAATATCAATTGAGAATGTCTCTCTTAGATAATGCATACAAAAAAATTGAAAACAGCTTGGAGAAGTCAAAGGAAGCATCGGATGAATACGGCTGCAGTATTTTGACTGATAGATGGACTGACAGAAAGCATAGAAGTATTATGAATTTATGTGTCCATTGCACGAGCGGCACATGCTTCATTATATCCATTAAGGACTCGGCCAATACACATACTAGCGAATACATATTGAATTGGGTGGAAAACTACATCAAGGAAGTGGGTGAGAAGCGCGTGCTGCAAGTGGTTACTAATAACTACCCATCCAACATAGCAACAAAAAATATATTGAAGGAAAGAAAGCCTAATATATTTTGGACCAGTTGTGCAGCTCACACTATAGATCTAATGTTAGAGGGTATTCGTAAGATACCAAAATACAAAAAGATAATTGAGAAAGCAAGATCAATGACAGTTTTTCTTTATGCGCATTACAGTACTCTGATTTTGATGCGCTCATTTACAAACAGGAGGGAGCTTGTTCATTCAGGAATCACCAGATTTGCCACCACCTTCCTAAGCTTAAGCTGCCTGGTGGACAAAAAATCACAGTTGGCTGCTATGGTTTCTTCAGATAAGTGGGATAACAACAGATAGTCCAAAACAGAGAAAGACAAGTTAACTAAAGCCACAATATATTCTGACTCCTTTTGGAATGACATTAAAGAGTTTCTGAAGGTATACACTCCTTTGTTTAAATTGCTGAGAATTATTTATGCTGATCGTAGACCTTCAATGGATATTTTCTATGGAATGCTGGAAGATGCAAATGACGAGATCAAAACTGCTTGCAATCGAAAGGAGTCTGCATTTAGACTAATTATTGAAATAACTGAGAAAGAATCCAGGGCAGACTTGATAGCATAGTGCATTTGACGGCATATTATCTTAATCCCTATTATTATTATTGGGATAAGACAGTCCAAGATAATACACTAGTAAAAAATGCCGTCACGCATTGCATATGCATATTTTACCCTAAGCATGACGTCCAAGATCAGATTGGCTCGTATAAATTTCGTGTCTACAAAGATAAAAGGGGACTTATGGGGAGTGGCATGGCGGAAAGATACCGAATGAGTTTTAATGGCACGGAGAATTTCAACCCAGGTAACCTTTATACATGAAATTTAAAAGAATTTAATATTAAATTATATTCTTTCTAATTATTAACATATTATTATATATTGCTTTAATAGCTCATTGGTGGAATTTTTATAGAGGAGATGCACCAAAACTTCGACAAATAGCAATTAAAATCCTAACCTTGACAAGTAGCTCTTCAGGGTGCGAGAGAAATTTTAGTGTATTTGAAGGGGTAAATACTATTATAATGATTATATATTTTATAATTTTCAATTATATTATTTTCAGAGTTAACACTCTAACCTTCTCTTTTCTCTTGTGCAAAATCATATATAAATTTATAGATACATACAAAGAAGAGGAACATGCTGGATACTAAAAGGTTGAATGATCTCGTCTTCATTCAGTTTAACAAAAAAATGGCACAGAAAAGGAATGCGAAGAAGAAGGATGAAGATAGTAAGGATGTGCTGATTGCTTCAGATGATTCCAGAGCTTTGCACTGGAAAGATGAATTTGTTAGAGAAATAGAGAATGATAAATAGAGAATGATGACGAAGATGAGATCTTTCCTGGTTCCGACTTAACATGGGATCTTGTTGTTGCGGCGAGTGGAGCTAACGAAGATAGACTCAGGAGGAGCAAAAGGACGCTAAGAAGGAGAGTTGCAGCGGGAAGGAGAGCACAAGACGGTTCATCCAGTGCAGTTGTTGAAAATCTTCCTGAACATAATCAAGCTATAGTTGTTTTAGAAGAAGAGGGTGGTGATGCGAATGACGATGATGATGATAGCTCTGAGAAGTTGGAAAACAATGTTCAATATGAAGATGACAATGAGGAATAGTAGAGAATTTGTTGAGTGGGATGAAATGTGTTTGACAAAAACTTGTATTATTTTTTGAATATGTAAAACTAATTACTTCTGTAGTTGACACAAACATGTATTAGCAATGTGTGGATTATTGTCATATGTTCATTTGTACATGCATTGTTCATTTTTATGTGTTAAAACTTTCTTATATATCATATATATTGATTCTCATTTAATTTTTCTTTTCGATTTGCAGGTGAGCGACGTTTTTTATCCATACATGCGTCGTTCTTTTTTTTACATTGGGAGTTAAGAGATAAGTTGATGCAGGACGGAGGCTAAATTAAGGTTAGGGTTTTTGAAGCTAGGATTTTTCTAGAGGAATTGGAAAAGAAATGATAAATTGGGGAAAAAACTTTTGAGATTTGGGAATCCACCCAGGCCCACGCCCACTCTTCACGAATCCACGAGGAAAGATTTTGATTTAGCGAATTCCACGCAAGAGATTTCTCAAGAATTTTCTCAAAATATTATTCATCTCTCAATACTTCATACAACCCCTATATATAGGGAAACCCTAATAAACAGAATCCTAATAAAATCCAAACTCCTAATCAAATCAAATATGTAGTACAATCCAAATCCTAATCAAATCAAATCAAATCAAATCAAATCTAATCTAATCTAATCCTGATCTCCATCAATTCTCCCCGGCTTCAAAACATGAACCTCTGGTGAATGACGAAGATGATAACTATCGAATAAATCCGGGTCGAGCTGCTGGACTTCTTCGGTGCGCAACCAAATGCAATCTGAGTCTGGACGTCCACGTCAGCGCACCAAAAAATGCTGATATTCACCATCAGCAGTCAAAATAATCTCATCATCCAGAATATCTTCAATCTGATCTTTATGATGCTTGCGTGGAGCAGGAGGAAGTGGTGTACGGATGGAAAAATATCGATGTCCTGACGAAGCAGATGATGGTAGATCTGGAATAACTGCTGGATAGTCAAATGGAGTACGGTATGGAGTCAGGTTCTCGACGTTGAAAACTGGATTAATCCCGAGACTGTAGGGGATCGCAAGCTTATAAGCATTAGAACCAATCCTCTTTAGAACTCGGTAAGGACCCATACGTCGAGCATGAAGCTTCTTCAAGGTTCCTGATGGGAATCTCTCTGGACGCACTCTAACCATCACCTCATCATCAACTGCAAATTCCTGCAATCTTTTGTGCGAGTCTGCTGCAGACTTGTAGTTATTATTACTAATTGCTATTTGCCGACGAATATGATCATGCAAATCATGCAAATGTTGTGCAAAAGACTTGGTTGAGACACTAGGCCTATCACCTATGGGGAGTGGAAGAAGGTCTATAGGTTTTCTAGGTTTATAACCTGTAACTACCTCAAATGGACTCATCCCAGTAGACCTATTGACTGAACTATTATATGTAAACTCCGCTATAGGCAAAACAAGATCCCACGTCGTTAAATGGTCGCCCACTAAACATCGAAGCAAGTCACCTAAGCTACGATTGACAACTTCTGTCTGACTATCTGTCTGCGGATGACAAGCAGTGGAGAATTTTAGCATGGTACCCATTTTCTTCCAGAGAGTTCGCCAAAAATGACTTGTCAATCGAACATCTCTGTCAGAAACAATTGACTTAGGAAGGCCATGCAAACAAACTACCTTTTTACAGAATAAGTGTGCAACATGTGAGGCATCTGAAGTCTTGTGGCAAGAAATAAAATGTGCCATTTTGGAAAATCTATCTACCACGACTAATATTGCATCATGCTTCCCAAGTGTGCGAGAGAGTCCTAAAATGAAATCCATGCTACGATGCTCTCAAGGTGAAAAGGGTATGGGAATGGTGTGTAGAGTCCTGTATTCTGCTTCCTACCCTTAGCTACCTGACAAACTCGATAATAAGACACAACTCGCGCAACATCACGTTTAATGTTTGGCCAATAAAATCGGTCCTCTACAAGAATGATAGTTTTATCTCGACCGAAATGACCAGCGATCTCTCTTGCATGCATTTCCCAAATCAGATGATCGCGCAAAGAAGTTTTGGGAATGCATAGACGGGTACCTCGAAATAAAAAACCATCAACAATGGTGAAGGCATCTACTATAATAGGAAGATCCTGTGTCAGGGATGAATAGATGTCACCAAAGTCCCGACAAGTAGGATAGTCTTGAATGATATGCTCAAATCCGATAACTTTTGCACTCATCGTCTCTAAAGTGCAAAGTTTCCTACTCAATGCATCGACGACTTTATTTTCAGTTCCTACACAGTGTTTGAGTACAAAATTGTACTCCTGAATAAACTCAAGCCACATGATGTGTCGATACCCTACTCTCTTTTGGGAATTGATATAGCGTAGAGCTTGATGGTCTGAATATAGAATGAACTCTTTTGGTAGCAAATAGTGGCGCCAATGATGCAAACATTGCACTACTGCATAAAACTCTGTCATAAACATCATAGCGCTGTTTCATCTCATTCAATATTTTGCTATAAAAGGCGATAGGATGATTTTTTTGCTCAAAACACCTCCTATACCTACGCTTGATGCGTCACATGCTACCTCAAAAACCTTCGAGAAATCTGAAAGATGAAGAACCGGAGCAGTAGTCAACTTCTTAATCTCCTCGAAAGCATGAGCAACAGATTTAGTCCATTGAAACTCCCATTTCTTAAGACAATCAGTGATCGGAGCCATGGTGGTACTAAATCCCCTAACAAACCTCCTATAAAATGTGGCCAGACCATGGAAGCTCTTGGCCTCATGGATCGTACGAGGAGTAGACCATTCTCTTATGGCCTTAATTTTGTCAGGATCTGCTGCTACTCCGTCTTTAGAGATGATAAACCCAAGAAATTGAACAGAGAAAGCTAAGAACGCACATTTCTTCAAATTGACAAACAGTTTCTCCTTACGGAGTGTCTCTAAAACCTGTGTCAAATGAGAAAGATGTTCTTCTTGGGTTTGACTAAAGACGAGAATGTCATCAAAATAGACAACGAACTTGCCTAAGAAAGGACGCAATATTTGGGTCATAACTCTCATAAATGTGCTTGGTACATTAGATAAACCAAAACGCATGACCAACCATTCATACAATCCGTCCTTAATTTTAAAGGCAGTTTTCCATTCATCACCTTCACGAATACGAATCTGATAGTATCCGCTTCGAAGATCTATCTTCGAAAAGATTTGAGAGCCAGCCATCATATCTAATAAGTCATCAAGTTTAGGAATAGGAAACTTATACTTGACGGTAGTTTTGTTGATGGCACGACTTTCAACGCACATCCTCCAGCTACCATCCTTTTTAGGTGTGAGTAGCGCGGGAACGGCACAAAAACTCTCTCTAATAAAGCCTTTCCGCAATAACTCATCTACCTGTCTTCTCAACTCAGCGTGCTCAACAGGATTTATCCTATAATGAGGTAAATTGGGCAAACTAGACCCAGGCACGAAGTCAATGGCATGCTGAATGTCCCGAAGGGAAGGGAGTTCATCAGGTAACTCATCAGGCATGATATCTTAAAAATCAGTGAAAATCTGATGAATCTCAGGATGGTAAATGACAGGTGGATTAGAAGACTCTCCTAAAGCAATTACCGCATACACTAGTCCCTCCTCTAAACTCTCCTTGAGGAACTGTGATCGACTTACCAAGTGAAGAGACTTTTTATGTACTTGTCCTGTGACTTTTTCACTCTTTGGGCTCTCATCACTAGACTTAGGCGGCACGGGTTTCAAGATAATCTTTCCATTAAATTTGAATGTATGTGTTTGATTTGCCGAAACTCGTCACGTCTAAATCATACAACTATGGCCTACCAAGTAAGATATGTGCGGCGGTCATATCTAACACATCGCACCAAAGCTGGTCCTGATAGCTTGACATCTGAATAGGCACTAGACAACGCTGGGTAATAGATTGAGCAGTTTTATCTACCCATGTTACGTTGTATGGTTGTGGATGGGGTTCAGCCTTGAAGCCCATTTTCTCAACAGCTGTTCTTGAGATTATATTCACACAACTACCCCCGTCAATCATCACTCGATAACTCTTTCCTCCGTGTGACGTATGTGGTGAAAACGCTAGATCTACGCCAATTTTCATCTTTCGTTTTAGTGTAAAGACATCTAACGACGCCTAAGCGCACATTTGAAATGACTATTTCCTCGTTTGACTCACTAGCATTTCCTACTAGTTCATATACTTCTTCCTCAAGATCATCATCATCACCATTATGTTCTCCTTCTACGAGTAAAGCTCTAGTGGGACATTGTGAAGTTTTGTGGCCATACTCGTGACACCTAAAACACTCTACACCTTTCGTGCCCTGTTTAGATGACTCACCCATTACGGCTTTATCTTTAAAGTCTTTGTTGTGTTGGGTGTTAGGTCTCTTGTTATCTTCAGAAGGGCGTCTGGACTGCTCCCCGACTTTAGGAGTAAACCTACGCTCAGCAGAAAATTTGAAAGAGTTCTATATCTTCTGCTAATTGACAAGCTTGAGCAAGGAAACTTATATTCCGAGAATGGATATGCATAGTTCGTTATGATGTCATCTTCAGCACGTCTAGTTCTAGGGGCACTCTCATCTCTATTTCTTTCATTTCGATCTCTTGGCCCTCTATCGTAATTCCTTTCATTATATTCATTCTTATAAATTTGATCATTTTGTTCTTCCATTTGTCGTTCTAGTGCATCCAATCGTTTATTAACAATTTTAAACTGTTCCATTTGTTCAGTGATAGTTTTTAATTGTTTCATCATGATTTCTAACTTTTCATCCACATTACTAGAGTTTGAGGTGGTCATTTTACCGTTACGAAGAAGCATACAATTAAACAAGCGGATGCAATGCAATTTCCTAGACTCAGTCAAATTTCTATGTGCGTGCACTATATGATCAAATAAAATTTTCTAAGGTTTAGTTTCTAAAAATGCAAGGAAATGAGTCCTAAAATGTGTGTACGCACTCAAGCAATGAGTTGGCAAATAATTATTAGTAATTCTAACTATCAATCTTATGCAGAATTTCACAAAATAATTGCAAATTTTTGCTGAAGAAAATATGTTAGTTTAGAGATTACCCAAATACCGAAGAAGTTCGTGCACTTATAGTGGTCCCTTGAAGTCTTCCGAAATTGGGTCGCCTGCTGAAAAGCCCTGAAATCCTGCCACAATTTTTAGAAACAAATCCAGAAATGCAACGTTTCGAATCTGTCTCAAATTGGACTCCGAACGGGCTCCAAATCACCACTTTTCTGCTTAACAGGTCTGCACTGTAAACGGGTCTGCACTGCTATACTGGACTGCAGCAAAAGTGGAATGAATCTGGATCCAATGAACCTCTCCTGATTCTTCTCTCCTTGAACCCAAATAAACTTGAAGCCCTGTGTGTAGTTGTTGGATTCTGAGGTGGGGCTGTTGCCGATGAACAGAAGAGGCGCGGCAGCGACGGTCGGAGTCGGAGGGAAGAGGAGTGAGATGGTGGTCCGAGGCCACTGAAGACGAGAAGGACGCCCCCGAGGCTTATGGATCCCCTTCCGGAGACGTCGATCGCGAGCAGCGAGAGGAGGTGATGCCGGCGGTAGAGAAGCCGGGGACGAAGGCGAAGAAGGAAGGGGACGGTGATGGTGGATTGTTCGAATCAGAGAGGCCGTGGCCAATCTGATGGTACGAAGATGCGAGGAGGACGGGGACGATTTGCTGGCTCGAATCAGAGAGGACGGGGCCAATCGGCTGGTTCAAATCGGCGAGGAGCGACGACGAACTGGTCCACTGGTTTGAACCAGCGAGGGAGGGCAAACCGGACGGTGGAGTTGCGGCAGAGGGCGGTGGTGCCGAGGTGGCGATGGCGATGAGGGTGGCGGAGGGCAGCGACGTGGTGGCGGAGGGCGACGGCGATGGCGACGAGGGGGGGAGGACAGGGACCACGAGACGGAGGCGCCGAAGCCGGAAGAGGTGGAACCGAAGCCGATGTGGAGAGGTCGGATTGGCTGGGCGAACCTGAGGTGTGGGCGGAGGCGGGCGAACCTGAGGTGTGGGCGGAGGCGAGCGAACCTGTGGTGTGGGCAGCGGGCTAGGAGGAGAGGGTGGAGTTGTGGGGAGGAGTCGGAGCAGAATAGGATTTTGGTGTTTTTTTTTTGTTTTTTTTTTTTTGGGGGGGGGGCGCTGTCGCGGGTAGAAACAAAGGAGAGGATGAGGATGGAGAGAAATTTTGGTTGGAGATTTTATTTTATTTTTTTTCCAGATCTCTCCGATCTTTTTTTTTTTACTCTCTCTCTCTCTGGCTGGTTGATGGAGGGTGAGGGTGGCTGGGTCAGGTGGAGGAGGAGAAAATAATTTTAGGCTCTGATACCAATTTGATGCAGGACGGAGGCTAAATTAGGGTTAGGATTTTTGAAGCTAGGGTTTTTCTAGAGGAATTGGGGAAGAAATGATAAATTGGGGAAAAAACTTTTGGGATTTGGGAATCCACCCAGGCCCACGCCCACTCTCCACGGATCCACGAGGAAAGATTTTGGTTTAGCAAATTCCACGCAAGAGATTTCTCAAGAATTTTCTCAAAATATTATTCATCTCTCAATACTTCATACAATCCCTATATATAGAGAAACCCTAACAAACAGAATCCTAATAAAATCCAAACTCCTAATCAAATCAAATATCTAGTACAATCCAAATCCTAATCAAATCAAATCAAATCTAATCAAATCCTGATCTCCATCATAAGTCTTTCTATCTTTTTAATTTTTTATATAGAGCCAGTTTATATTCATTTTATATGCTTACGGTTATTATTTATAATTTTTTAGAGTTTTATAGCATTAATATATCCATTTTTTTATAATTATTATATTAATATATATTAAAATATTAATATTCTGCGTAATCCGCGTAATCGGCGCGTAATCCGATTATGCGTTATGCAGTCCTGGACCGCACGCATACTGCAAACGCATTCTTGAACATTGTCCACAAATCTTAAAGGCATTATCAACCTTAAAAACTGGTCCAGGCGGTTCAGGTTAAACCCAGGTCAGTTACTAACTAAACAAGGAATGGTAATGGATGTGTCTACGGGCCAAATTTTGGTCCTCCCTATAAAAAAAATTTGAATTAGAAAAATAAAATTTTCATTTTTAATTCAAAATTTTATATAAGGCAGGCCAAAAATTGACCTATGGACATGTCCATTACCATCCCTATTTAAAACAATTAACAATTAACATGTACCAATTGAATTCCGAAACTTGAATCTTTGTACGATAAAAAGTTTACACTGCATATTACATGCCTTTATGTTAAAAGAAGAACTGAGCACGGTACATGCACAATAAATCTATTGTTGATAATGTGTTAGTGATAGCCTTGCATAGCCCTAAGGTGGCATGTTTGCACTACACTGCGTACAGTTTAAATATCAATTATTAATTAAGCTTCTGTGGAACTGCATGAAAAGATGAAGTAAAGCAACTATGTGTGTTTACACTGTAGGCAAAAAAATAGGTATGAGAAATCTGAAAAAGAAAAAAAAAAAATCAAAGAAGCCTGATACGCTAGAGGTTAGGTTTGGAGGCAAAACACTCATGTCCTAATTATATTTATTATTATTCTTTCATATAACTAGCTAAGTGGTGATATTAATGTCTTAACACACTTGATCTGTAATTTCAAGTGCTGAATGAACTTTAACCCACAAAGGCATTACATAGGAATAGTATGTCAGTAAGAAACTTACAGAAGGCCCTCCATTACTATGAGCATTTGAACCATTAGCAGCAGGGCCAGACTGCTGTGCCTCCTCAGTCTTGCGCCTTTTGTCAGCAGCTGCAACAGAATACAAATGAATTTGCATTAGAGGGGAAGCTCATGAGAATATAAGGAAAGCCAGCTCTTTCTCTTCACTTCATTTCTACGAGGTATTCCTCAAGAAAACAGAAAAGTGATAGCTCCATAAAACTCTTGAGCTTCTTCATATACCTATGTTTTGTTAACTGTCTTAATATTCAGAGCGTCAAATTTAAAGAATGATTAAGAGAAAACATGATATGTAAACGTGAAAGCTGTGATTTGTAGGCATGGGCACAGGGATCCAGATGCATCGCAAAGAATGATTAGAGAGAAAATGACATGTAAAGGTGAAAGCTGTGACTTGTAGGCATGGACACAGGGTGCCAGATGCATCATCCCTTCAACATCTAGACACAAGGACACGGTTATATCTACTTTCATAAAACAAATATATGTACATATTCACATTCAATGTAATGAGTTGCTATTCATATGTGGAAAAAACTAAAATAATAAAATGATCAATAAAGCATTTAGTTATAGCCAAAGAAGTTGCATAACATACTTCATCTTGTGCATTTGATGTAACAATGAACACATTTGCAAGTGTTAGAAACAGGATCTCAGTTTCCATGTCTGACATAGATGGACACACCAAAGTTTTGGTTGGGAGAAGTGTCCTACATTTCATATTTTCATGTAATAACATAGTGTACGATTAACACAGTGTACATTTAATGTACCAAGAAAAATTGTGAAGGTCAATCATTTATGAATGAGATTCAAGTATTTATCATTTCCTCCAAAAGTAAATGCCTCTTAATATCTAACTTCTGCTTCGTCAAACCACCCCTGAAATCAAACAGGAATACATGTAGCCCTACCCTAATGGGAATTAGAAACTTGAACCAGTAATAACCAATACTATTACAAAGCAGTCAAGGATCCAAATCCACCCTTTAGTGAGATCACTTTTTGAATATACTATCTTCTACTACATGTGAGACGTTAAGAAAGTGCATCGTAGTCCTCTTGAACTTGCCTCACTCTACTACTTCTTTCATCAATCTTGGAAATGATATAATCCCAAAAAGATACATGTTTGAACTGTGATTGTTCGTTTATTTCCTAACATAATTTATTAATTCAAGAAAATGATGCACCATGCATCAAGTTGCTAGCTCGTAACTGGTATACGATACACAATTTGAAATGAAATACATTATAAAGATCCAATAATATTATATGAACAATATAACCTAAGATTCTCTCATCAAGCAGGAGGCAAAACTGAAACCAATTAACATAATTATTGACCAAGATATTTACCAGAAAATAAATGCCTCGACAAGACAACTATAGCAAGATCCAGGAATGTCATAAATCGATGACAACTAGTTACTATATTTGCATCAGTATTTTAATTTTGTGGAATAAAATGGCAACTCTAATTCTCCTAGAACAGGAAAGTGTCTAACTGAAGAGGTAAAATGGCAATGTTTTAAATAGGGGTATTAATGGGTCAAGTTGGATGAGTTTTAAAGAGATTGTGCACCTGAACCCGAAATTTCAGATGGGCATTCAAGAGGACTAAAGCCCACCAGTCGGGCTTCAGGTCAGGTTGGGTTGGACCTGACCTTTTGTGGATTGACAGTTTGAACAAGTTAAGGATTTATTTCGCTGTTAGAAATATATAGATCACGTAGAAAATATTATGATTTTGAGTTGATTTGATAAAATGAAAGCCTAATCATGTATTGTGTTTAGATTCACACACCAAATCATGAAGGGGAACCTTAATCTACGCTTAAGAAGGGGAACTTTTTAATGCAGAGAATAAAGCAGCAAAAAGAAAATGTAAACTACAATAAATATGAAGCTGGTCCTAATCATCTAATCAGACAGATATTCCCTCGATTAGATATTCTGCGTCTGGGCTCCTTTTCCCTTTCACTTCTAATTGTATTTATATGTTTTTTTTGACATAAATATAACTTCCAACCACTTTTAAGACCATTTCACAAAGGCATTCTATTTAGATAACAAATAGCCACTGTCTTATCTATCTCTGTAACAAAACTTAAAATACATGAGCATAGGAAAGATAATAAGCAAGGTTAACAATATGACTTATTTTTGGGAAAATAGCATCTAAAGATATGCAGTCGCTTCATCTTTGACATGAACTATAGATTGCTTTTTTAAACATAATAGAAGTTATAAATGTGAACTTACAAATAGATACAATCACTGAGTTAATCAAACCTCACCATACAAAAACATCAACGATTTGGAATAGAATAGAATAAAAGCTGAATATAGGAGAGATAAAGAAGTTCAAAATATAAGTAGAGACTGATCCAGCGAAGAATAATTTCATAGTTCTCAACAACTCAACTCTCCCAAGAACAAAAATCAAAACCCATAAAAGGGCAAGTGCATATGACATTAGTAACGTATGAGCTTTTATAGAATTTGCTTTTCTTGTCCTTTAAAGAAAAAAAAGGGCATGGAACAGCTATCTTTATAGTTTAGGATACAGGTGACAGTAAGAGGCTTCGGCTAGAATGGTCTGGCAGCTAGCCACAGCCTGCTTTGAATGAGCCTAGTGGAAACATAAAAAATTATTCTTCTAGAAATGGTACTACTACCATAAGCAGTAACTGAACAGAACCCATCTCCTCTACTGACACTTCATGAACACTCCTTGTATACATGTCAAACATTTATTAGACATGCCCTCTATTTTATTAATATAATATAAGTTAGAACAATTCTTGGACAAATGGTCATTTGTATGCTTACATTTCTAATGCACTTTTTTCTTCTTCACAAGTTTAAGTTATATGACTAGTCTAATTTATGTAATGAGGACTATTTATTTCAGTGGGACAACCTTGATAACTGGGAAAAAAAATTATGAGGTCATCTAGTTATGCATTTTTACAATGTACTATTAGATGTCACTTTGTCCGTGTAGCCATATCCACATACCCTAAATTTACAAATCATGTCTCATACCTGTGCATACACGTATGTGCATCCATGCTTGTGTCAATGCTTTATAGTGTAGAAGTACACTACAAATTACCTTGAGTTGAAGATATCAAACTACAGGCCAGAAACAAGTTAATGTAAAACTATAATAGAGAATTTTTCTAGATAATTTTTTTTATACAAGTCCTATTCAAGGGTGAAAAATAGAGGTACATTGGAAATGTTAAGATTGATCTAGTGAAGCTATCGGAATTGATAAATTGGTTTGATTTCTTCAAGGTAGTAAGTAAATACATACCTCTGGTCAGTCAATACTAAAAAAAAAAATTCTCTCTCTTTAGATATATAAGATATAACCAGTTGAGATAGAATTTTTATATTTGTCCTACCAAAGTCACCCTATAGGTTAGGGTTTTATTCTGTGAGTTCGTGGCTTCCCATAGACTCAAGAGTCCATTGCTGATTATCCTCTCTTAAGAGGAACCTCTGATTAAGAGAGGACCCTCCGATAAGAGACCTCTATGTTAGCACATAAGAAAGAACATAATAGAATACAGGAGTAAATATAAATTTAATTAATTCACTCATTTACATAGATTGGCCAAGGGCATATCCCCAATATATATTCCTAAAAGTTCAAAACAGAGTTAGAACTCTAACTCGAACTTTGGTCCCTTCTATGATTTGATGGTCGAACTTGGATTGCGGTCCTTTTAGCGACTTAATAGTAGTTGATCTTGAATTCTTCCCTTTTAACATCTTGGAGGTCAAACTAGAATCGTCTCTTTGAGTGACTTGGATGTCAAACTTGGACTTGTTCCTTTTCATGACATGAAATTATACTTGAACTTGAATTTTTTAGTGACTTGAAGGTTAGACTTGAAACTTAGTTGCCTTTACTGACTTGGACATGAATCTTGTAAAGTAATCTTAGATTTGGGACATTCCGGTTCACAATGGTTGAGATTTGCAATTCATTAATTCAATCTCGCATAGATTGAAATTTAAAACTGATTTTAGTTTAAGCATGTCTGTAGTATTTCAAATGGAATTTTAGAACGTAATTTCTTTCTATCCCATAACACTAATTTTAGACCAAGGACTTTTCGGTCCACAGTATTTGATATTACAACTCTGCCTCAAAATTCCTTATCACCATGCAATGAAGTATAAGTTTTAGAAGAACATCCTAGACAATCGGATTATGAGCCTTCATGTTTGATACCAAAGTTTGAATTTGGAGCCAGGAATTTGGTTTGAAATTTGAGCTTCTGGCAGTTGGTTTTGGCCATGAGAGGCAAAAGTTTGATAAGAAATTTGAGCTTTTGGGGTTTGGTTTTGCACTTGGAGACTTTAATTTGATTTAAAGTTTTTGAGTTTGGAATTGATTTTAGTTTAGGGAATTTATGGTCCAGTTGAACATTGATTTTAGTTTAGGACCTTTACGGTCCACTATTGAAAGTTTAGGGACTTCATGGTCCATTGGAACTCGTTTAGTTTAAAGACTTTATGGTATGTTCGAACTTTGACTTTAAATTTGGGACTTTACAGTCTGTTTTAACTTTTATTTTAGTTTTAGGACTTCACCACCTATTATAATCTGATCTTAATTTAGAGAATTTTACAGTCTCTTGAGTTTGATTTTAGTTTGATTTACGGTCCACAGAAATATAATTTTAGTTTAGGGAATTTATAGTTTGTTAGAAATTGATAGGGACATATGGCCTACTAGAAATTGATTTTTAGTTTAGAGACACTATGATCCATCAAGCTGAGATTTTGAAATCAATTTTAGTTTTAGGACTTCATTGTATGTTGTAATGTAATTTTAGTTTAGATATTTTACTGTTCCTCTGAACCTGATTTTTCTTTAGAGCCTTTGTGGTCCATTACAACCTGATTTTAGTTTAGGGTCTTTACAGCCCATTGTCACATGATTCTAATTTAGGGAAGTAATCGGTTATAAAGAAGATACTTATTGGTGTTTGCACATCTTGAACTCCCACTTATCAGGGGGTGTTCTTCCTCAAAATGGAAAGTCAAATTGAGAGTTTCACTAGCCTTCTGTTTACTTTTTTTATTTGGAAGAAAAGAAGTACAAACTCCAGATCTTGGACCCTTGGCAAAGCTCTCCAAAAGAGAGCAATAGGATCATGGGGATCGAAATAAAAAAAAGACATGCTAAAGAGAAAGAGTGTCATGCCAGTCCGAGGGGAAGAGATGTAGTTGAGTGTTTCCAGTCCCCCGTGCGTTAAGATGAAAGAGGAAAGCCTTTCATTCTCTAATTCGAAGAAGAAAGAAAAGAGGTAGGGTAGCAAAGAAATGACACCGAACGAGGAGGCATTTAGTTGAGTCAATCAAAGATAGATTGACTTACCTGAAGGATGATTATGAAAATTTGAACTTCAATATAAAACATTCTCTCGCTCTGAAATAAATTAAATAAAAAAATAGAGTGACTTGCAACTTTCAATCAGAAAAGGAAGATTGAGTAACTCATAGGAGAAAGAAGTTATCCCATCTTATTTGGTAACCCGCTGCGGTTCATATAGAGTGCCCCGTCCGCCACAGCATATGTAGAAAAAGAGGAAGCAGGAAAGGAAGAACAATTGTTTGGCTTTGGCATATGAGGTGATGGTTTGGTTAGGTAACATAATGGGAATATATTACTACAAATTATGGAATGACCATTCGACCGGGCCCTCGGTGAGTGGCAAGGATCACATAATTTTTCTTAGGGGCTTTTATATTTAATACCAGCAACTTGCTGGACTTGATTATAGTTTACAGACTTTATGTTCCACTGCAAATTGATTTTAGTTAGGGGTTTTATAGTCAGTTGGAACTTGATTTTAGTTTCGGGACTCTACACTCCATTGGAAATTAATTTTAATTTAAGAACTTTACAGTTAGAACGGAAATGATTTAAGGATAATCCAATCCGTAGTATTTCATAACATGGGTTTAGTTTACACACTTTCCGGTCCATAATATTTATATTTTGAAATTGATATGGTTTGAGGAACTTCAGGAATCAGCTTTTAGTTTAAGGGCATTCCAGACCATAGACTCTTTGGAGATGGTTTAAATTTTTGTTTATGGACATCGCAGTCCATAAGCCTTTGGCACGAAAAGAGTTGGTCTCTCATGCCCAGCTCTGACTTTAATTAGTTTACGTCTTCATAGAAATCAGTCTCGGCTTTTCTTCGTTTTTATTTGGTTGAATTCAGGTTCTGACGGAACTTTTTTGGTAAGCCAGAAAATTCTTTATTGTTAATTTTGTGTTTAACGTCATTCTTTCAGTATGGCTTAAACCTGAAAACTTTTTGTTTTAGACTCCATCCCCATGATATGAAATCCATAGCTTTAACTGTGAGTTCAGTCAAACAGGTTATAAATTAACATATTTTACATTTGACAATGGCTTCGATTCAGTTGAGTGCAGCAGAATTCTACAGGAGCTGAAATTTGACAGGCCGATTCTTAATTTTGATCAAAAATGTTCTCATACTATACATTGTTGGAAAGATCTCGAATATATTTCAAATGGTTCTTGTTTCATTTTGATCAGAATTCTGTGCTGAGACTGATTGCTGAAATAAGACAGGTCATAAAGTCCTGCATTCAGCTCATTTCCAGGACTCGCATCTTTACAGCTTAATTCTGATTTCATATATGAACCAAATATCAACATGTTATATACTGACAGAAAGGTATCAAAATCTACTTTCGATGATTCTTGTTTCATCCCAATCAGAATTCTGTACAGTGACTGATTGTCGAAACATTAGACTGGTTGCGGTTCCAAATTGCTCATTTTAGATGATCTGAAGTTTACTGAATTTGAGGGCCTGAAGGGAACCTCTCATTAATCTCTCATTCTAGTTGGTAAGACCCCCAACAAATTTCGAGGATCCAAAGATAGTCTCTAATATGTGATTAAAAATTAGGTAAAATCCTTATAGAGCCTCAGCTTTAACTTTCCACCCTTGTGAGTCCTTGGTTGAACTTTCTGACAGACAAAACCCTTGCTTTTAAGATCTACATATTTTAAGCTCCTCTGTACACTGTGTACTTTAATGATTCGCATTTTCCCCCTAACTGCATTCTCTCTTTTGCCTTTGTTATCGTCTCGCCATCGAACTCAATAATCTAAAATCCAAATTACTCGGCCGAGTACTCAAATTCTATCATCAAATGCATAGCAATATAAAAAACCGCACCAAAACTCAGGCAGGTAGAGTACTCAGTCAACTTGGCTAAGTACTAAGGAGCGGGAACTCGATCCCACCTCTTTATAGGGTCAAGATTTTTGTTTGGGCTGACAATCAACTTATCCAAACCCAACCTAATCTGACCCGCTGCTATTTACGTGCCTCATCGAGGAAAACTAAGGCTCGATTGAGTTCAATCTTGGATCAAGCCTCAATCTCTCTTGAATAGTTTTGCAGTGGCACAACGAAGTAATCATCAGGACTCATCAATGCAAAGCGGCATTTATGGCGATCCCCACTATTCACTCCACAAACTCCATCTTCTTCAACCGTCCAAAGGAATCTAAAATTCTTTGGAACTAGATTCTGACTCAGAAACAAAATTAGAACTGAATATTAAGCTGAAATCTGATTTTAATGGGTCCTCGGCTCGTCGGAGGAGTCCATTAGCATCAAGTGCAAATCTAATCTTGGAACCAAATCCAAAATTGAGTAGAGTCAAATTCAATTATGAATGGTTGATAATAGCTGGGGATGATGAACAAAGATGTCCATTTAGAGAACTCCATGGATCAAATCTGCTCTTGGTTCCAGTTTTACAAAGGTTTTAGCTAGAGCGAGAGAAATGTAGAGAGAGAATTCTTATTGGTTTGAGATAACGAAATTTGTACAAAATTCTTATTGGTGAGAGATAACAAAATTTGTACAAGTGTCACATTTCAAAAATAAAATTGCACATGTGTGGACTCATTTTTTTTTGTTGCCGTCTGCAAACTTACCCTTCTCTCTTCCCCACTACGTTGACCCCACATGGTTGAGATTTGGTGGGCGCCACATTTAGTTCATCACTAGATACTTTTATTTCCATAATCTTATAATTTACTTATTTAATTTTCAGCTTTTAGAACTTTCTTGGTCCTTTCATAATATGTTGATATTATCATCGTATAAGATCCAGATGCCCATTGGAATAATAGTAGGATATTTTGATTTTTTAATATTGAGATTCCATATTTTTGCATTACATATTTTTATATATGCACATTAGAATATTAGTATTCTGAACGAGTAATTCGAGTACTCACCAAGTACTCATTACCCACTCTCAGACTAAGCGAATAAAGGAACTAGTTTTTCAAACACCAGTTGACCTGACAGCATCTTCATTTTCATCGCTGTCTTCATCTGTCTGCATCTTCCCATCGTTGTCTTATTCGTCACCATCTTCATCTTTGTTAACCATCCACTAATTGTGCAATGGTCTAAAAAATGACTAATTCTCCGGCAACCTCAAAATATTATGTTCACCACTCTCAAAATTTGTTAATTGCCCGCCGCTCTCAAAATTTGTTAATTGCCCGCTGCTCTCAAAAATTGTTAACTATCCATGCTTTAAAAAAACATTAGTGTCCACTGCTCTCAAAACTTGTGTCTATCTTAAAAAAATGCAATTCTCCATTCTCAAAATTTTCTAACCATCCAGCACTCCCGAATATTGCTGTCTACTAGTCTAAAAATTATTAATCATCCACCTCTCCGAAAAAATGCTAGTTGTCCATTTTTCTCATAAACTATTAAATGTCCACCACCCTCAAAAATTGCTAATTGTCTTGTCGATCTCAAGAATTTCTAATTGTCCACCAATCCCAAATATATTATTAACTATCCACCACTCTCAAATATGCTATTAACTATTCACATGCTATCATTCACTCTCAAATATATCCAATAATGGAGAGAAATAAAGATACCATCTAAATTCATAAATTTCTTAAATTATATCAAAAATATATACCAAATAATTCTAGCATATTCCCAAAAAGGAAAACATATGAAAATACCATCTAAATTTTTATGATTAGATTATATCAAAAAACAGACCAAACAAATTCAAGTCTCATACTTTTTGGCCTGAATATATGAATACACCAAATATTATCTCCCATTTTAATTTCCCTAGCCAACCCATAATCAAACACACCAACTGAAATACTAAATAAGGCAACAACAACAACAACTAAGCGTTTTATCCCAAGTACTTGGGATAGATATATAAACCAAATGAGAATCACGCCGGGTCGATCACAAGGATGATCTTTCTCCACTCATTCCTATCAAACAATGCGTCCTCATTTAAACCTCTAGCATCCATATCTTTTGATCTCCTCCATGTTTTTTTCGATCTTCCCTTTACTCTTTTAACTTGTCTTATATTAATAAACTACCATGATCGAACTGGTGCATTTGTAGGTATATATTGCACATGACCAAATCATCGCAAGCAATTTTCTCGCATCTTATTTTTTATGGGGACCATACATACCGTACAACAACATCTAAGCCTTTTATCCCAGGTATTTGGGGTAGGCTACATGAACCAAAAAAAGAATCACGCCGGATCGATCACTTTGATAGTCCTTCTCCATTCATTTCTATCAAGTAATATCTCCTCTTTTAAACTTCTAGAATCCATATCTTTTTTTATCACCTCCATCCATATTTTCTTCGGTCTTCCCTTCGTTCTTTTAACTTGTCCTACATTGATAAACTCCTCTCGTCGAACTGGTGCATTTGTAGGTATATGTTGCACATAACCAAATCATCATAAGCGATTTTCTCGCATCTTCTCATCGATGAGAGCTACACCTATCTTAGCACGAATATCTTCATTTCTCACTTTATCTCTCCTAGTGTTGCCGCATATCCAGCAGAACATGCACATCTCTACTACACTTATCTTCTGTGAATGACGTTTCTTTATAGCCCAACATTCTGTGCCATATAATAAAGCTGGCCTAATAGCTGTCCTATAAAATTTTTCCTTCAATCTTAACAGAATATTACGGTCGCATAAAACTCCCGTTGCCCTCCTCCATTTTAACCAGCCAGTTTGTATCATATACTTAATATCATTATCGATCTCTCCATCATTCTGAATAATAAAACCTAAATACCTAAACTGACTGCTCATGTATCTCTTGCCCATCCAGTTTTACAGTATTATAGTCTATAGACCGTCGTTTACTAAATTTATACTCCGTATACTCTGTTTTAGACCTACTCAATTTAAAATCTCTAGATTCTAATGTGTGTCTCCATAACTCTAATTTGGCATTTACTCCTACTCTTATCTCATCAACTAAGACAATATCAACAGCAAATAGTCTACACCAAAGTATCTCATCCTGAATAGCTCTAATAAGCTCATCCATCACTATAGCAAATAAGAATGGACTCAATGCATATCCTTGATGTAATTCAATTGTGATAAAAAAAATCACTTGTTAAACCACCACATGTTCTGACATTGGCTACTACTCCATCATACATGTCCTTAATTATATTGATATACTTGATGAGAACTCTCTTTTTTTTATCAATGTCCACCAAGGTATCTCTCGTGATACCCTATCATAGGTTTTCTCTATGTCAATGAATACCATATGCAAATCTCTATTTCTCTCTCGGAATCGCTCTATAAGTTGACGTACTAAATGAATAGTTTCTGTCGTTGATCACCCCAGCATAAATCCAAACTGGTTCTCTGATATTTTAACAGTTTATCGCAATCTATATTCAATTACCCTTCCCAAAGCTTCATAGTGTGACACATGAGTTTTATTCCCCAATAGTTAGAACAACTCTGAATATCACCCTTATTCTTATACAGAGGTACTAGAGTACTCTTTCTCCATTCATTTGGCATTTTTTTACTTTGCCAAATCTTGTTAAAAAGATTTGTCAGCCACCTCACACCAATCCCTCCTAAGTATCTCCATATCTCTATAGGAATCTCATATTGACCAACAGTTTTTTTTGATTTCATCCTCTTCAAAACCTCTTTTACTTCAGACTCTTTGATTCTATGTATAAAGCTACGATTCATATCCTCACATTGAATAGTAAGATCTCCCAAATCTTGAGTAAAATTACCATTATATAATCTATCAAAATAAACTTTCCATCTTTTTCAATCTCGTCTCGAACTAGAACCGTCTTATCATCATTTTATCTCTCCTGCCATAGTACAAATATTCTTATTTCTCACTTTATCTCTCTAAATGTTACAACACATCCAACAAAGCATGCGCATCTCTACTATATTTATCTTCTATGAATGATGTTTCTTTATAGCGCAGCATTCTATGCCATATAATAAAGCTTGATCTAATAGCAATCCTAAATTTTTCCTTCAGCCTCAACGAAATGTTACGGTTGCATAAAATTCCTGTTGTACTTTTCCATTTCAACCAGCCAGCTTAGATCCTATGGCTGACAGCACTATCAATCTCTCAATCGTCTTGAATAATAAAACTCAAGTAACTAAACTGATTACTAATTTGTATCTCTTGCCCGTCTAGTATCACAGCACTATAATTTTGGATCCTTCGTTAACTAAATTTACACTCTATATACTCTGTTTTGGATCTATGCAATCTAAAACCTCTAGATTCTAATTCTTGTCTCTATAATTCCAACTTGGTATTCACCCATTTTTTCGTCTCATCGACTAAAATAATATTAGCAGCAAATAGCATACATCAAGATATTGCATCCTGAATAGTTATAGTAAACTAATCCATCACTATAGCAAATAAAAATATACTCAATATAGATCCTTAATACAATCCAATTGTGATTGTGTTAGACCGCCATAAATTCTGATATTTGTCACTATTCCATCATATACGTCCTTAATTATGTCGATATACTTGACGAGAACTTCCTTTTTCATCAATGTCTACCAAATCACCTCTTATAGCACCTTATCATAAGTTTTTTATAAATCAATAAAACACCATATGCAAATCTCTATTTTTCTCTTGAAATCGCTCTATAAGTTGAAGTAAAAATAGCTTCTGTCGTCGACTACTCGGCATAAATCGAAACTAGTTCTCTCTTATTTTAACAGTATGTCTTAATCCATGTTCAATTAGCCTTTCCCAAAACTTCATAGTGTGACACTTTAGTTTTATTCCACGATAGTTAGAACAACTCTGAATTTCACCCTTATTTTTATATAGATGTACTTGTGTACTCTTCCTCCATTTATTTAGCATCTTTCTAATTTGCCAAATGTTATTAAAGAAATCTGCCAGCAATCTCATATCCATCTTTCCTAAGTATCTCTAGACCTCAATATGAATCTCATTTAGACCAACAGTTTTTCTTAATTTCATCATCTTCAAAACCTCTTTTACTTCAGATTATTTAATTCTGCATATAAAACTAGATATTCATATTCTCACACTGAATAGTAAGGTCTCCCAAATATTGAGTAAAATTACCATTGTACAGCTTGTTAAAATAAACTCTCTATTTTTCTTTAATATTCAGCTTGAACTAGAACTTTTTTATTCTCATCTTCAATACACTTTATAATACATACTATCCAACTTCTCATATACTTGTTTACATAACTTATCTTTTGCATCCCAAACGGTTTTCTTAGCCTCCTTCTTGGCTAGCTTATACCTCTCAAAACTTATTCTATTATTGTTCGTCAAATCTCCATAAAGATCCCGCTTGATTCTAATAGCATTTTTTTTTAACTTCTTCACTCCACCATTATGTGTCCTTACATAGTGGAGCACTACTCTCGACTCACCAAATACATCTTAAGCTACCCTCTTAATGCAGCTAGCCATTTTGAAATACTAAATAAGACAAAAAACTAAAACTTTAGATAGTATTTTCTTATCATTTCCTTTTGGAAAAAAGCTGGAAATTGTTTAGTACATATTTTTGGTATAATTTTATTAGGAAATTTATGAATTTAGATGGTACCATCATTTCTTTTCATTATTGACTATATGGAAACTGATGGGCAGCAAATAACATCGTTTGCAGGTGGACAGTTAACATATTTGAAAGTGGTGACAATGAATAACATATTTAAGAGCCATGGACAAAATTAGCAATTTTTAAGAGCAATACACAAAAAGCATTTTTTTGCGCGGTGGAAAGTTAGCAATTTTATAGACCATTAAAAGTCGGCAACATATTTTTGAGAGGTGACAGTAATTTTTAAGAGAGCATTGGACATTCAGTAATATTTGATAATGGTGGATATTAGCATATTTAGAACAGTGAACAATTGGCAATTTTTGAGATCGGTGGACAGATAGCAATATTTGAGAGCAGTTGACAATTCACAATTTAAATGCTATATGGAACAAAGTGCCACATAGTTATAGTGTGGACCACCTCTTGAATATGTGGGAGCCACCTCTAGAATTCCTAGGACCACCTCTAAATTCCACATTGCTTGGTAAAGTACTAGTGTATTAATATGCCCATTTGATGAAAACGTCAAATCCTAAAAGGGGAAAGAATGTAATATCCCTAACTCGAAACCTTGGATATGAGACCAGAGTCGGCATTGTGCAATTTACGATAATTTTTACGAACTCATAAAGTAATCATAGCTAGGTTTTTTAGGGAGGAATCTTTAATTTATTGTAAACTATTTTAATTATTGATATTGTATCAGAGACTTAATTAATCCCCACGAGAATATATTGCCGACATCCGCTACCCAGAGTTCCATATGGGGGCTACAAAGAGAAAGAGAAGGGGTTCTTGACTTTATTCATTTAGATAAATAAATAAATAAATTTATTTATCTAAAAAGATAAATTAAGGATAATATGATCATATTAATATATATATATATATATATATATATATATATATATATATATATATAAGATATGACTAAAAACTAACGGCTAACTAACATACGAGGGTTTAGAGATAAGTACATAAAAGATTATGGGGCCTAGATAACATAAAATTGTTCATGGACATTTCTAGGAAAAATGTGATAGTTCATTGGTGTTTCTACTACTTTAGCTAAAAATATTAAATGTCTGATTAAATTTGGTCATATAAATTCAAATTAGCACATGAACTCAAGCTAATAACCGACAAAGAAAACATGCCTGAAAAACCTTGTGAACAGAAATAAAAATTACTGTCAGTACCACCTTCTCCTAAGCACGATATATACAAGAAATTCAAGAAGATGCACTGCCAAATATCCAGCAAAGGTTTTTTTAACTAATAAAATGATTACCTTTTTCTTCCCGCTGCTTCTTCTTTTCTCTGGCAACAAATGTACCATCCACCTTTGCGATACAATCTGACTTGGTTTTCGCATATTGAATCCTCTGCAGTAAATAAAGATAAGAATAACGAGCAGCAGGAAAATTCATATTTAAGAACCAAGCCAAGTGAGCCTATAAACTCTGCTGAAAAACTAGCTTTCAATAAAACATTGTAAAAGATTAAAAGTGGAAGCACTTCAAGGATCAAACAGAGAAAAAAAAATTAATAAGAAAAATTGAAGACCCACCATTGGTTTGTCATAGAATGGAAAGCTTTGCATTTGCCGAACTGCAGTACTAGCTGCCGTTACTTCAGTAAATACGACCCATGCTTGTCCTCGAAGTTTGGCTGTTTTTAGAGCAACCACATCCAGAATCCTCCCATATTGAGAAAATAATGCATAGAGGGATCTCTTCAATTCTGAAAAATATACAAGAAATCAAATCTTAATCATTCCATGAGAAGCAGTAGCCACTTTAGGAAGTCTGAAGCAAGACACCTAGCCAAATATCAAGGGAAGCAAGCTATACCGTACGTGAAAATAAACAGGAAAATAATGGAAATGTAAGACGTGTAAGAGAACCAAACTATTAAATCTGCTAACCAGAAGCAAGTACAACCACTCATGAAAATATAACTACCTCATATTCACTAAAATGCATCAACTTATAGCACAAAACTTATCATTCATAAGCACGGTAGACAACCAATTACAAACAACAAAAGAAAACATCTGCGAAGATGAAGCATAACAACTAACAAGCAAGAATCAAATCCCAAGATATGGTCTTCGTCTAAAGATCTGCTATCTAAAACTCTTATCACAGATTCTATGAAAGGCTTATCTGGTTTATCAAATTGAGGCTAAGCAATAAAGCACCATTCCATCATAGGCGATGCAATCAAGTCCGAGTATGATGCATGTGCAACAAATATCAATAAGTACGAGATGACAAATGTTGGGCATGTGCAATGTAGATCAAAGAGCACAAGGAGCAAGAAAACGAACACGGATTGAAGCAGTAAAAGAAGGATAAGGTTGTCTTCAATAAAAGAAGGATAAGGTTGTCTTCAACTCAGGAGAACAGATGGCCTTTAAAGAGAGAGGATTTCTACACTCAAAACCCAAATGATTGGCTTAAAGGTTCCAGTGTTGTTCTCAGTGTTTGTTATCACAAGAAATTCCCACTTGCTATCTCATTCAAATGAACAATAAATAAAACAATTATCTTCATACAAAATAAAGCCATATCAATTCAAAGGCTCTACAATTAGTTGAACTGCTGGCCAACAAATAGATCACCCTCATATTTTTGTTAACCTTAACCACTTCTCCAGTGTTAGGGTCATAGCTGTTGGACCCTAAACAAGTAGCCGTTAGCTTGTGGACAGTCAGGCCCATGTCCACTTTCTTTTAATTTCAGCATTTTGCATCTTTATTTTTTGCAGAAGAGAGAGCCCAGCTTAAGGCCCATCAGATCTCCATCACTTGATCCACCCGTTTGTTTGAACCTTGCTGCACTGTAGAATAGCCGTTGGCATGCTACAGTGAAAAGTTGAGATGGATGCCTTGGGCGAGAAGGAAAGAGGGGTAAGTAGGAAAATCATGTAATCAAGTGATATAAAACTCGCAAGCCGAAATATAACCCTAGCTAAGAAATGAACCCTTCCCAATCTCTCAATCTCTTTCTCCCTCCCTCTAATCTCTTCTTCTTCCTCCCTCTTCCTCTATTTCTCCCTCAATATTCCCTATATTGCTATTTTTCTTTAACCTTTTCTCTTGCAGGTATCATCAAGCCAAACACGGGAGTAGTTCAGGGGCTTCTCACTCTCATCGGAGGGAGACCTTAACATAAATATCAGAACCAGCCCGGTTCTGTCGCATATCTCCAAAGGGTCCGAGAGCTCCATCACCTCCTTTGTGGCCATATCTCAAGAAATGGAAGCGATTCAGTCAATGATACAGCGACACTCGAACCAGCTAACGAATATTACCAATCAACTGTGGATCATGACCGAAGAAATGAGGAGGATCCAAGATGATCGAATGGCGGATCGGATTGAGAGGATGAATGATAAGGAAAAACTCAAGTTCCTCATACTTAATTTGAGCGATCTGGAGGGTTCGAATCAGTCAACCGTCCACCGCTTCAAATTACACCTCCAATACCACAACCACCACCAACACAACCTCCTCCCCTCGCCACAAGAGTAACATCGAGTGCACCCATAGATCTTGGAGGGACATATTCCATAGAATGGCCCATCCTTCCCACACCGCTGCGGTCTCTGTTTGCTCCTAATCCACCTCTCTTGGGGTATAATGCCCTTACTTCACCCGGTCGATAGCCCGACGGAGGGTACTACCCCAAACCTCGCCCCGAGTTTCCTCTATTCTTCGGCAAAGATGTAAAGGGGTGGTTGTACTGAATCGAACAACTGCTTGATTACTACAACATCCATGCTAACCAGAGGGTGCATATGGCTACCATGTACCTTGAAGAGAAACCCCTACAATGGTAGGGATGGGTGCTTCGTACTAAAGTGGGGTATTTGACATGGGGAGAGTTTGAAAAAGGATTGATGGCTATGTAAGCCTGCAATGGGATAGTCGAGTATTCGGGTGATCTCACCAAACTCAAGCAAGAGGGCGGTTCCTATGAGACATCAAGATGAATTAATGCGGCTATCACACAATGTCCACGGCCTCTCCGAAGAGTTCCTGATCAGTTGTTTCGTGAGTGGTCTGAAGGACACTATCAAGTTTGAGTTGATTGCCAAACATCCCACTGCCATTATAGAAGCGATGTTGCTGGCTAAGGTTGAAGATGAGAAGGAGATGGCCTTGAAGAAAACACAGCGGGGAAGTTTCCTCGTTTAGGCGCGGGACTAGTGAGCAATACGTCTACCTTCTCTGGAGGAAACACAAACAAGAGAGGAGCTTCGATATCTACCAATACTAACAATCTAGTGAAAAAGTTGACTCCACAAGAGATTCGTGAGAAGCGAGACAAAGGGTTATGCTTTTATTACGATGAAAACTAAAAAGTATGTTGTCAGACATCGATGTAAAAATCAAAAGATGTTTAGAATAGAAATTTCTTCGGATGAAGCTGAGGATGAAATAGACTAGGTGTTAGAAGGAGATACCAGTGGTAATCTGCAACCCCCGATTGAGCTTTCTACAAATGCTCTCGTGAGGGTAACCGAAGTTAGTTCAATTCAACTTGTTGGCAAGATTATGGGGAAGGAGGTCGGGTTCCTTCTTGATATGGGCACCACCCACAATTTCATCGACCCTTCAACTGTTACTTGTTTGGGTCTTAAGTTGACAGCAGTTAGTGGGTTCAAAGTGGAGGTTACCAATGGCGAGAAGATGAAAGGAGGGGAATGTTGCTACAATACAAACATCCACATTCAAGGCTTTGAATCTCAAACCGATCTATTAGTTGTGCCACTTGGAGATGCTCAAATTATTATGGGGATGGTGTGGCTTAAGAGCCTCAGTCCAACCCTTTGGGATTTTTCGAAGAGGACATTGAAGTTCTGTTAGGGAAAGCAACCTGTTACTTTGTAAGGGGTGTGTGCAAGTGAAATTGATGTTATTAAAGGGGATCAACTCAACAAAATGCTACAAATCAAAGGAGTTGCTTTTTTGATAAAGCCATAAAAGTTGAGACAAATACACTCGACTCCTACCCTTTTGTGATACAACAAATTTTGGAGGAGTATAAAGTCGTATTCGGGTCACCCCAAGGACTTCCACCACACCGTTCTTATGACCATCAAATTCCACTTATTGATCCAACAATGGCAGTAAATGCTTACCCTTATAGATACCCGTTCCACCAGAAGAACGAGATAGAGAAGCAAATCAACAAGATGTTGGCCATGGGAATCATTCGCCCTAGCTCTAGTGCGTTCGCTTCACCTGTGGTGTTGGTGAGGAAGTCTGAAGGTAGTTGACGTCTCTGCATGGATTATCGTGCATTGAACCACAACACTGCTTAATATAAGTTTCCTATTCCTCTCATTGATGATCTCTTAGATGAATTACATGGTACAAAATATTTTTCCAAGTTGGGTCTGCACTCTGGGTACTTGGGTACCATCAGGTGCAAGTGGCGATAGAAGACATTGCAAAAGTGGCATTCAAGACGCACAAAAGTCATTATGAGTTCCTAGTGATGTCATTTGGTCTCACGAACTCTCCCTCCACCTTTCAGGGACTCATGAACCAAATCTTCCGACCCTTCCTTCGGAAGTTCGTGCTCGTCTTCTTCGGCGACATTCTGGTTTAGAGTCGAAGTTTGAAGGACCACAACACACATCTCCGACAAGTTCTTGGTCTACTCCAACAACACCAACTCTTTGCTAAGCTATCCAAATGCCGATTCAAGTGCACAAGTGTTGATTATCTCAGCCATGTTATCTCCAAGAATGGATTTGCCATTGATCCCAAAAAGCTTAAAGCAATCAAAGAATGGCCACCTCCCCATACTTCCCAAGGCGCTACATGGGTTTTTAGGACTCACAGGCTATTACCGTAAATTAATAAGGGCTATGGCTGCATCACAGCTCCCTTAAACGCCATGCTTAAAAAGGGGTCTTTCTTGTGAACCAAGAACAGCCATAGAGCTTTTGAAGACCTGAAAAAAGCCATTAACATCTCCACCCGTCCTTCAAATGCTCAATTTCATCAAGGATTTGGTGCTTGAATGTGATATATCTCGAGAGAGAATTGGTGCAGTGCTACTGCAGGATGGACATCCTATTGCTTACTCAAGTCAAGGTCAAAAAAGAAAGGCTCTTTTGCTATCCACTTATGAGAAGGGAATGTTATCCATCTTATTGGCCATGAGGAAGTGGCGGCAATACTTACTTGTTCATCGTCAAAACAGAACAAAAAAGCTTGAAGTTCATGTTAGATCAGAAATTATGACAAAAATCTCAACACCCGTGGTTGGTTAAGCTAGACGGGTTTCATTACTTAGTAGAGTACAAGAGGGGCACAGAAAATCTGGCAACCGATGCACTATCAAGGAGGGATGAAGTGAAGAAGAAATTGTGTATAAGGCTATTTCTATCGTCGAACTTGCTTGGTTGCAACCAGTGAAGGAGATGGTTCTCTCCTCTGCATTCTTCAAAGACTTAGTACAAAAGATCAAGGCAAGGTCTACGTCTGCTCAACACTACCATCACATCAAAGGGGCTTGGTTCTATAAGGGACATGTGTTATTGGAAACGGCTTCACCTCTATGCACCATAGTCTTCAATGATCATCACTTATCCCCGAGCAAGGGTCACTCAAGCTACCATTGCAGCTTGCATCGTATCAAACATAACATCTAGTGGCCCGAAATGAAAGAAGCCATCAAAAGAGCTATCCATGCATGTGATACATGCCAGCAGAACAAAGGAGAAACCGTCACCGCTCCCGAACGGCTAGAGCCTTTGCCATTACCTGTGTGAGTCTGGGAAGACGTATGTATGGACTTCATCAAAGGTCTTCTAATGAGTCAAGAAAAGAATGCAATTATGGTGGTCATGGAGCGATATTCCAAATTTGCCCACTTCATTCCACTGCAACATCCTTTCTTTGCACCAAAATAGCTCAAATATTTTTTTGAAGAGATCTTTCATTTCAATGGCTTGTCGAAATCCATTGTCTCTGACAGAGACGAAGTATTCGCCAGTTTTTTTTGGAGAGAGCTTTCCAAGCTTCAAGAAACGCAGTTGAATTTCAGTTCGACATACCATCCTCAATCCGATGGGCAAACGAAAAGAATTAATCAATGTTTGGAATGTTACTTGAGATGCTTTTATAGCGTGAAGCCCAACGAATGGAGGAAATGGCTACCATGGGCGAAATTCTAGCATCACACGACGTGGAAGTCATCGACCGGATTCACACCGTATGAAGTTGTATACGGAAGAGCACCCCCCAGCTTGTTGTAGTACGTCCCAAACACAGCTCAAGTTCCGACAGTCAATAATAGCTTATATGATCGTGATCGGATGGGGAAAATCTAGCTGGACCAGTTGACTCGAGCTCGAGATTGGATGAAGGTGTTTGCGAGCTGTCATCGAACGGAAAGGCACTTTGAAGTTGGAAACCATGTTTTACTCAAGCTATAACCTTACAAGCAAACCTCTCTCAACAACTCTACGCCTCAAAAGCTCGCATCCAGATATTATGGTCCATTCCTCATCACGGAGAAGATGGGCAAGGTGGCTTATCGTGTTCAGCTTCCCTCCCATACCAAAATTCATGGCATTTTCCATGCGTTGTAGTTGAAACAATATGAAGGGAATCACCACTCTGTAAGCATCGACCCACCTTCCTTTTAGGAGATGATTGAAAAGGAACCTGAAGCAATCTTGAATAGATGGATGGTTAAGCAAGGGAATCATGCTGAAGCCCAATTACTGATCAAATGTAGGAATGTAGACATTTTTGAAGCTTCATGGGCAGTGTTTTAAATACCGGCCGATATACCGGTATATTGGCCGGTATATCGGTAATTATGAAGAAACGAGACGATATGGGCATTTTTTTACCGTTTATCGTTTTGGACCGGTATAGGCCGATATATCGGCCACGTAGCGATATATCGGCCGGTATCAAGATGTCTAATACCGGCCGATATTAGATAATATCGGTTATTGGGTTTTGGGTTTTGGTTACGGAATAAACCCGTTAACCCGTTAAGATCCGACCCGTTAAGAAATAAAACGGGTCGGAAGAGAGAAAAATTTCATTTTTTTTCGCGTTTTCTCTCTCTCTCCCGGCGATCCGAGCTTTCCCTCCTCGCGACGAAAAACCCTAACCCCAAATTTTCCCAAATCAGCCCTAAATCTCTCTTCGATTTTTCTTCTTCCACTCTCTGGCTCTCTCTCTCGTTCTCTCACCGCGTTCGTCGGCCGATCGAGCCGAACGGTCCGAACCCTAACCCTAATTTCCCAATCCATCCAAAAATCTCTCTCGTGTTCTCTCTATTTTTCTTCTCCGCTCTCCGATAGCTCTTCTTCTACTCTGGGAGTTTTCGAAGGGTGCTCGCCGTTCTCCAATGGAGCAGTCGCCGCCGGCCAGGTAAGTTTAGTTTTTTTTTTAATGTTAATTTGATTTAGAGTTACAAAGTTCGTCAATTTCTTTTATAATTATGCTATTTAGGTTTAATTGATTGCGATTTATGTTAGATTTTTTTTTTTAGTGTAATTTGAGGGGAATTGCTAAGTTGGGAGGGCAGTATATCGGCGGATAGTCTACAGTGACTTCTTGAATCACTGATTCACACTGAATCAGTGATTCGGTTCACTGATTCAGTGTGAATCAGTGAACCGAATCACTGATTCAATATGAATCAGTGAATTGAATCAGTGATTCGGTTCACTGATTCACACTGAATCAGTGAATCGAATCACTGATTCAGTGTGAATCAGTGATTCAAGAAATGATTTTGTTTGTATGAGTTTCATGCTAGATAAAATTTGTAAATTTGAGTATTTACTATTTATATGTATTCACTGTTGTTGCAAATTCACTGTTTCATGCTAGATTCACTGTTGCAGATTATAATTTCTTTAATTATGTCTTAAACATGGTGGGTACAGTGAATGTAGTAGCATATTCAATTTAATACAATTTTCATAGTATATATGCAAATTGATGTGAAATAATATAAGTTTAGTTTTGTTTACTATTTATACAATTTTCACTAGTGTTGTTGCAGATTCTTTAATTATAGATTCACTGCTTCTTAGGTTTGGTTATGTGAAAAAATATAAGTTTAGTTTTGTTCATTAAAGTGAAAGGAGATTGCAACTGTATATGACACAAATTGATGCGAAATATACGGGACGAGTATGAGACATCACATAGCATGTATTGTAAATATTGACATATATTTGCAGTGTTTTAAAACAGTGAATACACATAAATACACATAGCATTTATATGATTATTTTTTTAACTTAGATTATGTCTATTAACTTTATTTATTTTAGTAAAATCTTGAATTCTTAAATAGATTAAGTTAATATAAATTAAGTGCAACAATTATTTAGCTATTTAATCAATTAATTATTTGTCTTTTTTCACTCCACTTTTTTTAGGTCAGAAATAGTTTGAAATATGTTCTCTTCTGGTGCTTCCAATGTCCAAGAGAAGCGAAGAGGTAAAGATCCAGCTTGGGAATGGGGAAAAAAGTACCCAATAAGCCCAATAAAGTGGAGTGTAATTTCTGTAAGAATGAATATGGAGGAGGCATTACCCGCTTGAAGGAACATTTAGGTCATGTCAGCAGGAATGTCAGAAATTGTCCCCTGGTCCCATATGACGTGAAGCAGAAAGCTCTGGTAATGCTAAGTAAAACTAGAGAAGTAAAGGAAGGGAAAGCAACAGAACTTCAAAATTTGTTAAAAGAAGTTCGTGTTGAGGAAGAAATATCTTTCAATATGAAAGATTATTGATAGGAGATGGGAGGAAAAACTTAAGGGTACTCTGCATAGAGCTGGATATTTCTTGAACCCTTTGTATTACTATGCGAAGCAGCCTGAGATTGATACTGATGGGTCATTCATGTCGGGCTTCATTGACGTGATGCACAGATTCTATTCAAATGATCATGATAGAATTAATAAGATTGCACAGCAGCTCCCAATGTATCAAAATCAAAATGGATCATTTGGAATGTCTTTTGCAGGGGTAGCAATAAAGAGAATCATTAATCCAGGTATGCATTTCAATTTAAGAAATGCAAAATTCAATCTATTTTTAATTAAAGAAATTATTAAATAACTAATAACTATTTCTAAATATTCATTGCTAGCTCAATGGTGGCAATTCTACGGGACAGATGCTCCCGAATTTAGGATTATGGCAATGAAAATTTTGAACCTGACAACTAGTTCTTCGGGTTGTGAACGGAACTAGAGCACATTTGAGATGGTATTACAATTTTAACTTTTCTAATTAAATATTTCTTTCTCCCAAATAGATATGTTCTAAACGAAATTCATGTTATTATCTTTTATTTAGGTGCATACGAAGAAAAAAATAGGCTAAGTTCCAAGAAATTACATGACTTAGTCTTTGTCAAATTCAATGTAAGGCTCAGGAGCAAATTTTCAATCCCAAACAGAGATCCACTAGTAGTATACAATGAAGAGGAAAAGGTCACCGAGTGGTTCATGCCTGAGAAAAAAATGGTGATCCTTATGAGACTAGTGATGATGAAGTCTTTCCTGAAGAACAATTGACTTTTCGACAGGTGTCAATTGCTATGGGTGCTAATCCGAAGAAGAGAAAGAGTGAAAGAGTTAAGGCATCTAAGTCGAAGAGTAGTAGAACTTCAAAGAGAAAAGCATCATCATCTTCAAAATTTAAGCAGCGACACGTATCAGATGATGACGATGAGGAAGAAGTTGACACATCATCATCAGATTCGTCATCAGATGATGAGGAAGGCATGCCATCAAATGAACCAGTCGACTCTGAATCTACCTTGAAAATATGTTGTAAAGACTTATATTTAAACTTTCTAGCATGTTTTAAAGGACAATGATGTAATTTTATAAATTATATCACTTATGTATTGTAGAAACACTTTTCTTTTATTTTGAAAACTTATTTTTCTTAATTTTATGATTGTATGTCGCTCTGTGTATATGCGAACGTTCTAAACGGTATCTGCAAATTCGTAAGTTGAATGTAAATAAGCCAATGTAAGTACTATAAACTTATTTTATGTGTTTTATTATATTCTATATAGCCAATTATATGATTATTCTTTAACGGGTAGGACACCGATATGACACTCCAGTATTTAGGGTCATATCGCGATATCCCGCCCGGTATCCGGTAACCGGTATGTAATTTGCTGACCGGTACGAGACCGGTATCCGATATTTAGAACACTGTTCATGGAAGGATGCTACTATGCTACACACAAAGTTCCCAAAGTTCGACCTCTAAGGCTCAATGCATCTCGAGGAAGGAGTGTTTGGGTCTTAGCTATTGGACCCTAACGAAGTAGCCGTTGGCTTATGGATAGTCAGGCCCATGTCAACTTTCTTTTAAATTCAGCATTTTGCATCTTTATTTTCTTGCAAAAGAGAGAGCCCAGCTTAAGGCCCGTCGAATCTCCATCACTTGATCCACCCCTTTTTTTTTAACCTTGTTCCACTGCAGAGTAGCCATTGGCACTCTACAGTGAAGAGTTGAGATGGATGCCTTGGGCGAGAAGGAAAGAGAGGTAATTAGGGAAATCATATAATCGAGTGATATATAAACTCGCAAGCCAAAATGTAACCCTAGCTAAGAAATGAACCCTTTCCCAATCTCTCAATCTCTATCTCCTTCAGTCCTTCCCTCTAATCTCTTCTTCTTCCTCCCTCTTCCTCTATTTCTCCCTCAATATTCCCTATATTGCTATTTTTCTGTAACCTTTTCTCTTGCAGGTATCATCATGCCCAAACACGGAAGCAGTTCAGGGTCTTCTCACCACTCATCGGAGGGAGACCTTGACATCCAATCAAATCTATAAACTAAATTACTCCTAATTAGCATAAAATAAACAAGAGAAAATTGATTCTAGGCGAAAATAACCAATTCCAATTTGTCTATTTTGGCCTAAATTTCTCAAAATATCTGAAAATCTAAAACCAAAAACTTCACTTGAAAACTTGGTTTGTATGCCAATAAAACAAAAACCCATTTGCCCTGGTGAGGTCTAATCCTCAAAAAAAGCTTCTCCCAGTTGGTTGAAGTAGCAGAAACAAGATACTGACCCAAAAACCCTAGTTTGTACTTCATTAGGTTTGAAATTGGTACCTTCTTTCTTGATCTTTTCGTTGAGATTTTTTATGTAAATGGTTTGATTCGGTGGGATGTCGCCTGATAGCATCGCTGCTGCTCTCGATTTAGAGAGAGAGAGAGAGAGGGAGGAAGGAGACAGAGGGTTTCTTGAGCGTTCTCACTTCTGAAGTTCAAATTGGGGTAAAAAAAAAAACTTGTAGAAAGGTCTGGGCCTTGGGGAATAAGGGTTGGGTCCGTTGTTCAGTGCTAGCCTGGTAGAGCTTCGGCCCAAAGAAGTTGAGGGCTATGCTTTTATGTTTCTTTTTAAGATCTTCCAAGGGCACCCACTCAAGAAGCTTTAAAAAGAATATGGACAAATTTGGGGAATTTCTAGATATGGGCACAGGATTTTTCCTAGTGAGCCCATTTTTCCTAGTGCACAAATCCCTCCTTTTAAAATCCCTTCTTTTTTTCTAGTGAGCACACCTATATACCAATTTTACCCTCATTTTTTCCATCTCTTTCTCTCCCACCGAATTCCCTAACTCAACTCTTTCCCCTCAAAATTAACTCCTCATTCTTCAAATCCATCTCTCCCCCATTCTCCTCCTTCATTAAACTCATCTCCTTTCCACTCTCTCTCCCAATAACCCCCAATGTTTTATCTACGAGTTCTAGTCGGACCACCTATTTTATTCTCAAACAGCATCTATAAGTACTTTCTAAAGACTGTTTCACATATTTGAGTTCTTTTTTTTTTTTTTATTCCCAATCATCGCTCTCTTGTTTTTGGGCCCCTAGTAAATATTTTTAAGGTATATCTAATTTCCCTAGTTAATCTAGATGTCATTTTCCCTTCTTCCTTTTTCTTTCATCTATCTTATAAAGTTTTTGTTTTTCAATGCAGGGTTGGGTTCGAAGGATTTTGAAGAGAGTTTGTGAAAAATTCGAAGATAATAGCTAAAATTAGTTAGGAAATCATCATAATGAATGACTCAACCGAAATTAATATGAGCGGTCTCTTTAATAGTTTATAAATTTCAAAGAGATTTGCAACGTTCACAAAGAGTGAGAGATGTGTGTGAGAATTGCAGATCTCGTTGGCTCAGATGCTGTTATTTTACATTATTGTTGCTTTTGATGTCCTGTTTGTATCTATATTATTATTTATCTGTTTTAGAAATATCTTATTATGTAATTTTCTTATTATGTTATATCGTATTAATGAGACGCGGAAGGTATTAGCTCACCATGGCAGCAATAAAAAAATGGAGTATTTACAGATCTGTCCCTTAAGTCTTTATAAATTATAATTTAGTCCCCCAAATTTTCATATTTAGGATTTGGTCCCCAAATCCTTTAAATTACTACAATTTAGTCCTTAGTTTATATTTTGGCCCGATCTGTTTTACTCATGATTTCCTTTACTTAATTCTCATTCTCTCTTCTCCTTCTCTTCTTAGTTCTTATTGGGTTCCCCCCTTATTCTTCTCTTCTCTCTCTATTCATTTATTGGGTTCTCCATCTCTATATCGAAACCAAATGTATTATTCTCCACTAAATGCATTAAACCTTTAAGTCTCAATATAAATTCATTTATTGGGTTCTCTCTTTCTATATTGGATAAATTTATTTTTACGTTTAATACATTTAGTGGAGAATAATACATTTGGTCTCAATATAGAGAGGGAGAACTCAATAAGTGAATAAAGAGACAAGAGAAGAAGAAGGGGGGAACCAAATAAGAACTAAGAAAAGATGGAGAAAAAGAAGGGGGGAACCCAATAAGAACTAAGAAGAGAAGGAGAAGAGAGAACGAGAATTAAGTGAAGGAAATCAGGAGTAAAACGGGAAGACTAAATTGTAGTAACTTAAAGGATTTGTAAAGTAAATCCTAAATATGAAAATTTGGGAGACTAAATTATAATTTATAAAACTTTAAGGGACAGATCTGTAAATACCCCAAAAAAATATTTATTTTTCTCGTTTTGTTATTTTGTTATCGTCAAAGGCCTTTTTATCTTTCTACTTTTCCTAATTATAGTAGCTTCGATTGGGACTATTACCCACTTCCCTAATCCCCATGTGACTCAGACCTACCCTCAGTCCCAGACTCCTCCAGGGTTATCTCAATCAGTTTATTCAAAGCAACCTCCTTTGTCTCCATTTGCATTAGAGTTGATATGTAAAGACAAACGGTTCACACCTTTTCCATGTAGAAGCTTCAAGCCCATGGGGTTCTGTTATGAAAAGTTGCAGCTGTAGAAGAAACGAAGAAGTTGGGAAGTCATCACAAAACTCCATAGGGCATGTCTAAGCATTGGGAGATTGTTAGCCTGTCCGATAAAATGACATTTTACATGATAACATTAAGAGACATGTCTAAGTGTTGTTCATATGATTTCTTCGAGTTGAGTGCAATAAAACTTCATCTTAAAAAAAAATATTTGGGAATCTTTGTAATAATAATTTACATCCCTGTATATCAAGAAATTATGAAATTATACAACAATGCATCGTGATGTCTAACCCAAAAAACAATGGGGGTGTGGGCTGCATCTTCACAATCTCGAAGCATGAGATCATAGACTCACACCAACTGTATTAGATCTTGCCAAAATCATCTGCAGTTTCAACTACTAACTTGAACTCTTTGGCTGCTGGTTTTCATCTAGCTGGATCAATGGTGGAGTTGGTGCGTTCATTGTCTCATCTTTCTCGATCTCGATCGAGAAGAACTCACCAGCCAACTCCCCTGCAGTTTCCCCTGAACCCGAAGAACCAAAACGGCCCGCATTCGACGAGTCGAAGCTCGACCGAGTTCTTGGCCCTGCTTCGCCTTCTCTCGGCAACGGCTCCAGCACTTGTCGCGCTTCCTCCTCTAAATTTCGCCTGTAGAAGCTATCCTCTTCGATCTCATAGAAATTTCCAGTTCGAACTTCCTGAGCCAGAGAGCACGCCCAGCAGAACAGCCACTGGCAGCAGTCGGTGATCGAGGGGTGACCCCAGCAGAACGGGTTCCCGGGCAGCCTGAACTTCTTCCTCATTTGAATTCTCCAAAACCCGCCGTATAGCAACCCGCAGAAACACAGCAAGCACCCGCTGATCCCCATCGTATACTTGAGGGTACCGTCGCTGATGTTCAACGCCGCAACGTTGAACACCAGCAGCGGTGCGATGCAGAGGAGGATGAACGTAACGATGTGCACGTACATGTTACCGAATCCGAGCCTCTCCATGTTCCAACCAAACACGCAGAACGTGCAGAAGAAGGAGAGGTAGGCGACGGTGATGTCGTCCCAGCAATCAAACAGCCCACCAAGCCACTGTGGCTCAGTCACCACAACACGGACTCCTGATAATCTATTCATGGAATCACGTTTCTGTGACTCCTCATCATCTACAAGCTCGATCGCAGGCTCAGACTCGGGGTCTATCTTCCTGCCCAGCGGGCTGAACACGGTCCATAGCCCAGCAATGACCGGCGCAGCAATGCCGACCCCGATGCACAAGTTCTCGGCCCAATCCGGCCGGTTCTTGCTCGTCCACGCCCAGTACAGAGCGCACAGTACGTACTGTGCGAAGCAAGTGATATGGAGCAGCACGACTATGATCGCAATGTGGGCGCGCTCGTAAGGTCGCCTTGCCGAGGTCTTGCAGTACGCCATCCGGAGCTCGACGGCGTCCTTCTGCTTCCATCGCCACAGGATGATAAGGTGGTGCGCGATCCTGGGGTGCTGATACAGGCACATGATGGTGAAGAGCGCGTTGAGGACTTGGTTCATGATCTCAGTCCATCGCTTCCGCTGCGAGCTACTGGGGATGGCGTCGTTGAGGAGGCCGAGCATGAGGAGACCGAGCATGAGGAGGCCGGCCACGACGAAGACGAGCCAGACCAGCAGAGCCATGTTCATGGGGTTTTTGATCCAGTTCTTCCCGTAGTTGATCAAGAACTGCCGGTTGATTTTCCTGACGAAAGGCACTCTGAAGCGCCGTCGTCGGGCAGGGGTCGTCGCTGTATCAGCATCTTGGACTGCAGGATTGGAACCGGGCTGCTGCGTGGGGTTGCGGCCGCGCCAGCCCACGATGCTGGGCTTGAGGAACCAGCCTTTGGAAGGCTGGGCCTTGAGAAGGAAGTCGAGGAATCTCTTCCTGCGGAGGTTGTGATTGATCAGCCCCCTCTCGACGCCGGGGACGTAGATGGGGATGAAGTCCCTGAGCTTCGTGCTCCGACTTGATCCGATGGCCTTTGTCTCGTCTTTGTTCTTCTCCTCCTCGCCATCGTAGTTTGCAGTGGCTTCCATTGTGTTTTTGCGTTGAGTATCAATTGTGGAAGCACGACCGCCTGAATGAAATAACTGTTATAGATTCAAAATTTTGATTCTATAAGATTGAGAACTGAATCAGTTTTCAATGAAAACGCTCTCTCCAGTTGAGAAAATTGACTTGTTCAGCATAAAAAGTCGAAATATTTGATCACAGCAAGTTCGAGGAAATTGAAGAGAACTACCAAGTCAAATCTAGTTGGTCTTAACTCCATTTTTCTATTGAAAAACTCTTCACTTTCATATAACACGATCATTCCATTACTAAAAACGCGTGTCTAACAAAAAAGTGCGAAATCCTATTGGATGCATCGAAGATTCATTTCCTTTCTTATGTAATTCTTTCAAAATTTTGATAATCGTATAATTTAAGAAGTAAATATTGAGACCGACAATCAAACAAATAGCAAGTTTTGGATAAGTTACCTCTTGTTAATTGTTGTGAAGAAAGATACAATTAGAGAGAGCTATTCTTCCACTTCCAACACCAACTTTTGAAGGTGCCAATGCTTTTTCCTCTCTCTTTATATATACGCACTCTAAGCACATAACATGCTTAAGTGAGTTGTGGTGTTGGGTTTAGCTTACCAATTCTCTCTCTCTCCCTCTCCCCTCCCCTTCTTGTATTTATTAGCGACGATAACTCCTAACAAGATCTCTTTTTTGTTTGTGCTTCCCAGTTAGTCAAAGTATAGCAATTTCCAGTCTCTCTCGTGCTTTAAAAAAAAAAAAAAAAAGCAAAAAAAAAAAAAGAAAAAGTCAGAGAAAGGGAGTGGGTGTAGCGAGAAGGAACATGTGTTGTGAACTTCAAATTCAATTCAAATCTTCTTAAAATTTAAATTTGTTTGACCAATTTGTCTCTATTTAAATTGAGATTTGGACACATTTTGTGCTAACTGGGGCGGAAACGGTCCGAGTCGTTTTTTTTTTTTTTAAAAAAAAGTGGCTGGAAGGACTTCTGACCGCTCTCCCACTTTGGGTCGTGGTCTGTTCTCGCGCGTTATTTACAGAGATTGCCATTAACTATGTGTGCATGATGTGCGCGGGTTCGCATGCGAGCTTCCACCCGATAAGCGGGAAGTCATATAGTTTCGTGTCCATTTTGAAAAGTCTCTGATTTTATGTGCATCCTGAAAATATGGTGTGGGGATAGTACTCTTTTGATACACTACTAGATGATAATATGTAAATGGAAAAAAAAGATTGTTGTGCTATTAATATTACATAATAGCGTATGGGAGGAGATCGTTAACTCAGCTTAATTTTCGTGTCTGGCACGCAATTGGTGAGCTGGACATGTGTAAGATATGTATGGCATTATTAGTATTTGAGGTTTTGTTTGGAATGGCAAAGAAACACCAATATGATATATATATTATATTTATGTCTCTAACATCTGAGCACAGTACAGACATAAAAGATATTTACTACATTAATAAAAAGTAGCGCTTTGTGTCAAGCAAGAGATATATTTGTGTTCAGTTCTTCTCATTTGATTGTTTGATTTCCCCTTGAAAAAATATTTTGAAAGTACTTAAAAGAGGAAATAATAGGTCGTAATGGTGCAAACTGAATAGGAAAAAGATAACAAAGTCAATACTAAAAAAAAATTTTAGTAAAACATTAAAGGTAATTCTATAGGCACTAAAAGATGAAGATTAAAGATCATGAATAGAGTCTATGGTTATGGAATCAAGTTTGACTGAAACTAGTATGAAAAAAGTGAATATTGGAGATTCATGATTAATTAAAGTCGATATACGCATTCAGCTATGAGCTCTCTTTCTTGTTCAATTGTACTAAGTCTCCTTGAAAAATACACTGAAAGTGGTTAAAAGAGGAAACATGTGTCATCGCAGTGCAAAATGTATAGAAAAAGATAACAAAGTCAATCACTTAAAAAATATTGGTAAAACACTAATGGTGGGTCTGTACGCACTAAAAGATGAAGATTGGAGATTATGAATAGAGTTTACGGTTATGGAATCAAATTTGACTGAAGTATGTAGAGAAAAAAAAAATGAAGATTTAAGATCATGATTAATTAGCCTACAAACATGAAATCAAGTTTGACTGAAAATTGTGCAGTAATGTCAACTTCAAACTCAGTTTTAATCACGATACAAGCTAAATGGAAAAAATCTTTGTTGAGAGAAGTTGAGAAGCTATGATCCTCTTTCTAATGATTTTTGAATCAACTCAATTGGATTTTGGAGTAAAAAATTATGAAGTTTTTATCGCTCTATTGCTGGGAGCATCAATGGCCACCCTTAGCGATTATGGCTAGCCATTAATAGATCTTCCGTCTGAGGCGATTGTTGCTAAAGGTTTGCTATAGCCATCGATGGTAGAATCTTGCCATTGATACATCTTTGCTCGTGTGAATCCTTTGCTATAGGGATTCGCTACGACATTAATGGTCAGTCATTAACGGCAACTTAACCACCATTGATGGCATGTCAAGTTGACAGCACGTGCGGATTTTCGACATATTTTTGTGGGCTGTTGAGTTAGTTATGGAAACAAATAAAGGTCAAAATTTATCTAAATTTGGTCAAGAGTTGATTAAGAATTTAGTTAGGATTTTAAGAAAATTGTTTAAATTTATTTTTATCTTGTTGCATATAAGCTTTGCTATATATTTCTTATAAAAACTTTAATTTTTAATCAGAGAATGATATTAATAAACTTGAAAGCATGTGTTTTATTCTTCCAAATCTTTCCATCGAGTAATTCATATGAGAGTAGGTAATCCAAACTCTAATTACTCCCCAAAACTCTAATTTCTCCTCCAAACCCTAATTTCTTTCTGTCCTGTGCCAAATTAATATTAGAACTCAAATCCATCTCCATCTTTCTATCCTTCCTCCGTCTTCTTTTTTTTTTTAGTTTTGAAAAAAAAGGTAAATTTTTTTTTTTAAAAAGACGGGGGAAGAAGAGTATAGGAGAAAAATCAGAAAAAATTAGTGAAAATTTGAAAAAAAAAAAAAAAGAGAAGTCAGTGGAACAAATAAAGAAAAAATTTAAACAAAAATTAAGAATATTTCAGCAACAATCTCAATAAAATCAACAATGACAATGATCCATCATCATTTTCAACAAAACAATCTCAACAAAAAATCTCAATGACAAAAATCTCAATAGCATCAACAGTCTAACAATATTAGTATCATTTTAACAACATCTCAATATCATCTCAATAACAGAAACTTCATCTAAAATCTCTTTTGTTTTCATAAACAATCATGTCAGCATCATCAAATTAAGTGGGTTAGATCTAGTAGTTCCAGACCTAATCTATGAGGAGAAAAAACAAACCCGTTAAGGCAATGTTGATAATTTGGAGCCGTTTGAAGCCTAATTTTCATCGGATAAAGTTATAGTTAGGACATTGTAGTTCTTTAGTATTTTTGATCTTTGTGCTTTGAAAATTTTCGAGTTAACTTTTATCGGATTCATATTCTATAGTAAATACATCAAATAAGTGGAGTATGATATATGAAACAGTCCCATATTTTTACGGTTATCATGATCGTAAAATGCATTAAGATTGGGAGTCATTTAAAATAATTTTTTTGTTATTTCCTTTGACTTCAAAGTATGAATACCATTATACTCAACTAAAATTGACTATGAACTTTCTACTTGATATATTACAACTATAAATCTCGTCCAACTTAGGATATGTCATAACCTGTTGTTCGTATACAACATATTTCGAATCTTGTCTTTAATTATCCACTACAATTTATTAAGGCTAATCAATGCTCTAAGTATGAAGGATGCAGACACACCGTTCATCATTGGTGCCCTTCCATCAAGTTTTCTGCTTGTGGTACATTTTGGCACTATGAATACCATTGCCTTTTGAAGAGTCCAGTACCATGTGCCCACTTTTGAGAGTTTAAATGATGCTATAGTTAAGACCAAATCTAGTATAAAACTTGTCACAGATCCAGAAAATTAACGATCAACCAACTACAAAAATACTCAATAGCCATGTTTATAAGAAGAATCTGAGGCCTAGGATGCTTGTAGTCTCACTTGCTCATTTATTGCTTGGATAACGTGATAAGATCTAATGACAGATGGTACTGAGCGAAGATTCTTATAGATGTATTACAGAGATATATGATAAAATGTAGGAATTCTTAGGTGAAGATCATATTTTTCGTCTCTCTCCAACTCCTATTTCAAGTCCTTTATTTTTTGCAGAAGTAATATATTTTAACCCTCTCTAGAACTTCTACAACTATTATTGATGCCACAATGATAATATCAGGTAGCATACACTTGGCTACCAACTTGTTCGTTTTTCTTGTACTTAGTTTAGTGGAAACATTTTCTAAATCTCGAGAAGATTGACCAACTTTATTCGGACTTGTTTGATTTTCTTCTTGCTGTTACACTGATAGTTAATGTTTCTAAATGAGAGAGATTTGATAGAAACAAATAAATGCTAAGATTTGTGAGAATCCAAAAAGTTTTGAAAGTTTCAATAATTAAAGAAATCTCTAAGAAGCGGCCAAGAAAGAGACCTTCTTCTCCACAAGGTCATCTTCTCCATCTTCTTTTTGAGTGCTAGATTCAAATAAGAGAACTTTTCATATCAAACTTGTTGAGAAGAAGTCTCACATTGTCGAGAAGGACTAGTTGCTACAGATTTTATAATACACCTCTAGTAAGTAAGCATCCTCTCCTCGTCTTTCGTAATCTTCCTCGCAATCTCCACATCAATATTGTTGGTGGATCATTAATGGAACTAAAGAGTTGCTCTGTTTAGGTTTTTACTATCATATATTTTCATATCCAGAGGATGCATATAGTTTTTACTGAGCCTTTATAGTAATTGAACTGATTTTTTATATTAATTGAGAACAACTGTGCATTATATCTCTTGTAACCCTCGACTTTATAAAGTTACGAATTTTCCTTACTTTTTTTTTTTTTCCAATTTTTGATTTCTTCAAGTCAAACAAAGTCCAATATGAGTGTTGAAAATTATCATGGAGGACATATTCGTCCACGAGTATGCACTAAGCTTTTGTGACAGCTCGAATTACATCGGGTTAGGTTCCACTTGAATCTCCTCACATATTCAGTTATTGCACATCTCATATTATGCTTTTGGGGAAAATCTCTTATAAAGTTGAACCACTATTTTTTTTATAGGGGTTTTTGCATATTGATCCATTAAATATGCAATATTTTAACATTGATATCTCAAAACTTTGTATTTTGATATTAGTCTCCAAAATATTTAAATTACTCCGATTTAGTCCCTCTTGATCAGTTTCGTTAAAAAAGTTAAAATTTTGCTCCTCTCTCCCTGTTATACCTCTATATCAGAACTGAGAGTAGAGGAAAATGACAGTTTTTTCCCTCCTTTTTTTCTCTCTCTTTCCCTCCCTCTTTCTTCCTCTCTTTTCTTTGATGAGTCCAACCTTATATCTTCCTCTCTTTCTCCCTCCATGTTCTCTCCTCTAAGTAATGGTTGGCAAATTCTAGAGTCTCAATTTCTAATCTCTCTCCTAAAATCCTAACCTCTCTCTCCTCTCTCTACCTTTACTTCTCCAAATCCTTCCCCCAAAATCCAAATCCTAGCTTCATCTATGGTCGGCAAATCTTCTCTCTTTTCCTCTCTTTCTTCCTCCATACTCTCTCCTCCAAACAATGCTGAGGATTATTTATACAACCAAGTTCCATACTTTTTGATCACAGCCAAAGGATATCCTAAAATTGCTAAGGGTTGAGTTTTAAAAATCTGCAAACCTAATATTACCAAATTCTTTCTTGCCCATATTTCAACGAAGGAAAAACCTTCACTTTTGGATTTCCCTCGTCAACTCGCCATCACAACCTTGCCTCCTTCTCGACCTCCTCAAGACCCACCCGCTGATCCTCCTTCACTTGACCCGAATTACACCCTAATCCTGCCCTCTGATGATGCCTCTTTCGCCTGCTCTTAGCTTTTGATGATTTCTTTTTCTCTGCCGAGATCTTTCACTGCAGCAACTTCACCCACCAAGTTCCTCCTGCCCAGAACACTTCGATCCTTCGGCCACCGTGAATTTCACCACCATAAAAAGAGTTATGCGATTACTCTAACCTACAAACTCTTTCTAACTTATATGAGGGCATTCATGCTATTTCACATATCTATTTAACAATAAAATTATAAAGCATGGTTTATTTGGACGGACCAGCTAATGGAGGGATTAAAGCAGAGTAACTTAAATATTTTGGGAGACTAATATCAAAATAAAAAGTTTTCAGAGATCGATATTAAAGTATTACAGATTTAAGGGATCGATATTACAAAAAACCCCCTTTTTAATAAATGAAACAAAAGTAACTCAGAGCAAAGGATATAAATTTTAATATCCAAACTCAATTAATATATTCGAGTATTGGAAAGCAACAAGTCTCACATTTTGTTTGTTTGAAAACGAGTAGAGGCATTGTTTAAAAGTTTCGGTTGGATAGTACAAAATTTTGCTATGGTTTCTCTTCACACTTTTTTTTTTTTCATCTCAAGAAGTGAATCAAATGCGTGACGCACACATATTGCAGCCCCATTGTATTCATATAGTAGACGGATCACCTATATTAGCGTGTGGATAACATTTCATCCCATTTGACTATTCCTTTTCGTGGAGTTGTTGGATTAGAACAGATCTCATACCAAATCGAATACGTAAGGTAGCAATTTGATCTTGAATATAGATTTTATTTTAGTATTAGATAACAATAATAGAGAAGAAAGTACCGTCCTCATTAAATAGAGCATTTTGAAATAATAAAAAGATTGGAACTCATTAGAAGTAGCATTGAAGAAAGATAGGAAGAATGTAATAGACACAACATACGCACAAGAATTAACATAAATAAATTTAAAAAAAAATGTATATTTATCTGTTGCATATATCTTCTTTAGTTTTTTCATTTGTCTTAGGTGGCGGTTCCGAAAAAGTTTTAGCCTTATCATCGGCTATCTTCTGGGTATTTTCGACCACTTTTAGAAGCATTAGTTTGAGGTCATCAATGGCCTTCTGTTGACCTCGAATCATCTGCTCTTGGGCTTCCATTCTCTAGTCAATGTCATCGGACCTGTCCACCATATGTGACGCTGATTTTCGTGGTCGGGAAGATGCACGAGATTTTGGGGAAGCTATAACTGAATTGTCGCTATTATCATCATAAGAACCTTTTGAAAGTTTCTTATAATTCCGAGGAGCGACAGTTTGTTCTTTGCTTTTGAAAGTTTGTTCTTTATTCATCTATGGAGAAGGAAGCTACAAAAAGATATATGCAACAGATAAATATACATTTTTTTAAATTTATTTATGTTAATTCTTGTGCGTATGTTGTGTCTATTACATTCTTCCTATCTTTCTTCAATGCTACTTCTAATGAGTTCCAATCTAGAGGTTGATTGGAACTCAACTAAATCTATATTGTCTTAGTTAATGAGACAAAAGTAGGGATAAATACCAAGTTAGAGTTATGAAGGTATACATTAGAATCTAGAGTTTTTAGATTGAGTAGCTCTAAAACAGAGTATATGGAGTGTAAATTTAGTAAGCGACAGACCATAAACTATAATGCTGTAAAACTGGATATGCAAGAGATACAAATGAGCAGTCAATTTAGATATTTAGGTTTTATTATTCAGAATAATGGAGAGATCGATAATGATGTTAAGCATATGATACAAACTGGCTGGTTAAAATAAAGGAGAGCAACGGGAGTTTTATGCGACCATAACATTCCGTTAAGTTTGAAAGGAAAATTTTATAGGACTGTTATTAGGCCAGCTTTATTATATGACACGGAATGTTGGACTATAAAGAAACGTCATTCACAAAAGATAAGTGTAGTGTGTAGCTCCCATCGATGTAGGTGTAGCTTACGATGGTTTGGTCATATGCAACGTAAGCCTACAAGTGCACCAGTTCGAAAAGGGGAGTTTATTAATATAGGACAAGTTAGAAGAACGAAGGGAAGACCGAAGAAAATATGGATGGAGGTGATATGCAAAGATATGGAGTCTAGAGGTTTAAATAAGGAGATATTACTTGATAGAAATGAATGGAGAAGGAATATCAAAGTGATCGATCCGGCGTGATTCTTTTTTTGGTTCATATAGCCTACCCCAAATAGTTGGGATAAAAGACTTAGTTGTTGTTGTATATATCTTCCTTTTGATGTCATCTCTTATGAGTTGAAGGTAGGGGTGAGAATCTATAGGTCGGTTCGGTTTTAGACAAAAGTTAGACCACTAAAAACCGAACCAAATTAGGTATAACAGAACTGAAAACAACCGGAATAATTTAATAAGCAAAATCGAATAGAAAATTCAATAAAATTCAACTCTTAAAATTAAAATATTAGCCTATCAAATTCACTAGCCCATCAAAAAATGGGGCCACTAAATCAAAATTCGATTTTTTTGGGTCAGTTCAGTTTAGCCAAAAAGCTACCAAAAAGGAGACCTGCTTAATAGTTAGGTTTTATAACCAAACTAACTTGATAACCAAATAACCAAACTGATTAGATTGGTTCAAGTTGATTTTGAGGGTCGGTTCGGGTCAATTTTATGGATCGGTTTGATTATTTCAGAAACTTGTTCAACCCTAATTGAAGGTTAGATATATTTCTATAATTCATATTTTTTGGAGAGGAAAATTAGTTAATAATTAAAAAAGACTAATCCATCCAAACAATATCTTGCTCTATCTATCAGGTACAACTCTGCAAATTAGTAAGACTACCTTATGATCTCAAAACATGGAATTTTCCATTTCTTCATAAAAAAAAATAGGAAGTATCTAATTTTATACTCCACAATTTTGCAAATCTCCAAAATGAAGAAAGTAAAATATCCAATTTAAAAAATAAAAAAAATTGAACTAGGAGATAATTAAGTTGGCTTTCCTTAATTTACTGAAATTTTCCAATTTCTATATTTCTTAACAACATTAAATAAACAGGAGCGGCATTAGGATTAAAACCAACTACCACCTGGTATAGGAAATAATAACTCAAGATAATATCATATTTAAAGTACTGCAATATTATCTTCCTTCATAATGGTTGTTCAATCCTCAATATTATTATTCTTGTTATCATGACTTCAATCCTCAATATTCACAGAAGATAAGTGTAGCAGAGATGCGCATGCTCCGTTGGATGTGCGGCAACACTAGGAAAGATAAAGTGAGAAATAAACATATTCGTACTAAGTTAGGTGTAGCTCCCATCGATGAGAAGATGCGAGAAAATCGCTTACGATGGTTTGGTCATATGCAACGTAGGCCTACAAGTGTACCAATTCGAAGAGGGGAGTTTATCAATGTAGGACCAAGTTAAAAGAACGAAGAGAAGACCGAAAAAAATATGGATGAAAATGATACGTAAAGATATGGAGTCTAGATATTTAAATAAGGAGATATTACTTGATAGAAATGAATGGAGAAGGAATATCAAAGTGTTCGATCCGGCGTGATTCTTTTTTTTTGTTCATGTAGCCTAACCCAAATACTTGGGATAAAAGGCTTAGTTGTTGTTGTTATCATGACTTATCATTTTCCGTCTTTCATTCTGTCTCTTCTTTTCTGAGCAATATTTTCTAATTATGTATATGAAGTATTTATAACGTTTTAAATATACTTTATTTTCAACATTTTCTAATTTTAAATTTATTTTCTTTATATAGGTCTCACACTAGGATGTACGTTTCATGAAATAAAAGTCAAATTGGTTTTAAATTTTGTTAGACTTTTTTGTGAGTTTAATTGTTTTTTTTTTTAATTTTATAAGAAAACACAATGGATTTGTATATTTGAGAGACTTGAAAACTAATCTTTTTCGGGGAGAAGCGTCGGCGGATTACGAAGCTTAGATTTGAGAGGAAGATAATTTGGATTTCTCCTACATTTAAACAAAACCACTTGAAAGTTTTAGAGTTTAGAAATAAAAAAAAAAAAAAGAAAATCAAGAAAACAAAAATTGAAATTTGAGAAACCTCAAGGCATTATCCAAGAAAATTATTTTTTATTTTTAGAAAAATTTTCATTGGCTAAGAAGAATTAGGGTTAATCACACTCAGACCCTCTATAATATTGGTGGTGTATAACTTATCATTTCTGAAGTTTGAAACTCATACTAAACCTTCTTGACCATTACCAATATTAGTCAACAATTAAATAATGTCATTCTTTTAAACAAAACTGCACTCATTTTATTTAATTCCTTTCTTTTACCCTCATCTCTCTCTGAAGAGTTTCACTCCCTCACTCCCTCTCCTTCCCGTCCCTCTCTCTATCACTCCCTCACTCCCTCTCTCCCTCTCTCTACCTCTCTCTCACTTCCTCACTCCCTCTCTCCATCCCGTCCCTCTCTCTGTCCTCTCTCTCTCTCTCTACAAATCTCGTCGTTCGAGATATTTTGGAGCATTCTCAACTTTGCTGTTTCTTTCCCAGTGAGTGCTGCACCCCAATAGAGCTTCGATTTGTATCAGATTGTTTCAATTAGGTTTAGTTTTGGTAGAGGCTCTCCCTTCTTGGTTAATCAGGGAAAATTTAATTAAATTTTGTCTATTTTTAAAATAAAATTCATTATTATTATTAAAAATTGGGTTAATCACACACTCAGACCCCTGTAGTATTATTTCTCCTCTTACTTCGGTCGGGGACAAAAAGAATAATTCACTGCACGTGCGCGTCACGTGACCCCGACCCTGGACGCCCACTAAACTCTGTTAGTTTTGCCAGGAGACTTAGGGCGAGTTTCGAATTTCAGCGTTGATAAGTTATATACTCTCATATTACAGAGGATCTGAGTGTGATTAACCCAAAGATTAATTATAAAAGAAGAAAAAGGTTCTATGCTGTTGTGGATAATTATCTTCTCAAATTTCTCAAACTTCTTTCGCAGTTATGATGGAAAATAATGTCACAATACATTGAATATGGTATTATCTATTTGTTATTATTTCCTATAAAATATGGTAATTACATATGGTTTTAAACCAACTCCACTCCGTTTTATTTAGTGTTTTCTTAAAAAAAATAGAAATAAGAAAAATTCAGTATATTAGAAAAAGCCCAACTGAATTTTCTCCAATTTTCTATTTTTTATTTTTTTAAATTGGTTATTTTTTCTCTTTGTTTTGCTTTGTTACATTGGAGATTGGAGTTGAGAAGGAAGCTAAACTTAGGAAATTTAACAATTTTTGCTTAACTTACATAATTATTCTTGTATTTTTCTTTCTTTTTTTTTAAAATTTTGAGATAATATAAAATTAGGAAAAAAAAATAATTTTTGATGCATCATAGCAAATCTCTTATTATAATGAGGTAGTAGTTTTTAGAGGGCAAGGCAGCTTGCCCCATTTTAAATTTGGAAAATGGAATTAAAAATTCATTTCCTATGCGAAACCCACCTCTTTTTCTTCATTTATTTACAGTGAAGTAGGTCCATACACGAAATGTATTTCTAAAATAAAGAGGAGAGAATAGAGGAAGGGAAGAAAGATAAAAAAAAAAAAGGTTAATTACACTCAGACCCCTGTAGTATGGGACATGTAATACTTAAATCCCCTGAAGTTTAAAACTCTCACTGAGACCCTCTGGACCAGGGGGTCTGAATGTAATTAAAACACAGTGATTTAGATACTTCAGGGGGTCTAAATGAGAGTTTTAAACTTCAAGTGGTTTAAGTGTTACATGCCCCATACTACAGGGGGTCTGAGTGTAATTAATCTAAAAAAAAATTTGGCTAAGGATTTTACTGCTCAAGCTCGAAATTAAGTTTTTTTTTTTTTTTAATCCAAATAAAATCTTCATTGAATTTTTTATGGTCTTAATCACGAATACGCAATGGTTATAGAGAGATATTGAATCATATTTAACGGTTTCATATTCCATTGACTCGTTCATGGATGTGTTATATTTCATTTAAAAGAACTAAACAATAGTCAGCATCGTTTCATTAAAGAGATATAACTAACTAAAAGATACTTGTACAAAAGTCTAAGAAATAGTAATATGCAGGCACTATCATGATAGTAACAGACTAACTCCCACCATAACAAATTGGAAAAGAAGGAAAATTACATAGTTTTAGTATTTAAAAAATAATAATAGTGAATATTAATTCAAATTGCACACATGCAGAATCTAATTTGTACTAATTTATATATAACTTAGTTGTTTTATGCTGATAATTTCTTTTCTAAACACACCGTCGCACATATTTGACATAATCTATACAAGAGTATAATGTAATTATTAATGCAGTAGTCTACCATTCTTGACAGTTCAATTTTTATTTTTTATTTTTTCCGAGGATTTTCTAAATTTTTAGTATGACGTATTTGAACAGGTCTCACTAATTATTAGCTACTCTTTCATCTGTTGTTATCAGTTAGACTTTTCAATTGTTAATGCATAATTGATATTTATTTTTTATAATCTTCTTCTCAAGAGGTTTATAAGAATGCGTTAGTGTTCACATTTGGTATATGAATATCAAGTACTTATCCAGTGAAATATTTCTCAATTTCACCAAAAATTGATAATATTTTTAACTGAATTTTGTTAGTTTAGCATCTAAAGCATCAAAGTAACTTGTTAACATAGAATAATGCAAGCTTAAATTATCCAAAATGGAAATAGATAGGGTTAGGAAGTATCTCTTTTACATCCTCTTGAGACTATTGGAGAACATTATTTTGCAAACTTATTGAGAGTTTTTTGTAGCCGTCTTTGTTTAGAAAGATCAGTTTTTAATTTTGAGAGACCCAGAATTTGTAATTGTAAAAATTATCAATATTAAAGTTTAATTCAGTCCATAAACATATATCCGGCTTCTTCTGATTTATTTTTCTCTTTAAAATTTTGATTTCATCGATTTATCTTCTTTAATCTTAATAAACCCTAGTTCTCCATTAGAATTATTGCTTGCGCCTTCGTAACAAGTGATATCAAAGCTACTCTAGTTCGCAATGTTCAGCAATAATTAGAGGACTTTTCAGTCTCAAATTAGAGAGAGTAGACGAAGTTCAATAACTTAGTTAAGAGTAAGCTATAGATATTTATTCCCATGACTGGACTATAAAACAAGTAAAATAGTTGAAATGTCAAGATAACTAATTAAATCTTCATATGATCAATATGGTCAAAATTTCCTTTGCTTAAGATTCAATAAAACGCAGAAGAAAAATAGTGAGATAAGCAACCATGCGCGTGCCATTTAGTCTTGATCATTGACTAGGAAACCTTGCTTTAGGCTAAGAGCTGTTGAAGTCAAAGAAATGAGGGAAATAGCTAAAAGAAAAGAGAGAAAATGAAATAGAAAATATCAAAAGTATTCTTTTCAAGTTTTAACCATAACTACAACATCACATTTTATCTGACTCTGTTTTTGTGATCCTCCTACATGAAGATATCATTTTGTAGTACCGTACAGGTCATCTGCCGAGGATCCCTCTGATATATGTATGCGCTCCTCATCAGAATGTATATCTGTCTACATAGAAAAATCATGTATGATTAGACGGGTGCAAGTATGTAGGGAGCGGATAGTAGAATTAAAAATTCTACTATTTCTTTCCATCCAAACATTCCAACACAAAACTGCAGTTAGTATTCTGGCTTAATTTGATGTATGGCTTGTTAAGCGTAATCTACCCCTTATGCAATTTTCCTCCTCCATATTTGGGTTGATCCCAAGAATTCAGGTTTACTTGTTCGTTTATAAACCACTTACTATGTATTTTATTCTATTATCTCGCCATCAAGACTTCAGAAACTTTTCTCAGTCATTCAAGCAGGTGATCTACATGAAGCAATGGAGCCTGCAGATTGCAAGTCAAAGCAAAGAACAACATGCCCTTGTGTTCTTCAGGATACGAATTGATTCTCCAGTAATAAATTTGTTCTATTCTTCAGAGTTAGAGTAAGGTTCACATGAAACCTAAGTATCCTGCGTAAAGGTACTGCAATAAAAGTCTTTATACAGCTGCGACACTTTGATTAGTATTCGCACGCCAAAGAGGAACGCTGGAACGTAAGTAGATGACATACAAAAAGTCTTGAACAGCGAAAGAAAAAAAAGATTGAAAAACTTACATAGGGTGAGATAAAAGAAATGATAATCAAATTTCAGCGGGTGAGACAGTGTTGCATATGTAAGTGAGTAATATTTTCTAAGGAAAATGAATGGGTCCTGAAAAGTAGCACTTTGTTGAAAAGTTGTTTCCATGACACAAAGTGCTTGCAAGTGTGATCGATCATGTTGTCTAGAGGGGCCACTTTTAACGTAAAATGACTTGTAGCCAGATGACCGGATACTTATTTTTTGTAAGCAATATTTCTCATACATAAATGAATGAAAGTGGGTATTTATACTGCAGTTACAATTGTGTACAGCATGTTAAGAGTTCATATGTGAGTATAGTTTTACATTGGACAGAATAAGAGAAGCTCAATAGATTTAGATAGAAAGATGGGACTGCTACTTGTAAGCATACTTAGGGGTGCCTGATGTTTCTCTCTAACAAGATAATATCACAATAAATGATATCAAAGATCGTGGCTCAAGTAGGAGTGAAGCCACTAGGGTTAGGGTTATAACACAGGATAATTGTAAAATAGAATTTCAGGACCGATTATTGTGGCATTGGAATTGAAAATACAGGATTTAATATATCATCGAGAATATCTGCAATATCGATCGGCTCTATATAATATAGGCTGCCTTATAATCTGATACGATATTAGTGAATCATAACAGTATCAAATTTAAAATCTTGCTCAGGAAATAGACATACACTTGACTTGGTTGATTTCTACTCCTTGTATGTCTGCACTTCTTATATATCAATCTGAGCACGGGTACATGAGCCCCTATTCCAACGGTGCAAACAGACCGGATAAGAACTGATATGAGACTAAAATTATTCATAACCCTTTTTCATCATGGATACAAATAAGGATGTGGTACTAATGTGTTATGGCAAGGAAATTTCGTATTCATAGCCGACTAAATCGGAAAGAGGTATGTATCATATAGGGTTAATTGCAGTGGATCCCTTATATTATAAGGATAGTGTAATACCCCTTAAATTTAAAATTATCGGTTTAGTCCCTGACTCCTAATATTGTTAGTCAATATTTTGTTATTCTCACTCTTAGTTAAATTAAACTGCATTTTTTTAATATAAAATTCCCAAATTACTCCCCTCTCCCTCACTAAGAACTCACACAAAACATGCTAAAAGGATAGTAATTTGGAAATTTTATAAACAAAAGTGCAATCTAAGTTAAACGGGATGAGAATAACAAACTGTTGGCTAATATCGTTAGGATTTAAGGGACTAAAATAAGAGTTTTAAACTTAAGAGGTAATAAGTTATACTACTCCTATAGTACAGGAGGTCTCACTGCAATTAATCCTACTATAAATGAGAGATGAATCCAATCGGACATAAACAAAAAATATATACAAGGCAAAACAAATATAAATGTGTACTTGGCGCATACTATGTGTAAACTGCTATGTGTAAACTACTATGATTAAAGAACTTAAGGGCTAAGTTTGGTTAAGCCAAAGAGTGCTATAACCATGCATTATGATAAATAATTTGCTATTTGTATTATTAAGCATGCAGTGTTTTATGATCGTACCAAGTATATAGAGGTTGGTTGTTATCTAGTTCGAGATGTTGTGATGAGGAGGGGGATATGTACTCCATTCACTCCACTGTTAAAGTAGTTGGCTGATATCTTGACTAAAAATTCGTCAATGATAGTATTATCTAGTTTATGTAACAAGTTAGTTATAATTGATATTTGTGCTCCAACTACTATGATTGAAGAACTTACTGGCTGAGTTTAGTTAAGTCAGAGTTCTACACCCATAAATTGTGATAAAAATTTTGCTCTCTATATTGCTAAGCATGCAGTGGTTTATGATTGTACTAAGCAGATAGAGATTAAATGTCAACTAGTTCAAGATTTTGTGATGAAAACGATGATATGTGCTCAATTCACTCCATTGCCAAAGTAGTTGGCTGATATCTTGACTAAAAATACATGAATGATAGTATTCTCTAGTTTATGTAACAAGTTAAGTATAATTGATATTTATGCTCCAATTTGAGAGGGAGTATGTTTGTATTTTAGATTCACATTGGTGTGGGTTGATTTGTATGGTGTTATGACACCTATATACCAGACCCTTGTCGTAGACCCCTTATCATATGATGAAATCTAATTATTTCATGACAAGAAGGATAGAAAACTCTCATAGAAAAACATAGGCAGTTATGGGCGTTACAACTATAAGGTTTTTGTCATTTTCTTCACATCATAAGAACAAGGTTTTAATATTGGCCAATATAATTATATATCTCATATTGCATCAAATTTTGAGGTATCTAATACGCGACATATAGGATATTAGTCCTCTATTGCCGTTATTCCAATATTACAATAAGAGATGCATGATATTGTTGATCTCCAATATTTTAACCTTGCTTGAGAGTATAGTATTTGCTAATTAAATTTAGTGCCAAAAATTTCGAAGTTAATAAATCTTAGTACTGTTCTCCGCAAATTTCTTACTTTCTTCCAATGATTACAATAATTCACAAAATTACAATGAAAGAAGAGCAAAATAAAAACAAACGAGATGATTTATATATTATCATTCTCTTTTACAATAAAAAGTGGGTTCTAGTGTAGCGATAGGATCTAACTAGTAGAATATGTTGACGATCCGACATGAGGAACTTTGTTTGATGAAGAAGATGATGATGGCCGGCCCTAACTTCCTCTCTCTGGTCTCAAGGCTTCAAGGCTCTCGCACGTAAGTTGAATTGCCAAAAGATCCCTAAAGTCTCTTCAATGAGGCTATATATAGACTTTAATTGGTTATCAGAGTTTCTTTAGGGATAGAGATGGAAGGTCTTCGTATTCATCAATGATTCTATCAAATATTTGATTTTGATTTAAATCTCTTAATTTTGTATTCTGGTTGAACTCAATTCGGATATTAGATAATCCCAAATCTCAATCACAACCAATTATGGATTCTGAGAACTGCCCACGCGAATTAAATGCTCTGAATGCGAAGTTAATGACTTAACTTCGCGTTTCGCTTCTCCATGCGAAGCTATGCTTCTGGCTGACGCAAAGCTGCGAAGCTAATAGATAGCTTCGTGTTTGACTGGCCGCAGAGCTATTTTACTTCTCTTTTGGAATTTTCTCCTCCAACAGGCCCCCTCCAAAGTTTTTAAAATTGTTATGATTGGCAAATTTTGAAATATTTTGGATATTCAATTTATTGATATCCCACGCGAAGTTAGTCCACTTTACCTTTGCGTCTACAATCTTTGAATAATACACGAAGCTATTAGCTTTGCGTCCAACAGCATAAATGCTCCAAACTCTGTGCCGAGTACCAAGGGGTGGGTTCTCTATTTTAAATAGTGTCTCTTTTCATTCTTCTTCTTCAAGCTTTCAAGAAGAACTTCAGAGAGCAAAACTCCCCATTTTCAGAGTTTTCTAATGATTTCTTCGCCATTCTTTGTGATTTCTTGACCGTGGCACCCAAGAGGAGCATTTCTTCACGAGCGCAGCCCTCGTTGCCAGCCTGCAGGTAATGGCAGCGGCCGTGGCAGTAGCCGTAGCAGTGGCCCTATCTTTGCCGCGCCAATTGGAGGTGAGATCTCTGTTCCTAGCTCCTTTAATGGCGCTATAATGGTGATTTGGCCCGGCTTTGACCGGCCAAACGCTCTCTTCACCGGCAAAATCATCATCGTACTCCGACCATTTTTGCGACTTGGGGAGAAGACGCTTAGTCTTCCTTCTATGCGAAGCTACTATGTTAGCTTCGCATCAAATGCTGCTTATGTGAGGTTAACCTTAGCTTTAGCGTTTTCTGCTGTGAAGTTTGTTTAGCTTCATGTTTTAGTTTTGGACGCGAAGTTATCCATTAGTTTCGCATTTTTCTTCAGACGCGAAGTTATCTTATCAACTTCACATTTAATTCTACGCGAGGCTATCCAATTAGCTCTGCGTTTTAACACTTAGTATTTTTTTAGCGACTTCATCTGTTTTCTAATTTTGATTATTTTCTTTGCAGTGGGTTACTCAGTAGATCCTTTATCAAGGAGGAATCACTTTGGGTTCTTTGGAGTGGCAGATAGAGCGACCCAGTTCAAGTTCACAATTGAGATCCCTGTGTACAAGCCGGGTGCCAGAGAACGCCGGTGAGAAACTGTTTAGATACAGCCTTGCTATCGCAAGGGATATTATTACTGGCACTTCATTCGAGGCCGTGAACTGGGAAGCTCTAGAGAAGCCAGCTTTTCTTTTTGGTAATGAAATCAAGAACTCAGATGAAATCTTATTTAAGGAAGAAAGCAAATGGCTCCATCAAGTCGGAGATTTATTGTTGTTTCTACCAGATATGGAATGGAGTTACCCCTTGGCGCATCTTCAAAGGTTATCCGCTCCTCGTCAGTTGGATTGGGACCTTACTCGGAAACACGATAAAGTGGCTGTAGGAAAGTTTAGTGCTCATGGGGCTTACCAAGACAGTCCTAGAATGTGCGTCACCGGACTCCTCATAGGGAGAGTAACTAAGGAGCATCCACTGTGGAAAATTCCAATTCACGCGAAGACCTTTATCAGTGAATTCATGGCTAAGGGTGGATAGTATCCCTTCCATGACTTCAAGATGCCTGGCTGGATCCGTTCTACAAGTAAGATGTGTTGGGCTCGCCTTGTAGGATACATGCTTGAATCCCATGGACCAGTTCTGAAGGATATAAGTTTATATCAAGCGATCCAGGACATCTAATACGTTTTGCTTCAAAGTTCATATCACCTATTCAGTCTTCTAGAGATGTACAACTCCGAAATCGGCACATTCTTTACCCCGGTGGGTGATCTAGGACTTGCTCTCCATGAGATGTATGAGGTATCGGTTTTGTCTATGGGTGAGGTCCCCTACGAAGAGTACATTCCGACCATCAAGGAGTTGAACATGTTGAGGGCCAAACACGAGTGCATCTACGAGACCTACTGGGAGATTATGTGTCACTACCACATTTGTAGTGACCTAGTCGGGACCAGAAGCCAAGAGATTGGTCACAAGAGATTGATTGAATATCTATTCAGGAATCTAAAGGAAAGCCTGTTATGCATCTCTGGACACAAGCCCGTCGATAAAATAAAATTGAATGGCGCATCGCATAGATGGGGGACATATCATACACAGCGGACTCGAATGAGGGAGGGTTCAATCCGGATACGGTGTTCCGAAGCTTCCACTATCAAGCACAATTTTCGATATCCAAGAGAGGCCTGATTGTCGAGTTCTTAATGTTGTGGTTCAAACGGTACGTCATTCCATCACTCCCCAAGGATGCTTTCGCCATCAATGTGGTCTATCCTGCAGTACTGCTTGCCTACGGATGACCATTCGAACTTCTCTCCACCATGGTCAACAATCTTTAGAGCGGGCTCAGGCGCTCTTGAATGATTTTCTTCTAGAGGGTAAGGAGAAGGGAAAATCAGTGAAGGTATTCGCGAAGGAATCTGTCAAGGTGAAGATGTTGAATCTCCGAGTGGAGATGCCATATGCTTATCTGATGGTATGGCTTGTGATGCACTATCCTTCTCTGATGACAGCTGCAGATTACTGCCCACTGGATAAGCAGTTTTTTGTGGAGATGAACGAACGATCATCCTGGTAGAGCCACTATATGTCGATGATCCATAAGACACTCCAGTATCATCAGAACTATGAGATTAACCATTGCTTTCCCGACTTTCCAAACGGCGAGTACGGGTCGAGATTTAAGGATGCCCTGGGACCGGATAACTTTTCAATCTTATCTTCAGGGGCTTTCTGGTGGTTGTTAAGCATCCGTCCCGGACATCTGGTGTATCAACAAGACAATATGTGCTACATAGAGCCGTATACCTTGAGCCACTTCACTCATCAATTTGGCTACACAGCTATATATGGGGAATCCGAATAAGAAGTTGGCATATTAGGGGAATCTATACGAGGGTGCATGAGGTTGGTTCCATTTCGTAGTCGGGGGCACTGGTGCCGAATTCGCCTTAAGTCTTTAGTCCTAAACATTGTGCTGAGCTTCTGCACCTGGTACAGCACAGCTAATGCCGAAGTACCCCATTTCTCTATCAACCATAGCTGCTGTAAGGAAATCAAGGCATTCTACTCTTCGCGCAAAGGAGCCAAGAGAGTCCGAGTGAAGGGGATGGATGAGTTCTTGGACGTGGAGGCTGAACCATCTGATGGGGACGATTCTGATGATGATAACGCCAATGGTGATAATGATACTAGTGTCGGAGATGTTCCTACAGCCACCAGAGGTGATGATGCTCCCGTCCGAAGTCCTCCCAAACGTCGCCGGACAACTAGAGGCGAACCGGCTCTGAAAGGAAGAAATCAGTCGAACGGATCCTGCCAACTATAATAATTCCTGAAGAAGCGGCAGTCCAGTTCGCTACTGATCTTCTGGCCTCAATGCTTCCAATGGCGACGACTCAAGAAGACGTCCTACCTGAACCTTCAAATATTGTTGGTGCTTCAAATTTGCCCGCTCTCGTTCTCCTGATCGTACTGTGATGCTACCCCCAACCAGTGAGGCCGGGGCTCTATTGGAGACTACTACTGCTCTTCCGTCTAGTCCAGCCACCGGGCTAGTTTCCACTGGTACGATGCAGTTTATTTCCTTTTTCTATTTTCTTATACACATTTCATAGAGTTTGACATTTTTGTTTCCTCTTGAGGTCCAGGTGGCCATCTTCATTCGCCGATGCACTCCATGACCAGGGAAAAATCAGAAGAACAGGTGGATTATTCCGGCATTAGCAGGTCGATGGGTAGATTGGGAAGTTCTGCTGAAGATTTTGATGCGGACTACTCACACCCCATCCCAGCTCCGACAAAGCTACGATTCCTCCATTAGATGAGCTGGGGAGTGATGAGAGAACGCAACTTGCTGCATCCGAAGTGCCAGAAGTTCCTGTTCTTCTGGAACCAAGTTTGCCATCTCCTACGCCGGTTGTCTGCTCTGAAGATAGCTTCCCAGTTGTCATTGGTGCACCATTGACTTCCCAACTTACTGTGGTGATGCCTTTGGTAATCATAGCCGAGATTTCAACTACTGTTTCACTTTCGGTACTAGCTACTTTACCAGTTGGCAGGGAAGATTCTTTGAAGTTTTCTTTTGAGGTAAGCTCTATTGCTGGGGAAGATTCAGGTGATGGTGCTCCTTCAGAGACTACCCCCACTAGTCCTGTTGTCCCATTAACAACCAACGCAGGCGATGCTTCTCCTCGGATCCCGAGCTCGGCCAGTTCTTTATTGCAGCTGCTGGCTCCGCACATAATGAGCCTAGTGCAAGGACGAGCTTCTCCTTTGTCTACTCTTGTGGAAGCTACACCCCTGCCAATGGTTTCGAACTTGGCGTTGCCCGCTCTCGATCTGACGATTGATGATTCACTTGAAGAATTTTTCAATTTTAAGTGTTAGTGACTTTATGCAATTGCTAAGACGATGTATTAGCATGATCCTGAGCGGTCGCGACTTCTTAGAGCTTGGACGTCCAATATTGAAAGTTATCTGGACAACATTGAAAAGATTGGAGGTCGTGAACGAGAAGCTCCCTACCGGGCCCACCTAGAAGCCTTCGAGGGACAGGTTCAAATGCTAAACACTCTCCGCTAGGCAGATGTGGAAGCAATTGTGGAGATCGAGGTAGCACAGCTTCGAGTAGATCTGATGGCCCGTCAGGAAGAGTTGCGGCGCCAAGAAGAAGCCTGGTCTCGTGAGTTAGCCAAGCTACGAGCCAACCAAGAAGTAGTTCTGGCGAATTTGGAGAAGACTGACTTTGACATTGAGGGGAGCCAGACATCAATCCTTCAAGCTTGCAAAACTATTGCCAAGGCCCAGGCTATTTTGGAAGCCAGCCAAGTCAGATTAGAGGATTCTTCAAAAAGAAGAGAGGAGCTGGTCTTGCAACAAGGGCAACTCGAACAAGAAGGAGTAGTGAGAACCTGAGCGATTGAAGAATCTTTGCTTGAGCTCTCTCAACGGCTTGCCATTCGTGAAGGTGACTTGCATCGTCAGGCTCTACACTTTGTGGAGGAAACTTGACAACAAGTTATCGATCAGATAGAGAACCATTTGAAACTCTTGGGAGAATTTTAACCTCCTTGTATCTTTTCTTCTTTTTGCAATAAATAAGGAAGTTAAACTTTTTGACTTCCTCTTTTCTTTCTTTGTTGACATGTCTTCATTTCTGGGAACATGAATAAAGAAACTTTTTAATTTTCTATCACTTAACTTCACACTATTTTGATTAATGTGTGATGATGTGAGTAATATGTGACAATGATTTTGGTAAACAAGAGATTTAGCAGAGGCGCTTTGTTGCACATGCTTGAGGTTTGGCAGAGGCATGTAATTGCACATGCCATAATGATCGGGTTAAGATCATCGGTTTTCGACAAAGGTGCTTAATCGCACATGCTTGGAGTTTTGCGGAGGTATTTAATTGCATACGCCAAGATGATCGGATCATGATCATCAATTTTTGGCATAAGTGCTTAATTGCACATGCCTAGAGTTTGGCGGACGCTCTTAATTGCACACACCAAGATGATCGGATTAGGATCATCGGTTTCGATGGAAGGGCCTAATTGCACATGCCTAGGGTTTGGCAGAGGTGCTTAATTGCACACACCAAGATGATCGGGTCAAGATCATCGGTTTCGGCAAAAGCGCATAATTTCACATGCCTAGATGACTTGTCTCGGTGATAGACAAAGCCGGTGATCGGATTAGGATCACAAAACAAACTGTTTATTGTCGTGTGTATGATGGTTCAAATTTTACTGTCAGAATTAAGAGCTTAACATGACAGATTTAATCTTGCTGAGATGGTATAGATGAGATAGTTCAAGTCTCACTGTCAGAGGTAAGAGCTTAACTTGACAGGTTTATGAAATTTTTGGTAAATCCCCAGCTATCAATAGATTTGGCGTGCCTTTACCAACTGTCGTTTGCATTGGGCTAGACATACTATTCTCCTCAGTATGGTGAGTTAGTGAGAGTTTTTATTTTCTCTTCTCTTAGCTTTTTGGCTTCGGGCATTCTATCACTTTATTTAATACTATATATATATATGTATATATATGTTTTTTTGCATATAGTACTTCTTTAAGAATTTGCCATTAATAAGCATTATCATTTGATTGTTATCTTAATTTATCAGGCAATAGACTCTATTTGAATATATCGTTTTCACCACAAACGATCATTCCTATTTAAGTTCAAATTTTTCCTTCATTTTATGGGTCATGATCATTGGTCTCTTAACGGCCAAGAGTAAATCCCCTTACTTTAAAGTTCTTTATTAGACCTTCTTATTGAATGCCTGTGAGGGGCGCGCCTGATACAACTCAATCTGTTGTTGGGCCTGAAAATATTTTTCATCCAGCTCTCTAGCTCTTACAGTCTCTGTTGATGCTTTTTTTCTGTTGTTATTCTCGTAACTAGAGCTACTCTCAATGAAGATATCTGAATTTCCAAGGGTAAAACGGCTTCACTCTCCTACACCAATGAGAAAGGCATAGCTTTTGTAGGAGTAGGGACTGTGGTTTGATAAGCCTACAAACGCTCTCCTAACTTCTCATCTCAATCACGTCGGTTGGAAGAAATGAATTTTCGGAGGAGTTTAATGATAGTTTTCTTAAAAGCTTCCTCCAGACCATTGGTAGCTGGATTGTACGGCGTTGACGGATGTCTTGGATTCTGAACTTATCACAGAACTGCGAAAACCTCTAGATGATGAATTGGGGCCCATTGTCATGAATAATCCTTCAAGGGACACTAAAGTGATAGATCACACGATGCTTATGAATTTAATCACGTCTGCGGTTCTTACCTCACTCATGGGTACGGCTTTGGCCCATTTTGAGAAATAGTCGGTTATCGCAAATATAAATCGATGTTCTCTGGACGATGGTGGAGTGATTGGCCCAATAATATCCATTCCCCATGCTTTGAAGGGCCAACTGGCAATAGTAGTGTTCAAGTATTCGGGAGGCTGATGTATGAAGTTAGTGTGCACTTGATATGCATGACAATGCTTTGCTTATACCACCGAGTCGGTAATCATTTTTGGCCTATAGTATCCCAACCTTCTTATGCGATCTCAGAGTTTTGGACTAGGTTGGTAAGCCCTGCACGTCCCATTGTGCGTTTCTTTAATCACCTTATCGGCCTCTTCTTTCGAGATGCATCGTAGGAAGAGACCGTCAAGAGCCCTGCACGTCCCGTTTTACCTTAGTGGTTTAATCTGGTTTTATTATTCTATCAAATCAGACACTTTTTTCATATTACAACAATAGTTATTTAATACAGCTGAAATTAACTGTTCGTTATGGTATGTTGAGTGCAATTGAGTTGTCTTTTTTTTATTTGTCAAATACTCCCTAAAATCAAGAACTTTAGAAGATGAGGAACTTTTAGTTGTGTTCTGGGTGTGGGGCCAACTTGGCAGTCGGAGAAATCTATATGCCTGCTGAAACTCTTCAAGACTGACGGCATTGACTTGTTGGTCAGCCGGACGTTCAACACTTCTTATCAATCTTGATTTTTTATATTGGCTATTCTATGCGGAGTTGGGAGTTAGCTTCGCATTTTAAAACTCTCACGCAATGCTGGAACATAGCTTCGTATTTTACGCTAGTCTCGTGTTTTACGTTGGCTTGCCATTTCTGAAGATGTTTAACTTTTAGTGATTGTTTAGCCTCGCATGGGGGAGTATCCCCGCACGTTGACTTAACCTCGTAATTAATGCAAGTCTTATTAGTTTCGCGTTTTACTCTAGGCTCGAGTTTTTATCCAAATTTGATAGCCTCGCGCAGAGAGTCTTCATCACATGCTGGCTTATTTTTGAAATTAGCTTTGCTCTTTACGCTAGCTTAATGTTTCTGTCTAACTTTAATAGTCTTGCATGGAGAATCTTCATCACATGCTGGTTTATCTTTAGTTTCGCATTGTACGCGAGTTCTAACAACTCTGTCAGTTTCATATCCAAGTTCAATAGTCTCGCATGGAGAGATTTCTTCACACGTTGGCTTACATTTGAGATTAACCTCGCATTTTACGCGAGTATTGTCAATTTTTCTAGTTTCATGTCCAAGTTCTGGTTCGTACTTACCCTTACGCAGAGAATTTCCATCACACGCTGGTTTGTTTCCAGCTTCGTGTTTTACGTGATTTCTACTGGTTTTGCGATTTCTACTGGTTTTACGATTTAAGCAAGTCAGTTCGTGAGCTAAAGTCACAGCCTTGTGTTCTGCTTCTGCTTAAGCCTCATGTTTTATGCAGGCTTTGAGGGCTCTTCACCTTACTCGGTGATTTCGATTACAGAGTTGTGCTCTAGTAAAACCAGTCTCTTGTCCCTCTTCGGCAGTAAGAACAGGATCCTCCCCTAGGGGTTTCCGTTCGTACGATGGCTCTATAACCGTGAATTCAAAGGATCCTCGATTAACGGAGAATTCCTTTTTACCCGATTCACGGGCTTTAGAAATTGTTCACAGCGGAATTTCTTCGCTTTCCTTCCATTGAATAAACTCGAATTACAACAGAAGAGAACAATAAAAAGAAAGAACAAACGAGAGGATTTTATGTCTCAATCGCTCTCTCTTACAAAATAGTGTGGGATCTGTGGCGATGGGATCTGTCAAGCAGTTCCTTTGGACGATCTGATGTCGAAATCTTCTCTCTTGAAGATGACGGCCGACTGTAGACGATCTTCTCTGGTCTTTCACGAACTCAAGGCTCTATGCGTAACTTGAATTCTCCAAGATGCCGAAAAGAAGACATTTTCTGCCGAACCCCCAAAAAAAAGACCTCTTAAAAATTGATGATCATCTATGAATTGATCTATTATTAATTGATCATCTCTAAAGTCTCATCAAAGAGGGTGTTTATAGACTTTAGTGATTATGAGAGTTTCTATAGGAATAGGAATAAAAATTTCCATAGGAATATGAAAAGAAGGTTTTTATATTCATCAAGAATTCTAATCAAATATCTTAGTTTTGATTTAAATCTCTTGATTTAGAATTCTGATTGGACTCAATTTGGGTATTTGGATAAGTCCAAATCTTAATCTCAATCAATTTAAGATTCTGATTGGACTCAATTTGGATATTGGATAAGCCCAAATCTCAATCACAATCAATTTAGGATTCTGATTGGACTCAATTTGGGTATTGGATAAGCCCAAATCTCAATCACAATCAATTTAGGATTCTGATTGGACTTAATTTGGGTATTTGATAAGCCTAAATCTTAATCTCAATCAATTTGAGATTCTGCTTATCTGCTCACGCGGAGATAATTTCATCAAAATGCGGAACTAACGCGGAGCTATTGAATAGCTCCGCGTTTCGTTCAAACGCGAGGCTCATATAGCCAAAATGCAGAGCTACAGAGTTAGCTCCGCGTTCTATTGTGAAAAACTCTATTTACTTAGAAATTTTCACTGCCAACAGAACCCCCTCCAAAATTTTCAAAATGGCTTAGAACTTAACAAATTTTGAAATACTTTAGATCTTTAAACGCAGAGTTAAAATATCAAGTTTATCTCGCGTTTTGTTCCCTTGCGCGGAGCTAAATTGCTTCGCATTCTAGTGAGTAACTGCTCATTAATTGCTCAGTAATTACTCAGTTAATAGCTCAGTAATTACTTCTGCTTTGTCTTTCGCGCCGAATACCAAGAGGCGGATCATTTTAAATAGAGCCTCAAGCTCTTCTTCTTCTTCATTTCATCCGAAGAACCCAAGGGTCTGGAGTTCCGGCGACTCAGGCGAGTCAGGTTGAATGAATGATCTTCAACTGAACTTCCTTCGACTCTCCGTAGATTTTCATCATTAGGATGTCATCTAAGAAGAGTACGGCGTCGCGCGTCTCCTCACCATCGGCGGCCGACGTTAACAGCGGAGGCGGCGGCCGAGACAGTGGCCACAATGGCGAGCCAATCCATACTGCACCAATTGGAGGTAGAAATTCCTAACTTTTTAGACTCCTTAGATCAATTTTGGAGTGTTTTGGCTTGGTTTTAACCGACCAACCATTTTTGAACCGGCGAGATCGCCGTTCTCCGGCCGTAAGGCTTGGGAAGAAAGGAGAAGACAGAGAAAAACTTTGGTATTCTTTCTACGCGAAGTTATCGCGTCATCCTCGCGTTTGAAACATGGGGCTATTTTAACTAGCAGTCGCGTTTTAACGCGAGACTATTTTGACTAGCAGTCGCGTTTCAACGCGAGGTTATTTTGATTAGCAGTCGCATTTCAACGCGAGGCTATTTTGACTAGCAGTCGCGTTTCAACGCGAGGCTATTTCCTCAACTGCGCCGGAGTTTATCCTTAGCTCCGCGTTTTCATACTTGGAAGATTTTTCGAGTTTTGTAAAACTTTTTCTAACTCTTGATTCTTTTTTTGCAGTGAAGTACTTGGACCAGATCCTTTTTGAAGAGGAGTGTGTATGGCTCTTCCGATATTCATCGGCAAAAGTAACTCTAAGGAAGCCAGAAGTATATTCTTTACAATATAGTTGCAGATTTCAAGCTCTGGTTCCAAAAGATAAACTTTTGAAGGAGTTATAAGAACTCTGCGGCAGCTCATTAAGTTTTCTTGAGGACCATTTCTGTTAGATGACAATCTTTGTTGCTTTCCAAAGCAATAGAGATGATCATCTAAGGGCTTGTAGCATGTCGAATCCAACTTGTGTATCTTCACTAGGATTCTTGTAGCAGTATCTTCAGATGATCCATTAAGAACTTTAAACAGATCATAACTGACGTTTGCAGAGGAGATCTTTTGCATGTGAACCAGAGAATTTCAACACTCCATGGAAGAAACTCGTTGTCGGGTTATTGATGAGTTGATGAATAGGTTGAAGTTTTTGGGAGAGCTATAGCTCCCTCTTCTTCTGTAACCTTTTGCTTCATGAATAAAGATAATTCATTTTCTCTTTATCTGTTGGCTTCAAGAATTTTGCTTGCTCAACAAATAGATGGTTCATAGTTTCGGTAAAACAATCCAAGGCTCATTTGCGTAACTTAGACTGTTAGTACCTGAGATAATCAGATAAGAATCATTTAACTTAGACAGAGGTGTTTAATCACGCTTGCCTTAGTTTGATGGAGGCAGCTCAAGGTTCTCATGCGTAACTTGAATTGCACATACCAAGATAATTGAGTGATGATTATCAGATTTCGACAGAGGCGCCTAATTGCGCATGCCTAGTTTTAAGCAAGAAGTTCAAGTGCTCATCTACGTAACTTGAACAAGTGGAGGCGGTTCAAGGCTCTCATGCGTAACTTGAACTGCACATACCAAGATGATCGAGTCAGGATCATCAGATTTCGGCAAAGACGCCTAATTGCGCATGCCTAGTTTTAAGCAAGAAGTTTCAAGTGCTCATCTGCGTAACTTGAACAAGTGGAGGCGGTTCAAGACTCTCATGCGTAACTTGAACTGTACATCCCAAGATGATCGGGTCAGGATCACCAGATTTCGGCAGAGGCGCCTAATTGCGCATGCCTGGCTTTAAGCAAGAAGTTCAAGTGCTCATCTGCGTAACTTGAACAAGTGGAGGCGTTTCAAGACTCTCATGCATAACTTGAACTACACATCCCAAGATGATCGGGTCAGGATCACCAGATTTCGGCAAAAGTGCCTAATTGCGCATGCCTAGTCCAAGTGCTCTCACGCGTAACTTGAACGGAGATGGGAATAATCCAAATCATACTGTCAGAGTTAAGAATTTAACATGACAGGTCCACAGGATTTTTAGCAAACCCCCAGCTATAAACGGATTTGGTTAGCCTTTACCATTCGCCGTTTGGGCTAGCCATGCTATTCTCCTCAGTATGATGAGTTGTTGAGGAATTGATTTCCTCTCCTCTTTGCCTTTAATCAGTATTGGATAGTTAATTTCATACTTATACCCCCAGTATGATAGGGTTGGCGAGGAACTTGATCTCCTCTTCCCGCCGCTTTAACAGCTTTGGGCAAAAATTTTTATTTATAGCACTCAATTAGCCATTCCAATGGCTATTGAGAATAGCAGAAGCATGATATTTATCATCGTCAATATTTTTGTCACCCCCAGCCAAGTCCGGCTGTTAACCAATGAGGACGATTCGATCGCAGCTGTGGTTCGGAGCATACCCAAGGGGCCGGCTTGCAAGTGCGAGCTGCCCGTACTTGGTATCGATATTGGCTTCCCTACTAGTACAGGGATTGCTCTGGCAGGGAACTCATTGGTTCCTACAACCAAAGTTGCCATATTTGCAGAAACTTTCTTCTGTTCCTCTTTAAGTGTGAGAATCCCGGCTTCTATCAATGCCTGAATTCGGTTCTTAAGAGGATAGCAATCCTTAGTTGGGTGCCCGACATTTCGATGGTACAGGCAATAGTTAGGGTCGCTAGTTTTACCAGCGTCTTCCGATTTTTCATTTTTCGAAAGTTTTAACATACCCTTCCTGAGGAGGAGATGGAATAGAGTACCTATCTGCTCCGTCTTGAATGTATAAGTTCTATCTTGTCGGGGCCTATTTTGACCTGCACCTCTCGGATTCTAAGGTCTTGCCTTCGGATATGCAACTGATGCCATCATAGCCTTCCCTTTATTTTTAGGATTCTGTGGATATGGCCTGTTATTCGTAGAGTTTCTCGTGCTACGAGATTTCTCAATCCGACGAATTATATCTTCCGCCTGCTCTCCCTGTTTTAACAGGTCTTTCCAAGTTTTGGACTCTACAGCTCCCATTCTTATCAGTATGCCGGTCCTGAAATTATGCTTACAGATTTCCACCAGGGTTTCCTCGGTCATACCGTGTCGACAATACACGGACTTTTCCCTGAAGCGTTTAATAAAACTTTTAACTGTTTCTTCTTCCCCTTATTTCGTCGCAAGGAGTGAATGAACCGATATTTCGGTATCATCCTCAAAGAAACGTATCAAGAACTGTTTCTCGACATCATACCAAGTATTTATGGTTCCCGGGGGCAACTGCATAAACCATGTAAAAGCAGGCCCTCGCAGGGTGCTCGCAAATACCTTGGTCATTATGAGATCATTTCCCATTAGATGACCTGTCTGCGATAAGAAGTAATAGATATGCTGACTGGGAGATCCTTTCCCGTCAAGACTCCAATTTGAGGGGTTTATATTTTTCTGGATAAGGTGCCAAATCCCATTTAGACGGGTATGGTCTTGAAACTCCCGATTCTTTCAGTTCCTTCTTGTGCATCAAGGTATCAAGCTGGCTTTGCAATTTCTCGATCTTTTCTCCATGAGGATCATAGAAAGAGTATTTATCATCATCCTCCTGTGTCGAATAAGCCTTTTCTTCTTTAGTTTCTTCATTTGTTCTAGGCGGTGTTTCCTCATTTCCTTCGGGTGGTAGTCCCAAGGAAGAATTATTAGTCTTATCATCGACTATCTTTTGAGTGTTCTCGACCACTCTTAGGAGCATTAATTTGAGGTCTTCGATAGCTTTTTGTTGGCTTAGAATCATTTGTTTCTGAGCTTCCATCCTCTGGTCGACATCATCGGATTTATCCACCATATGTGATGCGAGCCTCCTTGGTCGGGAAGAAATGTATGGATGTGAAGAGGCTACGGCTGAATTGTCGGAGTCATCGTCGTAGGAACCTTTTGCAAGTCTCCTATAATCTTGAGGAGCGACAATACCTGACTTGAGTCGAGTAAGATGGCGAGGTTGTTTATCATTTGCATCTGACTCGTATCTTTTTTCCATGGCCTTCTTACCTTTATCGACCATATTTGAAGTCACCGCCTTTAACTCTTTTTTCCTTATTTGATATCTCAGATTATTCTTCCTCCTTTTCGGAGTATGAGACTCAGTTATTCTATTGAATAAAGAAATTCTTTTCTTACCACAGCAGCAACTATTCAGTACAGCTGATATTATTTGCTCGCAATAGCATGTCGAATGACACTGAGTTTGACTCGTTTTCTTTTTACTCGTCAAATAATCTCTGAGATCAAGTATTTTAGAAAATAGAGAATTTTCAGTTATATTTTGGACGTGGGGCCCACTTGGCTGATGGAGGAGTCCAGGAGCCTGCTGTAACCCCCATGACTGGTGGCGTTATTTGTGCTATACGTATCAACCTTTATTCTATATAATGGTTGATTTACGCGGGGCTGGGACATAGCCTCGCGTTTTGTGTCGCTGGCTGCCTAAAGAATAGCTCCGCATTTTACTATGCTAGCCTCGCGTTTTACGCTGGCTTGGCGTTTCTTCAGAAGTTTCTCTAAGCCCAGTAGTAGTCTCGCATGGAAAATCACATGCTGGCTTTAAGGAATTTTATCCTCGCATTTCTCGCGAGTGTCAAAAGTCTTGCGTTTCTCGCAAGTGCTACTGGCTCCGCGTTTATCGCTAAGCCCAGTAGTAGCCTCGCATGGAAAATCACATGCTGGCTTTAAGGAATCTTTATCCTCGCGTTTATCACGAGTGTCAAAAGTCTTGCGTTTCTTGCAAGTGCTACTGGCTCCGCGTTTATCGCTAAGCCCAGTAGTAGCCTCGCATGGAAAATCACATGCTGGCTTTAAGGAATTTTTATCCTCGCGTTTCTCGCGAATGTCAAAAGTCTTGCGTTTCTCGCAAGTGCTACTGGCTTCGCTTTTATCGCTAAGCTCAGTAATAGCCTCGCGCGAAAAATCACACACTGGCTTTAAGGAGATTTTATACTCGCGTTTCTCACGAGTGTCAGAAATTTTGCGACTAGCGCAAATCTTTCTGGCTTCGCGTTTCTCGCTAAGCTCAGTAATAGCCTCGCGCGGAAAATCACAAGCTGGTTTTTCCTTGCGATTCACGCAAGTTGTTGCTTCGCGTTTAACGCGATAATGACTGGTCTCGCGATTAGCGCGAGCCAGTTTGCAAGGGACCATAGCCTCGCGTTCTTTAGCCTCGCGTCCAAGGCGGGCTTTGAGGGCTTTTTGCCTCGCTCTCCGATTTCTATTTCGGAGTTGGGTTCTGATCAATCCAGTTCCCAGATCTTCTTCGGCAGTAGAGAGGTCATTCTCTACTAGGATTTCCCGTCTAAACACCGGCTCTATGGCCGCGGTCTCCAAGAATCCCCGTTCATCGGTGGATACCTTTTTACCCGTTGCTCGAGTATTGGAGCGCACGCGACGATAGTGTCGTGTTTCGTCCAGGTTACATGATTCAGAGGAGAGGTACTCCTCGTACTTCTGCTGGTCGATTTCAACGACGAGCATGTCTACGTCGGATCCGATCATATCGACGTCCGATTGCGCCACAATCTTTTCTTCAGTGAAAGAGACGGCTCCCACTGTGGTCGCCAGTTTGTTCGCAGCGGAATTTATTCGCTTTCCTTCCATTGAATAAACTCGAATTACAACAGAAGAGAACAATAAAAAGAAAGAACAAACGAGAGTATTTTATGTCTCAATCACTCTCTTTTACAAAATAGTGTGAGATCTGTGGCGATGGAATCTATCAAGCAGTTCCTTTGGACGATCTGACGTCGAAATCTTCTCTCTTGAAGATGACGGCTGACTGTAGACGATCTTCTCTGATCTTTCACGAACTCAAGGCTCTATGCGTAACTTGAATTCTCCAAGATGCCGAAAAGAAGACCTCTTCTGCCGAACCCCAAAAAAAAAAGACCTCTTAAAGATTGATGATCATCTATGGATTGATCTATTATTAATTGATCATCTCTAAAGTCTCCTCAAAGAGGGTATTTATAGACTTTAGTGGTTATGAGCGTTTCCATAGGAATAGGAATAAAGATTTCCATAGGAATAGGAAAAGAATGTTTTTGTATTCATCAAGGATTCTAATCAAATATCTTAGTTTTGATTTAAATCTCTTGATTTAGAATTCTGATTGGACTCAATTTGGGTATTTGGATAAGTCCAAATTTTAATCTCAATCAATTTAAGATTCTGATTGGACTCAATTTGGGTATTGGATAAACCCAAATCTCAATCACAATCAATTTAGAATTCTGATTGGACTCAATTTGGGTATTGGATAAGCTCAAATCTCAATCACAATCAATTTAGGATTCTGATTGGACTCAATTTGGGTATTTAATAAGCCCAAATCTTAATCTCAATCAATTTGAGATTCTGATTATCTGCTTACGCGGGGATAATCTCATCAAAATAAGGAACTAACGCGGAGCTATTGAATAGCTCCGCGTTTCGTTCAAACGCGAGGCTAATATAGCCACTCTTTCCGTTCACGCGGAGATTATCACTCTTTTATACAATAAAAAGTAGATTCTAGTGTGGCATTGAAATCTAACTAGTAGAACCTGTTAACGATCCGACGTGAGGAACTTCGTTTGATGAAGAAGATAATGATGGCCGGCCTTAGCATCTCTCTCTGGTCTCAAAACTCTCGCACGTAACTTGAATTGCCAAAAGATCCCTAAAGTCTCCTCAATTATGCTATTTATAAATTTTAGTTGGTTATCAAAGTTTATTTAAGAATAGGGATGGAAGTTTTTTTGTATTCATTAAAAATTCTAATCAAATATTTGATTTTGATTTAAATCTCTTGATTTTGTGTTCTAGTTGAACTCAATTCGGGATTAATTCCAAATCTCAATCATAACTAATTATGGATTCTGAGAATCTGTCCATGCGGAGTTAAAAGCTCTAGACGCGAAGTTAATGACTTAACTTCGCGTTTCGCTTCTCCATGCAAAGCTATGCTTCTTGCCAACGCGAAGCAAAAAAAAAAATATATATATATATATATATATATGACACACACGCATTCCTGAAAAAGTACTTACAATTAATCTACACTATCTATTCAAGTTCATATCATACAAACTAAAAACATCACACATCACTTCCATTACTAAAGAATCAAAAGAAAATTAAAAAGGCAAACGAAAAGAATGAGCTTTATGTAACAAAAGTGACTGTGAATGCAATCACAAAAACAGGACAAGTTCCGAGCTAAACTTTACAAACCTCTAACTTTGCCAGGGGTTAGCTCGAACATGACTGAATTCCCTCATCTTGTCCCGATGGGGAGCTGGACTGCGGCAACTCTGCATCGCCTTCGACAACTTGATCGTCCGCCTGTATCGATGCTTGAACAGGAGGAATCATAGTGTCATCACCATCAGCCGACGCACCAGCTTCGTCATCAGAAACAGAAATAAGGATCTCATACATACAGTCGCTCGATCCACCCTCGCTCCCCTGCTGGCTCTCCTCGTCGCTCTCCTGAAGCCTCCTGTACAGGCTATCGTCCTCAATGTCGTAGAAGTTCCCAGTCCTCACCTCCTGAGCAAGAGAGCACGCCCAGCAGAACATCCACCGAAAATAGTCCGTCAACGATGCAGAACCGCAGCAGAACGTGTTTCCTGGCAGCTTGAATTTCTTCCTCATTTGAATTCTCCAAAACCCTCCGTAGAGCAATCCGAGCACGCAGAGAACCACACCCACAATCCACATCACATCATCGATGACAATGTTATGAATCTTCAATGCCGTGTTGCTGAAGATCCAGAATGGCGTAATGCACAGGAGGAAGAAGGTGAATACGTGGACATACATGTTCCCAAACCCCAGCCTCTCCATATTCCACCCGAAAACGCAGAAAGTGCAGAAGAAGGAGAGGTAGCCGACTGTCAGATCATCGCGGATATCAAACAGCCCGCCAACCCACTCAGGCTGGCTCACCACCACACGGTTATCGTACAAGTTCAGCCCAGCCTTAATCGACTGTTTCAAGTCCTGAGACTCCTCATCCGAATCCAAATCAAACTCCCTCCCTAAAGGACTATACACAGTGTAAGCCGCAGCAAATACCGGTGCAACAATACCGAGAGCAAACAGCAAGTCTTCCACGAGTTCTGGCCTCACCGGCTCAGGGAATTTCCAGTAGAGGCCACAGAGACCATACTGTGCGAAACAGGTGACGTGCAGGAGGACGACTACTACCATCATGTGTGCCCATTCATGGGGCCGATAAGCTGCATTCTTGCAGTATATCTTTCGAAGCTCCACAATGTCTTCCGAGTTCCAACGACACAGCATGAACAAGTGGTAGATGATGATCGGGTGTTGGTATATGCTCATGAGAGTGAAGAGAGCGTTTAGGACCTGGTTGCAATTCTCAATCCAATAGTTTCTCTCAGCTTTCGAAGGGAACGTGCTGTTCAAGGCTCCGAGGAACAGCAAACCAAGAAAGGCTCCAGCAACCGCGACACATAGAAGCCACAAGACGAGAGCAATGTTCATCGGATGGGAAAGCCATTCCTTGCACATTCCAAAGACTGAGCCCCAGTTGATCCTCCGGAAGAATCGGATGTTGAAGCGTCGGCGGATGCCAGCAGGGGAAGGGACTGAGAGAGAGACCCGTTCTCTTTTGTTGACAGTTCTTCGGAAGACAGCGAGAGGGGAAGAGAGTCTGAGCTTCCTCAACCAGTTTCTTGAAGGCCGGGCTTTCAGGAAGTCGAGAACCCTGGGGGTCGGGCTTCCATGGGGTAGCAGTCTTGTTCTCAGAGATGGAATGCGAAGTTTGAAGTCCTTGAGCTTGGAGAGCTTTGGAGCAGAGCTTGGTTCAAGCTTGGGAGCAGGGTTTGATTCGGCACTGTTGCGTGCTTCTTCTGCATTATCCATGGTGACCATTCTAGTTCTTTATATGCACTGCAAGATTAAAGTGAGACTTTGATATGAGAACATAGTTTCTGCAGTAATAGGAACTTTGTCAAAAATTCTAACTAATAGTTAAAGTCACAGTGTATAATACTGAAAAAATAGGTAATATTGAAGCTTTATCAGAATTTTTTTGAACTGCATATACTATAAAAGACTGAATTTTTCTTACCATAAAAATAAATTCATCAAACACATACTATCAAATTTACAAATTCCTCAAAATCTTTACACCTAGATCCTCATCAGAACCCATCCGAAATTTTCACCACATAACAAGCAATTCATGTAGATTGACAGAACCAAATACAGATATCAATCACAACTCCTACCAAAACTAATAAACTAAAATAGCAAATAGCTTACTACAACACTTTTTTTTTTTCATAACCAGAATTCTATCAAATTTTTTCAGTAATTCAAACGACCCATATCAAAATTTTTTTAGAATTGAATTACCTCTAGCTGTCGATTGACGAGGAGTGCACGCTTGAATCCTAGAGCTCTTCTTGCTCTTTCCCTCCTCCTTTAAGTTGACAAAATTGTGCAAAAGGAATTCAATATACAGGCACCTCCGATAGAACTGAAAATATTATTGCTGCGCTTAACAGCACTTGCCCACTTTTATAATTCTGAAGGATCTAGTCAAACAAAAAATAATCGAGGCTGCTTGACTTGTACTCCCTGTTAAGAGAAATACAAGAATGAGTCAAGTTTTGTATGAACAGAGATGATAATAAAAAGGAGAAAGCTTAAGCTGATGGGAGAAAAGGTTGCAGTTAGAATAAGTCAGCACAACAAAAATTCAAAGGAGATGGTCAGAAGAACGACAAAATTCAAAGGAGAAGGTTAGAGAAGAACGAGCCAACGTCACCTAAGTCGGCTGTTAACCCTTCTCATAGTCTAATCCACTCAACCTGGACACAACATTCTTATTCCATGACTTTTAATCGATACTGAATCTGTAAATTCTTTTCATAGGAGATCTGACAAAATTTCAAAATTATGATACAGTTTTTACGATGAGCAATAAAAAGTCTAGCTACATTACACAAGAAGGGAACGGTCCCAGCAGATTGCACGGCATGCAGTTGACCTAGCATCACGAGAAGGATATTTGGATTGATTTCAAAGTCTTTGCTTGTCACCATCTTTGATTTTGTGGTAGGGCAGGCCTCAGTTTGTTTAGTTGGGTTGTTGCGTGGACTACGACCCTCAGTGTTCAGAACTTGGAAATGGGGAGAGAACTTTCCTTGCATGCCATCATTGACTAATACCTTACACCTCTAACTCTCTTCCCATCAAGCCGCTGATCCAATTACTTCTATTTTAATTTTATTAAAATGCCTTTCTTCTAACTGAGGTCACGCTTAGTCGACTCTCCCGATTTGTTATCCTACAAAATAGGAGGTCCAAGTCCAAAACGAATTTTCACGGTTGGACCTCATTCACTGGTAACGCATAGATTGGGAAATGGGAGGTCACGGATTCAAATTAAGCTTCAAGATGCAGCCAAAAAAAGAACTCAAGAAAGAGTAGTTATAAGGGTACGAAACAAATTTACTCTCTTCGATTTAACTCCAGCAAGAACAGTTATAGGGGCATGAAACAAATTTACTCTCCATTTCTTAGGTTCACGCATTTTAATCTTGCAAAGGACAAATAAATAACCCTCTGAAATTAAGGTAAACAAGAAAATGTGATTAGCAAAAAAATGTGCTCTGCATCATGATGTACGCCAAAAAATCAAAATTTCGACCATAATTAAAATTCTATTATAGCTGGCAATTCAATAAACACAGGTTGCCCAGAGAAGAAAGAATAAAACGTAGATGAGAAGAACCAACTTTATTGTTTTAACAGTTTCAGTTCATACACTCGAGTAGTGCTTAACGTAGTAACCCAAAAGGTTAAACTATTGACTAGTGGATGTTAATAACAATAAGAATTGGCATAAAAAGCTGCATAAACTTTGGTACAAGGACTCTGCCAAAAAAATCTTCGGTACGTGGAATAAGCCAAAGACCAAATACTTAGTCAACTAAACTAAAACTTCCTACAAACTTGTCCATATGAAAAAAAAATAAATAATGTCTAATAAATAAGTAGAAGAGAAAAATAAAAGAGAAATAAACCAGGTGAACAATTTATACTGCTCCCGCATAGAAACCAGTTCAACAATCTATATTGCTTCAATGTAACAGTGACGATCATTCCAAACTTCTGTGTACAAAGTCTTGCACAAAGAGGGAAGATCACCAAGTATTATCGACTCATGTCAAAAGGAACTTGATTGTATTGCTAACAGATTCAATATCAGAAAACAGTAAAATGGTGAAAACTACATTTTGGATATTTGGAAGCAAATTAGCAGCAGTAAGGAGTTCTGGCTTGATTTGAATCAAGAACCATTACTTAAAATTATCACAGCTACATAAGTACTGGTTCTGAATTGACAAATAATTATACGGATGATTGGCTCTTGACTCCTGGACTGGAGCTTCACTTTTACAAGTTCAACCAAGAAAGTAAGACTCCTACTACTCTTGCAAAATGAACACATCATCACATGCACATGACTAGGCAAACTCCCCAGTAGGAGAAGAAACCTATTAAAAAGTTTTAAAGTAGGCAGCCGTGGTACTTCAAGGTAAATGTGGGGTCATTACCAATTTAAAAATATATCACGTTATGCAAGGTCATATTCCTTTTAACAACCATTATTTTGCATCCCAATAAAACGATAAATCTGACATTTATCAGGTTAAACAGTCTGAACCTTTCAGATGACATCACAAATGTAACAGATTGCACAGTAAAATTCCCATGACTCTTACTGCATAATATTTATGCCCTTCCGAAGATCACTTGCATCAATACTTCCAGATGGAGAGGAAGTACATCACAAGCATCTGGAGCATGACATGTGGACTGAAATTTCACGGATTTGGGCAGAAGGCTTCAAGACAGCAACCAACGCTTGCAACTAGCAGTCCGCAGAATCCACACAATGAGATTATAGAACCTTTAGAATAGATTCTGCAGGGAAATCCATAGAAATATTGTTGTAGCTAACATGGTGACCGTCTTCCAGTTACTGATGGTAGATGTGATACAAACCTGGATTTTAGAACCGTGTAAATGGAGATGATTCAGTATGGACATATGTTTTACAACCACTACGCATAAAAATTTGAATGTTTTTTTTTTTTAAAAAAGGCCGTATAACTGAGAATATGGATATTGCTCGAGGAATGAACTTTATGTCCATATCAGGTAAAGATGAATGCAGCTTCAGATTGAATACGAGCAGTAACCAGATAAGACGGATACAGAATAACAGTAAGAAATTGGACAGGAACAAGGTTTGGCTTTAATTTTCACTCTCTTCTTACATCATACCATGAAAAATTAATAAAATTACATCTCCTGATTTGTGATTAATCTCCATTTTACATTCTGGACTACCAGAAATAGCTTTTGAGTTATATGTGCATCAGACCATGTTATAGATGCTATGCTTATGAGTTGGAAAATTCTACATTATCAATAGGCTAAATTCATAAAACTACCCTGAACTTTTCCCAAAATTTCCACTAAACTACCTTCTATCAGAAGCTGCCTGAAATTGACATGACGAAAATACCCATTCCATTATCGATTTCTCTCCTCTTACCTCCCATAAACACCTAAAGGGAGGAAAAACACTCATGCTACTTTTCTCTTGGGTGGCAATTCTGACTCCAGCCTCCCCCAGTACCACCTTTCCATTCTGCTCGCTGTTTGCTCAAAATTTGGATTTCTCCTTTCATTGTAAAGTTTTTGGATTACAACGAAAATTGAGATTTACAAAAATTCCGAAGAATTACAAGAATGGGAATATTAATTTATTCCCTTTTTTATGTGGGTTTGGGTGGCGATAGAGCCTCGCTGGTGCACTCCGTTGACCGTCTGACCTGAAATAGAATGTATTTGCTTCGTTCCTTAATCTCACGAGCTCGCCCGAAATCCTCCAAAAAGTCCCAAAGTCCAAAAGTCCTTTCTCCGACTAAATTTCTGTATTTTATAGATCGAAGAACCTCGAAATCCGGCTCCAATCCTTCCTGAAAAATCGGATCACGAGATATTAGCAAAATAAATAGGAAATAAATAAACGAAAAACAACAGAAAACAACCTGCGGGTTGACACCTGCGGGAGCGTTCCCGCGGGGGCCGACCTGCGGGATTGCTCCCGCGGGAGGCACCCGCGGGATTGCTCCCGCGGGAGCCCTCCCGCGGGTGCCATCCCGCGGGAGAAATCCCGCGGGTGCCAACCCGCGGAAACTTCCGCGGGTTGGCACCCGCGGAAACTCCCGCGGGTGCTCCCGCAGGATTTCCGCGGGTTGGCACCCGCGGAAATTCCCACGGGTGCTCCCGCGGGATTTCTCCCGCGGGTGCACCCGTGGGAAATTCCCGCGGGTGGGCCTGTTGAGCAATTTTTTTTTTATTATTATTCTGTTTTATTATTTTTATTTTTCTGGTATCTACATAACCCCCTCCAAAGTTTTCGAAATTCTGTATTGAACTGTACTGAATTTCGAAATACTTTGGATTCTTTAATTTTGGCTATAAACCTTTTAAAGGATTTGGTCGATAGAGATAACTGTTAATATATTCATTTATTCAATAACAAGCAGAGGTATAATTTTAACGTACTCATTAGATGACAAGCAGAGGTATGATGTTAACATGCTTATTTTAAGTCAAGCAGAGGTGTCATGTTAACGTGCTCATTTTAATCCTAACCGTTCAGTGACATCTGGTATGACGGATCAGGGAAAGACAGAGGTGACATTAAACGTGTCTTGAAGCTCAACCTATTCAGAGGATCTGGTCGTGATAAGAACAAGCTGACTAAACAGAGGTGACGGTTACGTATAGCTTTGGAATCGGACTATCAGAGGTAACTGTTAACTTGATAGGGAAATAATTTTCGTTAGAGGTAACTGTTAACTTGATGTCAGAGGTATGATTTTAACTTGACAAATATTTTGGAGTGTTACTTGTTCTGCCGGAGAAAAATGACGCGAAAAGTTTTGTTGTCAGAGGTGAAATTTTAACTTAACAAAGAATTGATCTAATGTAAGGTTTTTAACCAAACCCCAGCTATCAACGGATTTGATTAGCCTTTACCAACTACCGTTTGAGTTGGGCTAGCCATGCTATTTCCCTCAGCATGGTGAGTTGTCGAAAATTTCGTATGGGCTTAAATGCCAAACTTTTCCTCTTCTCTTTGCCTTAGTAGCTTAGGGCAGTAATGTATCCTTATATTCGGATAAGGATGCTATTATGACAGATTTGTCATGGAATTTTTAGCAAATCCACAGCTATCAACGGGTTTAATTAGCCTTTACCAACTACCGTTTGAGTTGGGCTAGCCATGCTCTTCCCTCAGCATGATGAGTTGTCGAGAGTTTCGTTTGGGCTTAAATGCCAAACTTTTCCTCTTCCCTTTGCCTTAGCAGCTTAGGGCAGCGATGTATCATTATATTCGAATAAGGATACTGTTGTGACAGATTTGTCATGGGATTTTTAGCAAACCCCCAGCTATCAACGGATTTGATTAGCCTTTACTAACTACCGTTTGAGTCGGGCTAACCATGCTATTCCCCTCAGCATGATGAGTTGTCGAGGGTTTCGTTTGGGCTTAAATGCCAAACTTTTCCTCTTCCCTTTGCTTTAGCGGCGTTGGGTAATTCATACTTTACCCCCCAGCATGAAGGGGTTGGCGAGAAACTGGTTCTCTTCCCGTTACCTTGACGGCATTGGGTAATTCATGCTTTTTATCCCCAGCATGTTGGAGTTGGCGAGAAATTTATTTTCTTCCCGTAGACTTATCGGCGTTGGGTAATTCATATTTTTTACCCCCAGCATGGTGGGGTTGGCGAGAATTTTATTCTCTTCCCTTTGCCTTGATGGCGTTGGATAATTCATACTTTTTACCCTCAGCATGGTGGGGTTGGCGAGAAATTTATTCTCTCCCCGTAGCCTTGTCGGCGTTGGGTAATTCATGCTTTTTACCCCCAGCATGGTGGGGTTGGCGAGAAATTTATTCTCCCCGTAGCCTTGTCGGCATTGGGTAATTCCATAATTTTTCTTTTTCTTTTTTTTTTTTTTTTATGGGGGTTTAAATTAACCGCCCTAAACTCGTCTTGGGAATTGTTGTGAGCCAAAGTGGTATTTTTAGACCACACATTAAATATGTCGGAGTTAGCTCTAACTCTTTTTTTGTTCAGCTTTGAGCTGAACTGCTCCAGCATCAATCAACGCTTGAATTTTATCTTTTAAGATAAAACAATTCTTTGTAGGGTGAACTACAATTCGGTGGTATAGGCAGTAATTTGGATCATTAGTCTTCCCAACCTCTTCAGGCCTCTTGCTCTCCGGCAACTTAAGCATTTTGTGTTTGCTGAGCAGATTGAATATAGTAGCAGTATACTCATGCTTAAACGAATACTGCTTTTGAAGCCTGGACGACTTTGCTGTGTTGCTCACAGTTGGCCATGCTTTCTGCTTCGGTGTGTTTTCTACCGCCATTGCCATTATGTCTTTCCCTTTAGAACGGGAGAAATGGAATGGAGGTTCATTTGTACTGCCTCCGATTGCGGACTGCTGATTTTCGAGGCGTCGAAGTATTTCTTCGGCCTGTTCACCCTGTTTAAGCAGATCTTTCCATGATTTGGATTCGACCGAGCCCATCTTGTCTAGGATATCGGTCAACAAGTTGTGTCTGCAGGTTTCCACAAGCGTGTCCTGCGTCATGCCATGTGGGCATCGAACAGAAAGCTCTCGGAACCGCTCGACATAAGTTTTGACCGTTTCGCTTTCTTCTTGCTTCGCTGCTAGCAAAGATAGTATAGAGACTTCTGTATCATCTTCAAAGAATCGGGCTAGAAACTCACGTTCTACATCAGCCCATAATTTAATTGTTCCCTGGGGTAGCTGCATGAACCAGGTAAATGCGGGTCCCCGTAAAGTGCTCGCAAATATCTTAGTCATAGTCGGATCATTCCCCATGAGATGTCTTGTCTGCGACAGAAAGTAGATGTGTTGCTGCGGCGAACATTTACCGTCGAATGATTGAAGATTCAACGGTTTATATTTTGCAGGGTAAGGTACGGTTTCCCATTCTATGGGATATAGACGTACTACCCCCACCTCTTGCAACTTTTTGCGATGAAGAAGAGCTTGTAGTTGGTTCTCCATCTTCTCTATTTTCTATGCGTGAGGGTTGATGGTAACCTTCATTCCCCCTTCCTTTCTTGAATAAGGAGGCACTTCTTCATTCTCGTCCTCGCTGTCTTCATTTATTTGGACGGGTCGTTTTCCTCTTTGCCGACCAGAAACGGATGACGAGGATTGACTCTTTCTAGTTTGAACTAACAACTCAATTAAAAGTTTTAGCATTTCTTCTATGGTCTCTTTTTACTGTTCGAGACGTTTTTCTTATCTCTCAAGCCTTTCAGAGACTTCTTCTAGGCGCACGCCCTCTGGTTCGATAGGAACACCTTTTGACCCTGGAGTGATTTCCTTATCCGAAGGGTTGTTTCCGACCACATTTTTGCCTTTGTTAACCATATGTGATGAGTCAGCAGGTAGATTGGTTCCAGAATACACCCTTTTCGCCGTCTGTATTCTTTTGGGCTCGGTGATCCGCTTAAAAACGGACCGTTTTGAATTGCATTGGCAGTTTGATAGAACAGTTGAAATCAGCTGTTCGCATTGGCAGTGAGGAATATTTTGTGAGTTCTTCTTCTTCCAATTGAGATATTCTCTCAAATCTTGAGGTATCTTCTCCTCTCTATTTGCACCTTGACGCTTCTTGCGTTGCAAATTTGGTTCATAATACTGGAGAGTCTGCAATATTTCAGGGCTGAGCTCTTTTCCAGCATCAGATTGTTGCTCCCCAACCCTCCTGCGGATTTTTCTGGAGTGCACGCTGGCCTGAGTAGTTGTGTGGGCCCCGGATGCCTCTGATAGAGAGATTAAAATTCTTGGTGTATGTTGCGTGCTCACCATAGGCGTGCTCGAAGAGACCTGAGGGTTGTGTTCATTGAACGTAACCCGTCAGTGGCATCTACGGGATGCAAACCGCGACTGAAACTGGAATTTTGTACCCGCGGTTGGCAACCGCGGGATGCCACCCGCGGTTGGCAACCGCGGGTTGGCAACCGCGGGATGGCACCCGCGGTTGCAATCCGCGGGTTTGCGCCCGTGGGGTTGCTTCCGAGGTTTTTTTACCATCTCGAAGTTTTCTGTCCCGGAGTTTTCTACAATTTTTCCTGTATGATTGAGGCGTGCTCGTTGAGTTTTACGCCTTAAATTTCTCTTTTGGGAGCGGGTCAGAAACTGGTTTGACTTTTGGCTTGACTTTGGAACGGGCGATAACGCCGTATACTTGATGGACGATGACGTCTTGTCAGTTTCAACGGGCGATGACGCCTCGTAAGTTTTCATAGGCGATGACGCCTTTTGATTTCCAGTGGGCGATGACGCCTCACCTTTTTTCATCGTCACCCGGCGATGACGCCTAGGCTCCGAATCAGAGGAAGAAAGAAATTCCTCATATTTTTGCTGGTCAACTTCTATGACTAGTGTCTCAACCATTGAGCCAATCGGCACCCGGTCGGACTGCGTCACCAGATTCTCTGTGGTAAACAGAGGGGCTCCCACTGTGGTCGCCAGTTCTTTTTTGCTCAAAATTTGGATTTCTCCTTTCATTACAAAGTTTTTGGATTACAACGAAAATTGAGATTTATAAAAATTCCGAAGAATCACAAGAACGGGAATATTAATTTATTCCCTTTTTTATGTGGGTTCGGGTGGCGATGGAGCCTCGCTGGTGCACTCCGTTGACCGTCTGACCGGGAATAGAATGTATTTGCTTCGTTCCTTAATCTCACGAGCTCGCCCGAAATCCTCCCAAAAGTCCCAAAGTCCAAAAGTCCTTTCTCCGACTAAATTTCTGTATTTTATAGATCGAAGAACCTCGAAATTCGGCTCCAATCCTTCCTGAAAAATCGGATCACGAGATATTAGCAAAATAAATAGGAAATAAATAAACGAAAAATAACGGAAAACAACCCGCGGGTTGGCACCTGTGGGAGCGCTCCCGCAGGTGCCGACCCGCGGGATCGCTCCCGTGGGTGGCAACCCGCGGGATTGCTCCTGCGGGAGCCCTCCCGCGGGTGCCATCCTGCGGGAGAATCCCGCGGGTGCTCCCGCGGGATTTCCGCAGGTTGGCACCCGCGGAAATTCGCGCGGGTGCTCCCGCGGAAGAAATCCCGCGGGTGCACCCGCGGGAAATTCCCGCGGATGGGCCCGCTGAGCAAAATTTATTATTATTATTATTATTATTATTATTCTGTTTTATTATTTTTATTTTTCTGTTATCTATATTCCTCCATCACCCAAACCTGCACCACCTATCCTTTGACCATTTCAAATGACATGAGCCATGCCACAAACCGTCTTGACCATGAAAGGCTCGTGATGACCTCCATCCACAAACTCAATCAATAAAATCAAGAAAGAGACAACAATTCGAGCTTGCCTCAATCACAGTGTGCTAGCATTCGGTAGTTTCAGTATAAATGGTAGGATTCATAGGCAAAATGAGGGGGCTGCCTCTATTATGCATGAAGGCGCCTCTATTATGCATGAAGGCCAACCAAATACAGCAGAGAAAGTTGTGATTGGCAACCTTGCAATGCATTTTCAACCAAAAACATCCCACTTCAGAACCTTCCCCTTGGAGAGAAAAAAAACGAGTGTTCATCCCTGCTTCAAACCGAAAGGTTTGATTACCAAATGATGAACAATAGCCACAAATTTACAACCGACCAGACAACCTGGTCTATTACTGGCTGAAAGAGTTTTCACTTTCATTCATATTCTCCTCGTTATCATCTCCTTCCTCCTATTCGACCCTTCCTCTTTAGCAGTTGACCTTGGGATAGGATGATCCTTCCTCTTTCTTCAACTAATGCCCTTCATCACCACTTTCGTGACCGTTGGCAGACAACATTAAAATTGCAGCATTTCAAAATGCTCATATTGCAATATTTAAAAATTTAATAACTTTAAAACATGCATAAAACAGCAAATAAAAATAAGTAAATGGAAGTTGGGAAGTTCTTTCAAAAGAAAAAAAATTAGAAAGAGGAGCTTCAGGTTTTGATTGAAAAAAATCAGGGAGAAAGAACAGTGTGGTCATTTTACAATTGATGTTAATGGCATTAGGGGAATTTATCTAGATGGAGAAAGTTAATGGTAGTTTTCTGATATTTCGAATTTTTAGGGTCATTTAAAAAGAAAATAGTGAAAGTTCAGGGTAGTTTTGTGAAATTTACCCTCGTCAATATATGAATCCATTTTTTTAGAAGGATGGATACAGAACATGCAAATTAGCCAAAGTATGAAATAGGATGAGATTTGAATATGAATATTTATTCCTGTTAAGTCCCTAATCAGAAACAAAATCATGTGTAACCATCTCATTGATCATGAAATACCTACACTAGTACAAAATACAGGCAACCTATGGAGTGTGATCATCTTATGCTCATGTTATGTTTCTAAAACCAACTATAAAACAGTAGTAGCTATACTGCCAAGCTATGATATATCGAAAATAGTAGGTACCACAGTTAAAAACTAGAAAGGATTCGATCATAAGAAGAATTGCTATGGGCAATCGTTAAAAAAAAAAAAAATTACATTCATTATAAAATACAGAAATATTCCAAAATGTTACACAACGATGAAACAAAATATAGAAAATTAGAATTCACAAACTCGGCTATGGTACACTCGAACTTACAGTGCTGATGCTCCACATGCTAAGATACCGCTGAATTGTCTTCTCTTTGTATGACAACAGGCACAGGTGCTCTCACTGTGCTTCCTTCACTTTTCACAGAAGACTCTTCCGCAACTGTAGGCAAATTCATCTGTGGAGAGAGCCCAGCTGGAGATCTTCTTGGAGTCGATGATCCGTCCACCCTGAAATGTGATGGGCTGACTTTGCCAACGTAAGGAGAACTAGCGCCGGATGTGAACAGAGCCACCCCATCCTCACGAGGCAAAGGAGACAAACCAAGTTGGTTATCATCAATTCCTTGTTTCACATAAAACTTATCCTCCACAACGTCATAGTAATCCCCTGTCCTCACCTCCTGAGCAAGAGAACAAGCGCAGCAGCATAGCCACTGGAAACAGTCAGTAACTGAGGCATTGCCACAAAAGGTGTTTCCCGGAAGATTAAACCGTTTCCTCATCCGAATTCTCCAAAACCCACCATACAATAAACCAAAAACACAAAGGAAAATGCCAGTGATACCCAATGCTTCTCGAACAGCCTCACTATCAATATTAACGGCTGCCAAGTTGAAGATAAAAAAGGGCGCCAAACAGAACAGAAGAAATGTCATGATGTGGACATACATGTTACCAAACCCAAGCCTCTGCATGTTCCATCCAAAGACGCAGCAGCTGCAAAAGAGAGAAAGATAGGCCGCAGAAACATCGTCCCAGATATCAAATAATCCTCCAACCCATTCTGGTCTAACCTCAGCAACCCTTTGGTCATCTCTTACCATAAAAGAGTACCTCTTCTCAAGTGACTTCAGTCGGAGATTGGTTGATTTGCAATCTTCAGTATAGGCAACTTCAACCTGTGCCTCCTGATCTATTTCAGTTTCATACTCCCTACCAAGGGGACTAAGGATATTGTAAACACTGGCAATAGCAGGTGCAGCAATAGCAACAGAGATACATAGACCGACTCCGATGGCAGGCCGTTTGGACCTGGGATATCCTAAATTTAGGCCACACAAGGCATACTGCGCAAAGCAATTTAGATGGAGAAGAAGCACTACAACCATCATATGGACCCATTCATTGGGTTTGTATGTTCCGTTTTTGCAATAAATTTTTCTCAGCCTTAGGACATCATCTGGCCTCCACCGGCACAGGAGCACGAGATGGTAGAATCTTTTGGGGTGTTGGTAAAGGCACATGAGAGTAAACAACGCATTTAGAATTTGGTTATTAACTTCAAACCATGTGTCTCTTTGGGATTTCTTTGGTATAGCACTATTTAACATTCCAGTCATGACAAGGAACAGAATAGCACCTGAGATGGCTACACAAAGAATCCAAGCAAAGAGAGCCATGTTCATAGGGTCTCTTATCCATTGCTTGCACATTTCCCTTAGAGAAGCCCAGTCGATTTTCTTGGCAAATGGAACATTGGAATGTCCTATGGACATTTGTTCAGCTGAAGGAACTGATCGTGAGATCTCATCCCTTTCCTCAGCAAATTGTCTGAACTTGGCAGAAGGAGAAGGGTCAAATTTCTTAAATTTGTCTCTAATGGGGAGAAATCTTGCAATATTCAAATATATATTCCTGTGCTTTTTTTGGTCTAAAAGTCCTCTTTGAGATGACTGGATGTGAAGAGATACCTGGTCCTTTGCCTCAAAGCTATTTTCCTCCATGGCCTTTCCGATTTCTTCCTGGATTTCTTCAGTGTGATTTAGCTTACTGTTTGAAACCATTCTTCTTAAACCCAAATCCAAGCCTTATCCCAAGCGAGTCACAAAGTGGGTGAAATTTAAGTGCTAGAAATATTCAACGAGCTTTACTGTTTGCAGGACATTGAACCCCATCATAATATTCCTGTAAAATGGACCAAAGACATCAGTCTTTTTGCAACTCCAAAAAGTTTCAATTTGAAAATAAAGAGAATGTCACGGCAGGAAAATTTCAATATCACAAACATCAAATGTTATGACAGAAATAAAAAGAACAGAAGACAACAATAGCCACATCGACAATGTAAAAGTTTATCTAAAAACATTGTTTAACCAAGTTCCCTGCCCAAGTAATAAGGATCTATCAAGCATGAATATTTTAAAGTGTGTCATTTCCGTCCCAGACACGTATAGACACCCATGCTTGCCTGACATGTAGTAGATAATCTGAAGCAGTGTTGGATTCTATGAATCTAAGAACTTTCATATTGGAGCCATATCACTTTAAAGAAGACTTATAGATCGTGCATGGAGTCACGCATTGCTTTGAAAAAATAAGAAAAACATGTCGACGCCTCAACGTCAGAGAGTATTATGCTAATAGAACCTAAATGCTTAGTAAACATGTTACAACCTTCATAGACTTGTAATTAACAAGGTATTATATTGAACTTTCAAAAAAAAATTTGAATATGAGTAGTTGATTTGAATCTATTGTTTTAATCATCATCATTTTTCATTCATTTCAACTTATAATAAATTACGTTGTAATGATTATGAGTATTGATGTGTATTGCATATGACCACATGCATAAACAAGCATATTTATGTCTCTGTGTTCCCAAATCCTACTCTCTAAGGATTTGTCGTGTCTGTGTCATGTAGTATTTGTATCTCATGCCATATCCTGTATCTATGCCCATGCTTCATAAACAAGGATTCTCTCTTGTAGGTTGTTAATCAATTTCCCAAAATAATGCATTTTCCTGTTTTATGAGATTTTCATAACTTTTTTTTCCAGTGGATGCTTACGCAATACTGACAAACTTCATGGCATTCCGAAGATGATCCTCTCGAATTGTGAACCCCACTTTATGCAATCATTATTTTGACAACCCTTCAAAACTCTAATTTAGGTCATCCTAGGATCTAAAAAAGGGACAATTAGGTTTTAAAATGTTAACAGAAGATTTATGTTAACACTAGAGATGTTGTGGAGAAACGTTAGCCCTAGGAGCATGATGCACTTTAAACACAAAACTAAGAACCAATTTAACCTAAAAGCTTAGCTTATATTTAAAACCTATCATGCTCTCTGGGGCCCGATGTATCTCTCCAACAAACAGTATCAAAGCTTGCATCAATGAAAACCTGGGATTTCTTTCAGCACGTGAGTTTTCCCAAAGGGAGTGATTATTTATCCACGTGGAGATTGTTAGTGGGTGAATATTCACCAAGGTGGAGATGGTTAGTTTTGGCTCATATGGTAGACTTTTTAAGAGGGAAATTTGGCGAACGTTGTGGAGTAAGCATCGAAAAGGCTAGAGGCCAAGGCCCATGGAGTGGAGTGAGCAAACTTCACTCCAAATGAATCACGAACTAAAATGATTTGGTACTGTTGGCGGAAATTTTCTTTTATTGAGGATGATCTTTCATAAAGAGGGATCCGCATATGTAAACTACAAAAGACATAAGACGTGGCCTTTACAAAGCTGTATTTTATTTTCAATAAAAGATAAGACGCGATTTTTAATTCGCGAATGAAACTGAAATATGAATCTCTTTCTCTAGATTTACAGACTTAATAAAAAGTGGGCCCTACAGGGTCTCATTATCGCACCCAAGCATATTATGCAAGAAGCGAACATGCCATTACACCAAAACTGCAAATCTAAATTCTGAAATTCACATTCCGGTAACAGTCTGAAAGAGCCGCGAATCTAAATTTCGAGATCCGCATTCCAGCTATAATTCCACCAAAACTGCGAATTTAAAATTTGAGATTCGCATCCCAATAGCAGTCTGAAAGAACTGTGAATCTAAAATTTGAAATTCGCGTTCTGATTGCAATTTAAAAAAAAAACACGAATCTAAAGATTAAGATTCGTGTTTTGCTCTTCAGTTACGATCCAAACGATTAAAAAACATCGGTTGCAAATTCTGAAAATTTAATACAAATCCTCCAGACCAAAAAAGCAGAAAATTAATTCTCGGATCGTGGAGGCCATCAGTTGGACAGTTACATCTACTCAAAAGCCTCCAAAGAGCCATTCCAGTTGTAATCTAAAAGAGCCATCTGCGAATCTAAACTCTGAGATCCGCGTTCCAAATGTAATCTAAAAAAACCGTCTACGAATCTAAAGTCTGAGATCTGCATTTCGGTTGAGATTTAAAGAAAACATGAATATAAAACTTGATATTTGCGTTTCACATTTCAGTTACGATCCAGAGGATTAAAAACGTCGGTTGCAAATTCTGGAGATTTAATACAAATCCACCAGACCAAAAAATGAAAAATTAATTCTCAGATCATAGAGGCCAACGGTTGAATAGTTACGTCAACTCAAAAGTCTCTAAATCTCTATAAATAGCATAAGTTAAAGTAGAAAAGGGGATCCTGGAGATCAATATTATAGAGAGAGCCATTTTCTATCCAAATGCTGGTGTTATCGGTGATCTGAAACTCCTGCCAGCTAAAATCATATACAGAGTGTTAACGGAGAGCAAGATCGTCCTCTACAACTACTCTAGAGCCCAACTTTAAACAAAGAGAAAATTAAATTTTTCCTCATCTTCTGTAAACGGGAAACCGTTGAAATTGTAATCATTTATTGAAAAAGTACAATAGAGAATCATTTACGATTTTATGGCGTACAGAAAATTGGCAACTCCGCTCGGGACACCTATCATCACTGATGATAAGGTTGTAACTCAATCTGATAATATTTCATTTGGCAGCATGGTCGAATCACTCATTATTTAGTTCGATCAAGAGAAATATAAAGAATTCCTCTCCTTTGACTCCAGAAGCTCTACTTCCTTGCGAAGATGCCATAAGATTTCTAACAACTCAACCTCTAAAGAGGTTTCGAAGACAAAAGTTCAATCAAAAGACTCCTCAGACCACTCTGATCTCAAAAGAGAATCATCTCCTTCACCAGCACAAAACTTAGGACTTGCTCCAATCAAGACCCATGAGGATCTCCTCGAGAAGATGGATCAGGATCTCCATAATAACAAGGAAAAACGACCATTTTCTGATTGTCAAGAAAATAACTCAGAAAACAAAGTTTCTCTCACCCGCACGATGAGAATAAACTTACAAAGAAACAGGGCTCACGCTTTCTGCAAAACCATGAAGCAACAAGAGCCTGCTGAACTACAGTCACAAAGACGTACAGTTCAAGTATGGAAACCAAAGAGCGAAATGGTGATTCCAGACGATAAAAAGAAAAATCAAGATGCAGATAGATTTACTCGTGTTTCATATAAAAAACACCGTACACCCACCAAATTTATTTATAATTATAAACGCGCAGTTTACATTCGCGTTCCACAAACCAGACGAGGGCCCGACCCTCATGCCTTGGGAGATAAACGTGATGTTCAAGATCGCATTTTCACAAATAGACGCGAACCGCAAATTCCCGTGCCAACAGAAAAGCACAGTTTTCAAAAATGCGCTTCTAAAGAAAAACCAGCCTTTAAAGCTCGTGCTCCAGAAGTTCACTCATCCACTACTACGACTAAAGTAAAATTTGCTCCTGAAATTTTCAAAGGGATAGAAATTCCAATCCCGAAGATATCATTTGGAGGCAGTGATACTTCCATTAGCAAAACAATGAGCTCCGATACAAAAGACCTCAGAGAATCTCTCAATGAAAAGAGAGAAAAATCCCGAATGTCTCATTGTCATTGTGAGCAGTTAATCGATGCAGTATTATCACATTGCCAATGTATGACAACTCCTGCTAAACAATCAGTTTTCAACCGACTTACTACGTTTTCGTCTTAGCCATAAAAAGGAGACGACGTAACAAGCAGGAATTTTATGAGCCTAAATACCCCAAAGTATCATCTAATATGATAAGTTTCGGGAAGGAAAAGAAAAAGAAAACAGAGAAATTTCCTGGAAAGGATTCCCCTGATTCCGAACATTCTTCAGGTTTAAAGAATGTATTCAATGAGATGCGGGGTATTTTTCAGAACACCCGACTAAGGAAAGGAGTAACAGTGTCATTAGACTACAAACAAATTATTGGAGTCTCTTCTGATAAAGAAGATACAGTAAATTCAGCTCTGACTAAGTCTCAGACATCGGACTCATTCTTTGAAAGGTTCGTATCCGTGTATATGGCGCAAAATACTCCAGAAGAATTTATGAAGAGGATGGATGAACAGGATAAGACTATCCAACAATAGTAAAATACTATCAATAAAATCAGAGATATGCTTTATGTTTTATTGGACTTGGAAAAAGCAAGAAGAAACGATAAAGGAGAATCTTCTTCTAAAGTTTCACGCACTCCAAGAAATGATAAAAGGAAGAATACAAAAGAATCATCTCGCGTTCCTCCTACGGATGAAAATGAAAATAATGAGGATCGTCCGGGAGAAAAAGATAAAAGAAGGAAATAAAGTATCGCCTTTAGGTACATATTCTGGAGTTGGAGTAGAAGGAAATATTTCTAAAGAAAAAAGAGATAAATGATTAAATAATGATAAAAGAAATGAAAATGACATAAATGGGTCAAGTTTATAATAGATCTTGAGATTGAGAACTGGATTCTCCAGGACCATACACCTCGGCTCTCTCTTCTACTGTTAGAAATGTATATTTACCATTGTCTGATGGAGGAATAGAAGAGCGAATGACATCACTATCATCATTATCATCATCATCACTCATAACTTAAATTACTAGAGGAATAGAGGCGGGAGATTCCTTTTGCACAAATTGAAGTGGACTCTCTGAAGAAGGCAGCAATAAGAAGAAGCCCAATTGCTGGTGCAGTAGAAGGAACTTCTATGGTAGGATCGCTGGGAAAAACAGATCCTTGACTTCGACGCTTTTTAGATGAACGAGGAATCAAATTCGCATCATCGTCATCTTCTTATTCTTCCCCAGCAGTTTTGAAGGTTGCACTAAGTATTGTAGCGCCAGCCGCAGCTAATGCATCTTGTGAAATGATGGGCAGATCACTGAGACGTCTTAACCTCTTCCTTTTGTAAAAAATCTTCTTAGAAGAAGATTTTGATTGAGGAGAGGTTGGAATGGTGGGAGACACAGGTTGATCTATTGAGGCCATGGTAGTATTGTCTTCATCCCTTGATAAGACTTCTTCAATGTCAAATTCTTCTATTCCAGCTACTTTAGTGCTACCTGCATATTTCTTCTGAGCATACCATGCTCTAATGTCTCTCAAACAAGTAAACCTTGCATCGAAGTTATGAGGTATAGGATGAACAGCAAAATACCATTTGCAAAACCTGAATCTTATAGACGAATTTGGAGTCTTGAGTGGAAGATTGAACTTGGTTTTTGTGCCACCAGAGATGAAATGAAACCAAGCTCTGCCCTCAAAAAGATTTCCAGTAAAACTCATGTTCGTATTTGGGTTTCCAATATATAACTGATCATACCCAAACTGTCGAGAAAAGCGAATTGAGTAATAAGGTTCAATGTAATAGCGGTTCCCTAAGCGGAGAACCAAGTGCCCTGAACGGATATTTATTAACCACCAGAAGCACCCAGGAGAAAGAGTTGTGAATTTATCAGCACCAGCTACATATGTGAATTCTTCTTCATAACCAGCATTTGGAAAATAAGAAAAACACCTGAATAATTCATAATTAGCATGGTATCGAAGTGTTTTGCGAACGGTAGCCATATAACTTCCTTTCCAGTGGGATTTCTCCTAATGCTGAACCTTTGGAGAGCTCAAATCTACTTGAGCATCAATTGGACTCATCAATGAAGAACAGTGCAGAACTATCCAAACTATCTAATAAGTATATGAAAGTTCCACCCGCGGATTTGGAGTCTTGACTATCAGTTTTCCTTCATTATCACGATCCTTCTTGACATTGCAAAATCTAGTAATTAATTTTCTTAAGCCACTTTGGATTCCACAAACCATTGCTGGCAATAAACTGAGTGAATGGCCGAATGCTAACAAAACTGCCGGATATACCACTCCAATTGGAAGCATTTCTTGTGAAGGAATCACACACTTTTTCAACCATAACATCAGGAAAGCCGCCAATAAAGCAGGGTCTGATATGGGTTGTAAAGCCTGATAATGAAAACTCTCAAAAGATATACCAGCCTTGAAAACATTCTCATCTGATTCAGCAACATACGCATCTGTTCCACATTGGACAATCCTCTCTTCAACCTCCTCAAAAATTAGAGAAAGACGTGTTAGGTCAGGATTGTTCTTTGAAAACTTTGGAAAAAGATACTGCAGCTATTTCTTTTGTTTCACATTTCGAGTGTTAGAAATGTGAGCACAGATATGATAGTGGTAGAGCAATTCCTAGTAAATGTCATAAATCATGGGATCCCGAGTTTTCAATAAATGGAGTTCTTCTGTGGGGACGTATTCTTCATAAGGAATGTCTCCCATGGGTAGTCCTCAAATCTCATACATTTTATGAAGGGCAAGCTCTAACTCACCTCGGGGTGTAAAGAAAGTGCAAGTATTAAGATTGTACAATTCCAATAAGGAAAAGAAATAAAATCTGCTAGGAGGAATTTCACACTGAACCGCCCTGATGGCACAATAAAGATTCGCGTACTTCAATTGATCCTCAAAAACTTTGAAGAAGAAATTTACCAAGATCGCTCATTCTCCCTTAGGAGAACAATGGATCCATCCAGTAGAGCAAAAGTTTTAAACTGGAAATTCTCCTTGTGCATCAATAAAGCATATAAGAAAGTTCGGGCAATTACTGGAGTCTCAACCACAGAGAGGTCTTGCTAAAAAGATCCTGAAAATAATCCGCAAAAATATTTTCCAGTCGAACGAGGAAATGCACGTTGTGCACTAAATCCACCAAGCAAAATGTCGTCTTGCTGTTATTTAAATGTCAATCCATAATTCTTGGAATAGAAAGGGACTGAAAGTACAAGAATGGATAAAATCTCTCCATATCATGAAGAAACAAGTAATGACCGTTAATCTGACGAAGCCACTTATAGACCTCATCATCTAAACAATCATTGGGGATTGAGACATGATCACCAAACAAAAAAGGAGGCTTGTTCAATAAATTCCTATTTTTTTCTTTAAAAGGGACAGTAGTTATAAATTCCCGCAATGTAGAACGAGTAGGGTTTAAGATTCTACTCTTTCTCTCTCAACCATCAGATGCTGCACAGGCTGGAAAGATGGGACCGAGCCTAAATTGTTTCTTGCCATCATATTCTCCTGTATGATCAAAGTAATGATTTTTTGGCTAAGGATTTAAGGTGTAATTCACTGTATGAAGAAAAGAAAGAGTTAAAACAAAATAGTGAAAAGGAAGATACTTTTTTAGGATTAAAGTATAAATCCAAATATAATACAAAGTAAGAGAATGACCTCCAACCAGAGGCTCCTGTCGGACCACTATAGCGCTAAAAGTAGCTCGAGGATTTTGGGAACTACTACCGGACGGACCAGAGATGAAGCCTTCTTCGTCATCTTCTTAGAAGATTCTTAAGAAAAATTGAGGATAAGAGAATATTTGAAGATGAGTTTTGAGAGTATAGAAAAAGTCTGAAGTTCAAACTTTTCAGAAAGTGTTAAAATATATTTCAAATGAGATTTTATAGCAGATGATTTGACAGATGAGATTTCTGGTCCGAATCTCGTAAGGATTTCCTCATTAATGAAGCTCAGAAAACGCCTCGATCTCTACGCCAGAAAATTAGTAACTTTCTGGATATACCGCAAAAGGAGCGAGATCCGCGGCTCTAATACATAGTCGTGCTCCATGCAAAGACGCGAGATCCGCAGCTCCAATGCAGCGTCGGGCGTTTTCCAAAAGCGTGAAATTCGCAATTCTGATAAAAGGTCGTATTTTCTCTCAAAATGCGAAGATTGTATTTCGGCCAAAATTATCCAAAGTATTTCAAAATACTTTTAAAACTATGGAGTTTTGAAAATTTTGGAGGGAGTTTTGTTGGCGAAAATTTTCTTTTATTGAGGATCATTTTTCATAAAGAGGGATCTGCATACGTAAATTACAAAAGACATAAGACGTGGCCTTCACAACGTTGTACTTTATTTTCAATGAAAGATGAGACGTGATTTTTAATTCGTGAATGAAACTGAAGTGTGAATCTCTTTATCTAAATTCACAGACTTAATAAAAAGTGGGCCCTACAGGGTCTCATTATCGTGCCCAAGCATATCATGCAAGCGAACATGCCATTACACCAAAACTACAAATCTAAAATCTGAGATTCACATTCTGGTTACAGTCCGAAAGAGTCGCGAATCTAAATTTCGAGATCCACGTTCCAGCTGCAATTCTACCAAAACTGCGAATCTAAAATTTGAGATTCGCATCCCAGTAGCAGTCTGAAAGAACTGTGAATTTAAAATTTGAGATTCGCGCTCTGATTGCAATTTAAAGAAATGCGAATCTAAAAATTGATATTCGTGTTTTGCTTTTCAGTTACGATCCAGAGGATTAAAAAACGTTGGTTGTAAATTCTGGAGATTTAATACAAATCCTCCAGACTAAAAAAACAAAAAATTAATTCTCGGATCATGGAGGCCATCAGTTGGATAGTTACATCAACTCAAAAGCCTCCAAAGAGCCGTTCCAATTGTAATCTAAAAGAGCCGTCCGTAAATCTAAAGTCTGAGATCCGTATTCCGGATGTAATCTAAAAAATCCGTCCGCGAATCTAAAGTCTGAAATCTGCATTCCGGTTGTGATTTAAAGGAAACGCGAATCTAAACCTTGAGATTCGCATTCTGCATTTCAGTTAAAATCTAGAAGCAAATTCTGGAGATTTAATACAAATCCACCAGACCAAAAAATGAGAAATTAATTCTTAGGTCGTGGAGGCCAACGGTTGAACGGTTACATCAACTCAAAAATCTCCAAATCTCTATAAATAGTAGAAGCTTAAGCAGAAAAGGGGATCCCGGAGATCAATATTATAGAGAGAGCCATTTTCCATCCAAGTACTGGTGTTATCAGTGATCTGAAACTCTTGCCAACTAAAATCTTATACAGAGTGTCAACGGAGAACAAAATCGTCCTCCACAGCTACTCTAGAGCCCAGTTTTAAACAAAAAGGAAATTAAATTTTTCTTATTTTCTGTAAATGGAAATCCATTGAAATTGTAATTCTTTATTGAAAAAGTTCAATAGAGAACCATTTACGATTTTATGGTGTATAGGTATGCAGGGGTAACCCCGCAATAAGGAATGGTTCCAAAAAGGTATATATGTAACTACACATGGGACACCCTATTTATAGGCGTTTGCAACTCTAATTGATGAATATAGTGAAAAGAGGTTCCGTTTGCAGTTGAAACATAACTGATACAAGTGGTTCTCAGCTTTGTATTTAAAATCCATCACGCTCTGAAGGTGATCTAAAGTTCTCTGCAACAAATAGTATCTGAGCCTAAGTTGTAGCCCAAGGAGAGTGAAGTCAATGTGAAGCCCAAAAAGTGGAGGGTGACTTTAGTCGGTTTTCCCATGAGCCGTCACATGGATTTTTTGTATCCATGGTGCAGAAATGGTTGCTGATTTACCAAAGTCAAGATCGCCAACGAATGTTTGGTGCCTGGGAGTCCATAGTTTCCGTAAATGATTGCAATATACTCGCAATGAAAGAGAAGTTCATTCATATGTGAGTAAAGTCTCATATCAGATAAAACAAAATAAGTTTATGAATTTAAATGGAAAATTGAGACCACTACCTATTAGCATAAATTTTTGGATTGGATTGGTTCTCAGCTTTGCGTTTAAAGCCCATCATACTTCCAAGGAGGCTCAATGTTCTCCACAACAGGAGATATTCAACAAGCAACAATATCCCTTGGAACCTTAGACTAGGACATGCAGAATTTACCTAAACGTGGTCAACAAATTGTTGCAACTCTTGTAATTTGACACCAAAATATGGAACATATGGAGCTCTTCTGAAGGAGCTCTAGAGTTAAAAGCCTTTTTATGTGCTTCCAGTAGTGACATAAGAAAGTAAGTCGGAAAAACAAAAAGAAAAACGAATAAAAACGGAGTCTAGAGTTCTATCACATCTCTCCAAATATTTTATAGGTGAAAAGATGGTGAAAGTGAGGAAGACAAAGACAGAAGCAAGTAGGGAAAGGGAGGAAAAGGAAATATTAACCTCTACAAGCCCCTAACTTCAATCAAACTTTGGTGATTCAATATTTCTTTTAAACTTTTTTCTAGGTTTTTATGGGATGGAAAGGTACTATAAATCTGAATAACTTACCTGATCTTAGTTGCAAATTTGGGATAATGGGTATTGTTTATTAGACAATAACTGAATGGGCACTGTTTGCAGAAAGCATACCTGATAATACTACTTTTCTTCTATCTCTTCCCGCTTGAGCTATTTTCTTCTACCTATTACTGCTTGTATCAGAATAAAGGAAGATCTCACTTCTATATCCCCTAATATTATCCATCAAAATGGTCTACAACATGTCATCATTTAAAATGACATCGCCATAAATAAGCCCATTTAGACGCTTTTCATTACGAGTCTTATGGGCTATAGCAAATAATTTTGGCTTCAGCCTTGTGTGTCAATCACCAGCATATATCCTTTTTATGTAGTCTATGAAGTATAATTCGAATAACAGGATTACCTCCAACCAGTAGTCATTGGCATGAGTACTCACACGCAAAGGTTCTCTTCACTCTAAGAGAGTGTCAGAGGACACTTCAAAATATATAAATATTAGCTCGATACTGTCCTGCACTTTCATCATCAAACACAAAGCTAATGGAGTGGCAGATGCATACACCAAAGGGCCTATTGCTAGGTCATACGTTTTGGGATGCTACAAGAAGTCTATAAAAAATTAAATATAAATCCCTCCTGATCAAAATGTTTCTCTTCAAATCTTTCTCATAAGATGACTCTCTAAGGACAACCAACTAAGATCAGCCAAAAAGACAACCAAGATCAGCCAATAAGATAACAGTCTTCAAATCTTTCTTCTAATATGTGACTATCTTTAAGGACAATCGTCATGAAAGAACACCGGCTTGCCTCTTGTGGGAGAGAACTTATCAGCCAATCACCAGGAATGCATCATGATATCTCCTTTTATGCTAAGTTTCCACGCACTTTGGCTAGTTTGGGTATTCGTATAGGAATCGAGCAATGGCTTCTCATGCAGCTATGCATATCTCCTAATCCTCACAACAACAATTATAAAAAGAATTATACCTTTGATGCTCTTGATGCTTCTCAACTTCTTCATCTCTTACCATTTCAACAATCTCCATTGACCAAAGGTTGAATTGAATCATACAGTCAAAATTTGTCACCTCCAAAGAAAAAATATTCATCATACAATCAAAAGGGCAACACTAGGCATAGCATCAAAAAATTTAGCTGCTCATCCATTAAAGGGCCAAAATTGATACAACCAAAACCCTCCCAGAGCTTTCTAATCCTTCATCCGAGATTTCAATCAAAACCCATCAAAGAATCAAGCAAATAAGCAAAACCAAGAAACCTAATCATCAAAAATATATTTTTAAAATAAAAAATAAAAAAAAAATCCAAACTTTTTCAAGTGATTAAGAAACGAACCTAGGAGCGAAGCAAAGAGAACACGAAGAGACAAGAAAAAAATTTCTCCTTTGTTCCTTTCTTCTTCTTAATCTTGTTCGATGGATAGCTTGGCATCTGCTAGAGAGAGGGAGAGTGGTGCGACATTAAAAACGCGTGCTTTGAGAATAAAATAAATAAAAAAGACAGCTTGGGAGTCGTGGTGTTTATTTTATTTTAAGGGTTATTCACAGATACATCCCTTATATCGTTATAAATTATAATTTAGTTCCTCAAATCATATTTAGAATTTAGTCTCCAAATACCAATTTAGTCTCCCAGTTTATATTTTGGTCCGATTTTTCCGTTTTACCCCTGATTTCCTTCACTTAATTTTTCCTTCTCTCTTTTCCCTATCTTCTTAGTTCTAATTGGGTTTTCTGTTCTTCTTCTTTTCTCTCTTTATTCATTTATTAGATTTTCTCTTTATATTGAGACCAAATATATTATTCTCCACTAAATATAATAAAGCTATAAATGAATTTATCCAATATAGAGAGGGAGAACCCAATAAATGAATTTATATTGAGACTTAAAGGTTTAATACATTTAATGGAGAATAATATATTTGGTTTCAATATAAAGAGAGAGAATCCAATAAATGAATAGAGAGAAGAGAAGAACATAGGAGAATCCAATAAGAAGAGAGGGGAAAAGGGAATAAGGAATTAAGTGAAGGAAACCAGTAATAAAACGAGAAAATAGGACTAAAATATTAAGTGGGAACTAAATTATAGTAATTAAAGGATTTGGGGACTAAATCTAAATATGAAAATTTGGAAGACTAACTTCTAATTTATAAAGCTGTAAGGGACAGATCTGTAAATATCCTTTATTTTATTGATTATTAAAATGCTTTTATTGAAGAAACTAAGGGCAAATAATTGTAATTAAAGGTGGGCAACTATTGTGGGCATCTTAGTGGGAAAGGGGAATTTTGGGAAAATTTTATTTGCGCACGCATTTTACTCTAAGCGCCCTGATTCCTCTTTACACCAAATTCATATTTTGAAATAATATCATTTTACTTTCTGCGTCCAAAAATTTTTCCAAAAATACCCCTCATCTTTTTCTCTAACTGTTCTTCCGTCCAATTCTATTTAGCAAAAAAATATTTTGGTCCGGTATTAATACCCGACCAAGAAACATACTGGTCGGGTATTAATACCCAACCAAGAAACATACTGGTCTGGTATCAATACCCGACCAGCAAGCGAAGTCTTAAAAAAAACTAATTAACGATAAATTTCAAACAAATACGTATAAAACCTAAAAAAAAATTCAAATCGTACCTTAGATTTGTTCTCTGACATTAATTACATGTTGGAATTTTCTATTTGCATAAGAAAACTCAAATGCAAATTCCAAACTCAAATTTCACTTGTCATGGTAAAATCGAAGAATTTAAAATTCTTCTAATCTTTTCAGGAACGTTAATGTAAAAAATTTTAAGGGGTCAAGAAATCAAATAGATGATTTTGTAAGAGATGTGTTTTTATTAAATACCAAAAAAATCATTTAGGGTTTTGGAGAGAAAATAGAGGAAAATGAGTCGTAGTTCCAAATTTTAAAAAGTCTTAGTTTGGAATTTATAAGGGTAACTTAGTCCAAAAAAATAATGGTAAAGTTGTACTTATTTATAAGTTTTAAAACCGTGCGCTAAGAATAAAATGCTGTGTACAAATAGAATTTTCCGAAATTTTGAAGTGTTGAAAGTTAAATAGAGAGTGAAAGAATCGGGGCAGAATAAGTCCATGGGGGAGTGGGCCCATAGATAATGAGGCGTAATTAGTAATTAGCCGCAAAATGATAATACAATTTGAGATGAACAGCGACCAAATCGACCTCCTACAATCAGAGTCTTATAAGTAAATTGATAATCAATCGGATATGATCAGAATATCATCGGAGTCGGTTGGAGTTAGTCCACTGGAACCGAATGTGATTCTCTAGAAAAAAAAATTAATATTACATGCCATGTTCCTACATGCAAAGAGAGAAAATTAAATTTGGGCATGGGAAATTGGAAAGAGAAAAAATTAATGTTGCATGCAATTTTTGTGCTGCAAATAGGAAAAATTAAATTTGGACTTGGAAAATTTAAAAGAGAAAAAATTAATGATGTACACAATGCTTCCTAAAATAAATTTTGACTTGGAAAATTGGAAAGAGAATAAATTAATGATGTATGCTTAGTTGTTGTATGCCTAAAAATGCTGCTACATGCAATATGCAATGCTTCTTTGGCGCCCAAAACTCAATTTGTTTTTGGTAAATGAGTATTAAAAAAATTGAATTAGAATAGTTTAGCAGATGAATTGAAGAAAAAATTCCAAATCTGTCCGACTCCGACGAACTCCGACAGTATTCGACCAACAAAGGATAAGTCAAAGTTCAATTAGTTTTGGCCAAGCATACTGGTCAGAGTTTTGCTTCCTCTGCCTAATCGAAATCCAACAAATTACTCCGAAATCCGACAAACTACTCCGAAATCCAACAACTCCGACCAATTGTTCACCCCTAAATACAATGAATCGATAAAATACTAAATAAAGATATCTTTCATAATTCTATGGGTCATTCTATTTCTTTCAGCATTTTTCTATAACAAAATTTTAAATACATTCACCAATTTTCGAGAACATGTCATTATAATTTATTGACAAATTTATCTCCATCTTCTTTAATCTTATTATAAGATTCGTTTTTTACTTTTTTTTTATCATGCTTTTTTTTAATCTCTTCCACATTAATACTTTAATAATTCCCATTACTCCAAGATAAAAAAAAATTCAAATCCTAACAATTCTCAATAATCAAAATATAAAATTAAAATCAAAAAATAAATTAGAAGTAATTAAGATAATTACTCCTTTAGAAGTTTTTTGAAAGAGGGTCTTGAGAGAGGGCAAGGCCGGTCAAGCCGCTGGAAAGAGGTCGGTGGGGAGGGTTGAACCGCCAGGAGGAAGCTACAGTTTAAAATACGTCACAAACTACTTCGTCTATGCTGCGCTATTGATTTATCAACGTGGAAAAAGAACCTTTTAGAGCTTCTAGAAATGGGAATTTCTAGGGCAGCACGCCTCTTTTTTTTTTTTTTGTCTCCTGGTGAGCCCACTCTTTTTTTTTTTAAAAGAGCGATTTTTCTTAGTGAGCACATTCAAAATTTCTCAACTTCCCTTTCCTATTTCTCCCTCCATTTCTTATCTTTTCCCTCGTACTTAGATTTTAATCATACCCTGCCTCCATTTCTCCCCCAATTCAGCCACGCAGTCGTCTCCCCTGCTCTGGTCCCGCTGCACAGCCCCCTCCTCCTTTCTCGATTCAATTTTTTTTTTTTTAGGTCTCAGCATCTCGCATAGGTGAAAATAGAGGAGAGTTGTGGGAGAGCTGAGGGAGAGAAGAATGTGGCAGTTTTGTCTAAAAAAATGAAGGCAAACTTGAAATAAACATAAATATGTTAAGTGGGCTCACTGGGAAAAAAAACTGTGCTCCTTTAGAAACTCCCCTAGAAATGCATTAGACAGACTATTATGCTAATAATATTAGAAAATAAAAACTTTTGGCGTTAAGAATTTGAGGTGTGGATACGATATTTTCATAGTTTTTTTTTCTAGTCAAACTTATACATACACATTTTTTACAAAATTGAGTTTCTATCAAGAGTCGAACTCAGAATCTCTAGCAAACTGAAGAGAGGTGATACCACTTGAACGAAGGCTCAATGGCCAATATTTTCATAGTTATGAAGTGGAGTAAACAACAACTAACTACATTCTTATAGTTTTTGCTAATTACATCCTCCCGTAGTTATATTAGCAGAGATATCAAAAAATCACAAGACGTCCAATTGTGAAGACTAAAAAACAAATCCAAATAAGTATTAAATGTTTTATAAAGCAAAAATAAATATGCTATTAGTGTTCGCTATAAAAATCAAATTCTATTCTCATAGTTTTGATTACAATAAGAGCGTATTTGTTTGCAAGAAAGTACAATGGAAGTAGTGAAAATAATGCTACTTTCACTATTTTAAGTGTTTGTTTGGCTAAAAAATAAGTTGGAAGTTACTTCTTATTTGGTAATGTAGCACTTTATTTTCAAGTTTTTCTTCCACACAATTTGGCTTGAAATAACTCTAAGAAGTAGAGGATCAAGAAAAAAAATTTTATTGCATGTCATAATCACCATTCACAAGTTATATTTTAAACATAAAAACTAATAAAATAATATAATTATTATTTTATTTAATCAATTAAATTGTATTACTTTAATTTCATAATACACTTTCATCTTCTAAAAATTAGCAAACAAATATAAGAACAAATCACTTCTTCTACTTCTATTTTGAAAATTACTTCTTAATTTTTTCATTCACTTGTACTTCCACGGACCAAATACACCCTAAATCAAAAGGGAAAAAAAAAAGGAAAGAAACAAAAAATTACAAGAGAAGGGGACATTGATATATGACTCATTTTTGTTTAGTGTTGCACGCTTTACGTGGTTATGCGATATCTACCTTGTATCTCATTGATGATCTGCAAACCCAATTAGGGTGGAGAAAAACTTGCATGAGTAAGCAAAATTATCTAAGGGTGTGTTTGTTTGTATGGAAGGAGAATATAAGTATTGGAAGTAAGGCTACGTCATTTATTTGTTTAGTCAAAAAGAGAATTGAAAGTTACTTCCACTATAACAATATGGATTTTATGTGGCACTCATACTTTCGCTTTTCTCTTTCTCTCATTTTTAGTTGGAAGTACTCTTGAAACTTAAAGAATAAGATAAGATATTATCTTTATTAGTTTCTCATAATTAATTTTAATTCTACTCAAATAACTTAATATAATAAAACTATTATTTATTTTATTTGATGATAAAATAATATTTTTCCTATACTACTTCTTACTTTTAAGAGTGAACACACAAACATTTGAACTTTATTAAAAACTCTCATTCAAAACTTCAATTTTGGAAACTATTTATATTTTTCTTCCTTACTTCACCCATTTACTAGAACCAAATAGGGCCTAAGAGTTCCTCTCTAAAAATAATCAAGGGTACTTCTTCCTCTCTTCTTATGTAATTTTATAGGCCAATAAAATTTGATCACTTTTCTTCTCGAATAAGGTTGGAAATCACTTTTCTTTTTATAATGGGCTGGAAATCCTTTCTTTTTAGTGATAGGATTGGAGATCCAATTTTCTTGTAGGATAAGACTATAAATCTCATTTTAGTATAACGATAAAATTAGGGATACATTTTTCTTTTAGGGTGTATGTTTGCATGGAAGTAGAGAGGAAATAGTGGAAGTAAAACTATTTCTTCCACTTCATGTATTTGTTTGGTCTAGAATTAAAGTGGAAGTTACTTTTACAATAATGAGGTGAATCCTATATGACAACTCAACTTCTCAAATCTACTTCATGTGTATTTTGAGTGGAAGACAGTTGGAAGTAAAAAGTATTAATAATTTATTATTTTTTGTTTTATCCTTCTTTTGTTTCTTTCAAGAAATAATTATTTTATTTTTTTTCCATCACTTTCTTCTTCTAAAAACTAAGAAACAGATACTAGAAGTATTAGAAGTGTGATACTTCTAACTCTTTATTTTTGAAAGTAACTTCTAATTTTATTCCTTACTTCTACTACTTCAAATACCCAAACACACCCTGAATTGATTAAATAAAACAATAATTATATTATTTTATTAGTTTTTATGTATAAAAATATAATTTTTGAATGATAATCATGATATGCAAATAAAAAAATTAATTTTTTACCTTGATCATCTATTTCCTATAGTTTTTTCAAGTCAAAAGTACGAGGGATAAAGTTTGGAAGTAAGGTGCCACATAGGCGCCATATCAGTATTTAAGAAGTAACTTCTTACTTATTTCTTGATCAAACAAATAATTGAAGTAGTGGAAGTAACCTTATTTATACTACTTCCATGCAAACAAATACACCCTAAGACTGGAAATTGCTTTCCTTCTTATGATGGGTTGAAAATTCTCTTTCTTTTTAGTGATAAAACTGGAGATCCACTTAGGATAAGGGCTACAAATCTCCTTTTTGCATAACAATAAAAATGGGGATACATTTTCCTTTTAAGATAAGTTTAGAAATCCACTCTCCTTTTAGTGATAAAATTAGGATCCACTTTCTTTTTAGGATAGGAGTGGAAATCGCACTTTAGTGAAAATTTTCCATTCTACAAATATATTATATATTCTAGAATATATTTCAGTGTAAGAAAATAAAGCATAGCTAAATTTTGCATCAAACCATATGATTCCTCTTCGCATGGAATAACCAAAATGTTACACTGCTTGCTTTTCTAGTGAATTGAAGAGACTTCAGCAGTATTTTGCCTCCTTCACCTCTCTTTGTTTCTTTGTGGGTTGCTCTCCCTATGTTTGTTGGTCCAGACTGGCTGCTTTGCCTTGAACACCTCCCCTTTCTTCTTCCTACCCATCTTGCTTGGCTTACTCCTTCCCTTGGTCTTATTTTTAAATTTTTTGCTCTAAGCTCACTTAATCGCCTCTTCCATCTCTTCCTCCGACTCTATTTTACTGGGTTTCTCGCTAGACCTTGTTAAGAAATTCATTTGAGAATATAGTCCGGCATCGGATACAACAAAAAAATTCATGATTTCAAATATAAAGTTGGGGTTTCTACCTAACAGTTTAAATTTTTTGATTGGATTGGTTTTCAGTTTTGTGTTGAAAGTTTATCATGCTCCCGAGAGGGTCTGATATTTCTCCCCAATAACCGGTATTAAACTCCAAGTTGTAGCCCAAGAGGAAGTGAAACTAGACTTTGTTTGGAGCCTCTACCTATCAAACGTTTCTCCCTAACAGTCCTCGATAAATTTATTGCACCAATCTTTCTGGGATCCAGCATTAGGGTCTTTGGCGGAAACAGATTGTATAAATGGTAGTTTTACTTAAAATTTTGGAGAGCTTACTGTTCAATTTAAGGATGTGAATCGTAGTTTTATGTGTATAATTAAAGAATCTGAAGTAAAAAAATTTAAAGAGAATAAAATTAAGAAATGTTGTTCATCCAGATGAGATTCATATTGAGTTATGGAGAAATTTAGGAGAAATAGGTGTGAAGTGATTAACAGAGTTCTTTAACAAGATTTTGCAAACTAAAAAGATGCCAAGCGATTAGAGAAAAAGTACTCTAGTACCTCTATATAAAAATAAAAGTGATATTTAGAGTTGTTCTAACTATAGTGTAATAAAATTCATGTATCACACTCTGAAGTTTTAGAAAAGGATAATTAAACATAAATTGAGACAGACTTTTATGGGTGTGAGGTGTTTTCTCAGTACTGTACTGCAATATTTCTTTGCTGTCTCAGAAAGAAAATTGCAATTTTTTTTTTTTTTTGTTTTTGCAGAATCAGGATTTGGGGCAGCCTAATTTCAGTGCTAGTTTATTGTGTTCGCTCGGTGTTATTATGAACTTTGATTAAGACTTGGACGAGGTGACCAGAGCGATGGATATCACTACCATGCAACAGTATTGACAATATAAAGGAAGTATAGTGCATAAAACACACAAGGGAAGCCTTCCCATAGTTTGATGGAGCACAACTGAACGTACGAAAAAGAAAATCATGAGCCAATTGTTTGCCAATATGTAACGAAGGAAGATAAACAGCCACTTGTATGGGAAGGAACAATAGAAGAAATTAGAAACATGGTGAGAAACAAGAAACTAACATGTGACTAGGAGTTTATGTCTTCAAAATGCTGAGCTCACTAACTGCTCAAATCTACATTTTGGGATCCAAAGCTACATTCAAGTCAAAGCCTCGGACACCACCAAGGCAGCTACTACTATTTTCATCTATCTCTTCGCTTTGCTCTCTTGCACCAAGGTCCTTATCAGAAAATTTGAAGCCACAAGTTTTCTCGTTCCTACTGAAACTTGTGAAGGGTCCAGGGTCATCCTGAATCAGCTACAGTGTCAACGGTCCAGGGTCATCTTGAATCTTACGTGCACTATGTTCACTGTTGCTGCAACTCTGGCAAGCAAAAGTTTATGTCATTGTTTAGGCACAAGCATCAATCTACCGATACTTGTAACAGAATAAATAAAATCTCTTACAGTTTCTTCGTTTCTTTGAGGAGTTCTCATCCTTGTTACTGCTCTTATCTACAGTTTTTCTGGAGGACCATATACCAAACTTTTTTAGTAAAATTACCAATAAAAAGAGTTACTAGTTTTCAAATAGTAGTCTCGTCACCTTTTCTTCGAAGATATGTTGCTGATGCCGGTGTCATCTAAATTCGGCACTTTTCTGATCATATTCAACAGAAGATCAGAGACTGGTAAGCTTTGGACATGAAGATTTATGAGAAATAGGTAAACGTCGATTACATAAGATCACATGATAAGATGTTTCAAAATTGAAAGAAATGCAGCAAATGCCTAACAAATAAATGATAAAGTCTCAGCATCACTAATAAGTCACAAAACTTGCATGAACATGTTCTCGTTTTGTGTTAATGTTTTCATAGCAGTACTCAGCTCATTTGAATCCATTACTCTGACTTCATTGATAAGAACTTAAACAAAACGTCTCTACGGTATAGGCTTACAATTATATTCATATGCATATTTCACATGCAAATTCTAACCCCTCGGAGGAAAATTACATAGGAGGTAGACTATGTCTAGTTAACCACCCATCAACCCAAACCAAAACCCTAACAGCAGCCTTGAGTTGGAATATCTGGTTGGAGAGGAATAATAGAATTTTTAACTCTGCTGCTCGTTTATTACATACTTGCACCCGCCTAATCATACATGATTTTTTTCTTTGGACAGATATACCTTATGATGAGGAGCGCATACATATCTCAGGGGGTTCTTCTGAAAATGACCTGGACTCTCCAGGCCACACTTGACTTGAGACGCAGTGCTTCCGTTTTGCACGCTACAAGAAGAACTGCTGGATGGACCTCTGATAGCCGAATGGACCTTTTGTAGCTTCTATGTATCATTTCTTTACTTTTTTGATTTTAGCACCTAATGTATTATGACAATCACTCATATGAGTGATCGTACTTCATTACTCTTTGTATGGTTCTGTTATCCACTTGCTAATGGAACACGGAGGGCTCACTCCCGCCGTTTTATTTCAAAAAAAAATTCTAATCCCTCAAACGAAGAACAAAACTAAGTTAAATATAATATATGATCATAACACTTAGGAAGACTTGTAACACAAGTAGCCCCAGACAACAAGATGGCCGGCAGCATCCTGTGATTAAATCATCACCTAATATCCCATCCAATATTCACAAAACATTATCATGGAAGTGCATCGTAAAATCCTTTAAAAGCAAATGAAAAGTGACAATTTCCAGAATTAGCTTCAATAATAATAATAATAATAATCTTACATGGCAATGCTCTTAAATTGCGTTATGTTTTAAATTCTAATTCCAATTTGGGTGCTAGGAAATATTCTTACTTTCCTGTGAAATAGCACATTAGTGTCACAAATATAAGCATCAGTTAGTCCCTGAATCTTCCAGTTTTAAAAGACTTCAACACAGGTTTTCTAGGATTGCATTAATTATGCCTACAACAGAAAAAAGAAGAAGAAGAAGAAGAATCTAACCACCCCTAAGTATCACATATGCATAATATACAGTTTTTTTTTTTTTTATATATAGATATACCCTACCGTGGTGCAACAGTGCAAATCCTCAACGTTTCATCAATCAGAACTTGAGAGAAATCCGTATATGAGGGTTACACAAAAGTTACACTGTCGGACATGTTCTAACCTTCGAAAGAAAAAATAAAGCAATATCAAATACAGTAATCATGATAGTTCCCAAGACTCGTATGACAACTGCCTTGTTGTGTTATTAATCTTCTCGATAGCGAGGGACAAGACTTATGTATTCTATCTATAATTAAATTGTTAAACTCTAATTGAAGGAGCACGGTGTATTATCCATAGTTTAAGCTTAAACAAAAAGACTCGTAACACTAGTCCAAATGCAAAAAATGGTCTGAGCATCATCGTGATTATATCGTATCTAATTACCATTTATGAATCAATATTACATTATTTTTACATTTTTTATTACACATGAAAAGATACTTTCGAGCTGCTAGAAACTCAAGGATAGCCTTTTGGTTAGATTGTTGGTGCTCCAATGTACCTTTGGTAGATTTATTTCCCATGGACTTCAATCGAGCATTGGATAAGGAAGCGTTGGGATAGGATTTCTGGCACAGGGAGAGACAGAAGTTAGGGTTGAGAAGGGACGCTTTAGTTGAGACCGATGAATAGCTCACACAGTTTAGAACAATGTTGTTGGATGTTTCACCAATGGAAGAGGATACTGATTGCCTAGTTTAGAGATGAAGTAAATGTGGATCCTTTACGGTTTGCTCCACCTATCAACATTTTGTTGATGGAGGCTATAGATTGTCCCTTGCAAAGGCAATATGAAATGCAAAATGTCCCCTAAAAGTGAGGATTTTCTCATGGTTGACGGTTAAGGATGCTATTCTCACTTTGAATAACTTGCATAAGAGGAGATGTTCGGGCCCAAATATATATGTTTTATGTGCGTCATCTAAGGAATCCATCCTACATATTATGTTACAATATAGATTTGCCGACTTAGTCTGGGCTAGGTGTGCACAACATATTGGTATGACAGTCAGTCCTCACTGAGTTCATAACATTTGGGAATGAATCTCTTCATCAGGGAGAGGAAGAAAGTACACGCTATAGTGATAGCAGAAACGTATTGGAATATTTGGAAAGAAAAAATAGAAGAATTTTTACAAATATTTCCTCTTCATATGAATTTTGTACATTGTTTATTCATTCAGATATAATCTTGTGGACATGTCTCTTATCGGAGGAAGAACTAGTGCGCCTTTCAGAAGACGACTTCTTCGAAGACATGCAGATACTATGACCGCAGGAGGAGGGTAGAGGGTTGTTAGCAAAAATAATATCATTTCTCATGTGTGATTCTCCTCCAAAGAAGACATCTCATCACTCATGGCTTACTCCCACTTAAGACGAAACTTATCCTGCATAATCTCTTGGTAACTCTCTGGTTTACCTGCATCAGCAAACAAAACATGATATGAAAAAAGATAAAGTTTTTAAGTTGGCTTCCTTATCTTAGTGCTCCTCCTTAAATTGGGAACACTCTCTTCCTTTGATGAAGAACTGGAACAATCTAGTTCAGCTAGTGACTTTCTCTCCTGTTCGGTCTCATATGAACCTTGTATATTTTCATGTGTAGATATTTCTTCTCCTTTAGATATAGATATTTCTTCCTTTTTTCCATTCATGGAATCCATCCTATCATGTGGTTCATCCAGCTCGAAGTGCTCTTTCTCAACTGTTTTCTCACTCTTTCTCTCCATTTGGTCTTTTTACATGCAACCCTCATTGAATACTAGATCTCTGCTACGAATCACCTTGTTATGCTCATAATCCCACAAGCGATAACCATACTCATTAACACCGTATCTAATGAATGCACACTTCTGAGATTTAGAATCAAACTTTTTTATCATCTCATGATCCACATGTGCATATGTTATACAACCAAATATCTTTAAAAATAAATAATTCATAATCTTACCAGACCACACCTCCTCTGAAATTCCTCTATCTAAAACAGTAGCTGGACTTCTGTTGATCAGATAGATTGCCGTATCTACAGCAGCTTCCTAAAGTTACAAAGGTAAGCCTGCATGTAGTCTCATATTTCGAGCTCGCTCCAAAATGGTTCTATTCATTCTCTCAGCCACTCTATTCTACTGCGGTATTCTCGGTACAGTTTTCACTCTCCTAATCTCGCAGGTAGAGGAATAATCATCAAACTCCTTATTACAAAATTCCCTACCATTGTCTACAACAGACATTTCACCTTCAAGCCTGTTTCATTTTCAACAAGAGTTTTCCATACCTTAAAAATCTTGAAGATATCGGATTTCTACTTAAGTGTAAACGCCCATATTTTCCTACTTGCATCATCTATAAAAGTAACAAAATAAGAATTACCTCCAAAAGACTTCACCGAAGAAGGCCCACATACATTTGTATGCACCAACTCCAATCTCTCGATTTTCTTCTCCGTGCCAATCTTCATAAAACTAACCCTTTTATGCTTTCTAAACACATAGTTATCACAGAAGTCAAAATTAGCATCTTTCATATCTGTCAACATAACCCTGGATTGCAACACCCTCATGCCGCTCTTACTCAAGCAACCAAGTCTCTGATGCCGTAAGGTAGCCTTCTCATTATTCACGGTGGCCAAAGGAACAACGTGATTCACCGAGCTTGAGAGTAGATATAGCGTTCCCACTCTCTCACCCTTGATCACTACCATTACTCTTTTGCTAATCTTCCACTGTTTCCTCTAAAATGAGATTTGATAACCCTTGCTATCTAGTTTGCTAATAGATATTAAATTTTTCTTCAAATCTAGTATGTGCCTGACCTCTTTTAAAAGCAGCTTTCCATTATTATACAACTTCAACTGAATTGTCTTATTACCGACAATCTTGCATTCCTGTCCATTACCAACAGTCACATGCTCAAATTTACCTTGAACATAATTATCAAACCATTATCTGCGAGCAGTGCAATAGAACGAAACCCTTGAATTTACAAACCATAAATATGACCTTGATTCTGTATGAGCAGACAAATACAAGTCATCATACTATTTACTTGGGTTCACTATATTCACTCCCTTCTTGTCTTTATTTGGACAATCCCTCTTCATATAACTCTCTGTTTTACATTTCCAATACACTAATTTTTTTTTGAACGTCCCCTTAGATTTTGATCTTGATCTTTACTTCGACTCTCTACTTAAACTTCAACCACTTTCATTCTTTTTGTCATTATCAACAGAGCAATACTTGTAGAAACTGTGCTTCCACCCATACTCTTTTTCATCAATTTATCATTCATAATAGTACTTACAATATCATCAAATTTAAGAGTCGCATTGAAAGCATTACTAATAGACATAACAACATTACTCCAATAATCCGGTAATGAACACATAAACATCAATACTTTAATGTCATCAGTAAAGATAAACTCTAAGGATTCAAGTTGTGCCCATAATGTGTTAAATTCATTCAAATGATTAACAACTGAACTATTGACAGGCATCATCAAATTAAACAACTTTTTCATTAGAAACAGTCTATTTGAAGCAGACGGCTTCTCATAAAATTTAGTCAATGCTGATATCAAATCTGAAGTGGTTTTCTCCTTAGAGACGTTGAACACAACCTGCCTTGTCAGGAACAATCAAATCTGTTCTAAAGTCTTCATGTCCAACAACTCTCACTCATCATCAGTCATTTTTTCTCCCTATTCTCCAAACAGTGGTTGATTTGAATTTTTTTTATATAAATAATTTTTCATCTGCAACTTCCACCATTAGAAGTCTGTCTCATCAAATTTTTTAATTTTTCCCTTCCTATTTTCAGCCATAACTCCCACTCAAAATCAACACCGATCTGAGCAAAATCTGATCCGAACCAGACTCTAATACCAATTGTTAGTATGACTTCTATCATAATAATATTGAGTATTGTGGCTGTGAAATGATTGTATTTAGAGCAGTTTGATATGAAAACTGCTTTCCTTCATGGTGATTTGGAGGAGGAAATATACATGAAACAGCCGGAGGGATATGAAGTTGAAGGAAAGGAGAATTGGGTATGTCAACTTAAAAAGAGCTCGTATGGATTGAAACAGGCGTCGAGGTAATGGTACTTAAAGTTCGACAAGTTTATATTGGATTCAAATTTTACCAGATGCAATACAGATCATTGTGTATATCTACAAAAGTTTAAGAAATGTAACTTTATAATTCTTACTTTGTATATAGATGATATGCTTGTGGCAGATTCATGCATGAAGAAAATCAATGATCTGAAGAGAAAATTGGCAGGGAGATTTTTTATGAAAGAGGTGAGGCAAAATAACTTCTTGGGATGCAAATTACCCGGATAAGAAAAGTAAGAAATTGTGGTTATCTCAAGAAAGCTACATCATGAAGGTGTTGGAGAGATTTAACATGGAAAATGCAAAATCAGTAACTACAACTCTTGGTAGTCAGTTTAAACTGTCAAATGAGTAAGGTGTTAAGACAGATGAGGAGATGAGATATATGGAAAATGTATCTTATTCATCGACCATTGGAATCTCATATATGCAATGGTGAATACTAGACCAGATATTGCATATGCAGTGGGAGTTGTGAGTAGATTCATGAAAAACCCTGAGAATGAACATTAGCAAGTAGGGAAGTGGATTTTCAAGTATTTGAAAGGTACTTCAAAATATCGTCTGTGTTTTGGGGGGTGATAACACTGATGTGCAAGGTTTTATGGATTCGGACCATATGGATGATAGAGATAATGGCAGGAGTACCACATGTTATGTTTTTACTATAGGAGGGACAACGGTAAGCTAGAGTTCAAAATTATAATCAATTGTTACTTTATGTTCGACAGAAACTGAGTATGTGACAGCTGCAGAAGAAAGTAAGGAGTTTATTTGGGTGCAGCGATTGATGAGTGAATTGGATTTTGATGGAGTGGATTGCAAATTGTTCAGTGACAGTTAGAGTTTAATTCATCTTGCTAAGAACTCGGCATATCATTCACGGACTAAACATATTTTTTTGAGGTATCATTTCATTAGATCCTTATTGGAAAATGACTAATTTAAACTGGAGAAAATTGAGGGCAGTAAAAATCCTGCAGATATGTTGACAAAACCGGTTGATGGGAAAAAGTTGAGTTATTGCTTAAATTTGGTGCATTTGTATTAAATGTTGGAATTAGGACTTTGAACGATCGAGATAAAAATTTGGGATGCCAGGATTATCATGTATAGAGATTACAAATTTTACAATAGGTCTCCAAGTGAGAGATTATTGCTGTTGGAACTTTATTGTCGCAGCAGGTTCAGTCTGTCCAAACGGGTCCAAAACCGGCCCATAAAAGTATTATAAAGATTTAACCTAATCTCTATTTTGTTTAAATTGTGGCGGCTGCTATAGGTTTTCTTTTGGCCGAAAGCAGGAAAATAATTAGTTGGCTGTTGCCGATTATTTTGGCCGAAGGGAAGAAATAAAACTGCTATTGTTTTGGGGTTAAGAGGTTCGGCCAAAGGAAAGAATTGGGGCGGCTGATACTGCTATTCCGCATCCCTTCCGATAACCATTCCCAGCAGTGCGGTTAGCTCTTTGGGGGCAACCGCTAGAAGGGTGTATAGGAGTGAAGAAATCCATCTCCTTGTTCTCATTCCGCAATCGAAATATGTGATCACCTGCACAGTCCATCATTTATTGATCCAGAGAAATCAAACTATCAAATGAGTTAGAACTAAGAACCGATAAAGTGTACTTACATGGGAGATTCCAAGGTTCGTACATGTAAATATCACATTCTTGGATCATAGGGAATTTACACAATCCCTTGATCCTGCTCGAAAGATAATGGACAATCAGCTCTACATCGGTAGGATGGAACCCAAAACCTACTAGAAACTCCAATCCGTCTTCTTGCAGAGCTATGCACCAGGATTTTAAACAAGGGAAAAAAAAAAAAAAAAAAACCTGCAATATTTCTTTTTCCATTCTTCAGATATGTTATATATTCTAGAATATATTTCAGTGTAAGAAAATAACATCTCGCTACCATCTGAGCAAAACTGTCGGAAAATACTTCCTCAACCCTCTTATTAACAAGCCATAGATAAAGCATAGCTAAATTTTGCATCAAGCCATATGATTCCTCTTGGCATGGAATAACCAAAATCTTACCGTGCTTGCTTTCTAGTGAATTGAAGAGGCTTCAGCAGCTATTTTATTTAGCCTCCTCAACCTCTCTTTGTTTCTTTGTTGGTTGCTCTCCCTATGTTTGTTGGTCCAAAGTGGCCTCCTTGCCTTGAATACCTCCCCTTTCTTCTTCCTACCTATCTTGCTTGTCTTGCTCCTTCCCTTTGGTCTTATTTTTAAATTTTTTGCTCGGAGCTCACATAATCGCCTCTTCCATCTCTTCCTCTGGCTCTATTTTACTGTGTTTCTCACTAGGCCATGTTAAGGAGTTCATATGAGAATATAGTCCTATATCGGATATGATAAGAAAAATTCATAATTTTAAATATAAATTTAGGATTTCTACCTATCAGCTTAAACTATTGGGTTGGATTGGTTCTCAGTTTTGCATTGAAAACCCATCATGCTCCCGAGCGGACCCGGTATTTCTCCCCAATAACTGGTATTAAACTTCAGCTTGTAGCTAAAGAGGGAGTGAAGCGGGACTTTGGTTGGAGCATCTACCTATCAGACGTTTCTCCCTAACAGACCTCGATAAATTTATTGTACCGGTCTTTCTGGAATCTAGATTATGGTTTTTGACAGAAATAGATTGTATAATGTTAGTTTTACTAAAAATTTGAGAGACCTTACTGTTTAATCTGCGGATATGAATTATAATTATATGCGTAGAATTAAAAAATCTGAAGTAAAAAAGACTTTAAAGAGAATGAAATCAAGAAAAAATATTGGTCCAGATGAGATTTCTATTTAGATATGCAGATACTTAGGAGAAATGAGTGTGAGGTGTTGACAAACCTCTTTAACTAGATTTGGCAAATTAAAAAGATGTTAAATTAATAGAGAAAGAGTACTCTAGTATCTCTATATAAGAACAAGAGTGATATTTAGAGTTGTTCTAATTATCGTGAAATAAAACTCATATATTATACTATGATGTTTTAGGAAAGGGTAATTGAATATAAATTGAGACAGACTATTATAGGTGTGAGGTGTTTGCTCGGTACTGTATACATCTTGATTCTGCAATATTTCTTTTTTGTCTCAAAAGGAAAATTGCAAAAAAATTTTTTTTTGCAGAATCAAGATTTGGGGCAGCCTAATTTCAGTGCTAGTTTATTGTGTTCAACTCAGACTCGGTGTTTGTTTATTGTGCTAGTTTATTGTGTTCGCTCAGTGTTATTATGAACTTTGATTCAGACTCAGACGAGGTGACCAGAGCGATGGATATCACTACCATGCAACAGTATTGACAATATAAAGGAAGTATATGTGCATAAAACACACAAGGGAAGCCTTCCCATAGTTTGATGGAGCACAACTGAACGTACGAAAAAGAAAATCATGAGCCAATTGTTTGCCAATATGTAACGAAGGAAGATAAATAGCCACTTGTATGAGGAGGAACAATAGAAGAAATTAGAAACACAGTGAGAAACAAGAAACTAACATGTGACTTGGAGTTTATGTCTTCAAAATGCTGAGTTCACTAACTGTGCAAATCTACATTTTGCTTTGCAAGAAGAGCGATGCAAAACTTTGTGTGTTTGGTCTCTTGATCCCCTCATAAAGGAATTTGAATTGGCAGGGGATTCATGTTTGGGGTGAGGAAACTTCCACTTATACAGTAGGGCAAGAGCTCCTCGCTTCATTTAGTCCCACATCGGCTAATTACCGGTAACTTCAGTTAATTAAATTAGACGATCACACGGTTTGTGGCGCCGAGCTCGGTAGCGTGAGCTTGTAACCAAGCGGGGCATTAAGGTGGTGTCTGAATGCTGGGCTTTGTAGCAGGGTCTGGGTTTGAGAGCGCTATATTGCTGGCCCTTCCGATCCAAGTTGGTCAGTGGCTCGTGTAGCCTTCGCGAAGGCTCTGGCTAGCAGAGCAGCGAAAACTTCCCATTTCTAACAGTGTAAGGATGACGGGCTGCTGCGCTCCCCATCAACTATTATTGGAGGTTCAGCTATAGTTCTTCCAGCGGACCATCACTTTTTCAGTTTTGCCTTTTTCTTCTTTGTTACCCACTTCTTCGTACCAACAATTTTTGTTTTCTTCTTACACTTCATACCCACCTCTTTTGTTTTCACCATTCTCTTCGGATAAGTTAAAAGAGGAAACAAAAGATTGAAGAAAACATGGATGGATTTAATAAAAAAGATATGAATTCTAAATATTTAAATGATGGCATGTTACTCAATAGGAATGAATGAAGAATTATTATCGGTGTTGAAATTTAGCTGCATCACATCAAACGGCCAAGGCTAGTCCATTAGTTCACAACTATCAAACCCATGGTAATGTTTTGGTAGCATAGGAGGGAAAACGGAGAGAGAAAAAATAAATTAAAAAAAAAAATTCTTGGGAATATAGTGGATTATTGTAAGCTCGAAATTGTAGAGATTTCATTCATTGCTAATTTACTTTTAAATAACAACAATAAAAATGAAATTACACAGAAATTTTGAGATTACAAGAATAGAGAATTATTAATTTTAATTTCCATTTTTAATTCTGTGAGACCTAGTAGTAGTGGAGTCTCGCTTCTGCACTCCGTTGATGGTTCGATCAAGAACTCCCTTGCGCCAAGTTCTTTTTTGGGAAGAAGAAGATGCTCCTGAGACTTCTCTTCTCACTTGATTTCTTCCTTCTCTGGACAACGTTATCTGGAAACTCTCTGCTTCTTTTACTTTGGGAACTCCGTTCTCTGAAAACTCTCCCCTTTGGAAACTCTCTCTTTTTATTTTTATAGATTGACCGAACATAACTGTTTTATCAAAATTCTCTCTATCTCACTAGATCATGGGCAAGCATATAAACACCCATATCCGGGCGCGCGCGAGCATCCCTGCACATGCAGGCGTGCGCGTGGTTGCACCTGCGTGCACGCTCTGTTTTCGGGGAAAACCGGAGATCTTTCTGTCCCCATTGAATTAGAGAAAAATTATAGATTATCAAAATTTCTCTTTTCTCGATTTAATTACAATGAAAAGAAATAAAGAAAAATAGACAGTGAGCACTTATAGATCACCGCTCTTTTTTTACAAAAGATTTGTGGGATTCGAGCCAGTTATGGGGATCGATCCTTTCCTCTTTGACGATCTGACGTTGATAGTTGGAGGCGAGCTTATTTTTCTTCTCTTCTGATCTTAGAGAAGCACGAACTCTTATGCGGGAGAGTGATCTGGCCAAAAGTCTTTTTCTTCTCTGCTAGTCCCAAGGCTTTAAGGCTCTAACGCTTAGCTTGAATTGCCAAAAGTCAAAAGGTCCTTCTGAGTCCCTCTTAAAGTTTATTTATAAGCTCCCGATTGTTGAGTTCATTTCCATGTATATAAAATCGAAAAGGTGTAATCTTGAGGAGATATTTCTATGTAGATAAAATTGAGATCTTAGTGAAATTTTGGAATATTCCTTCAGTTGGATTTGATCCAGATTTATTGAGTCGGATCCTGTTTCTGTACCAAAAATTAATTAAACTCAAATAAAAATTTCGTTAGAATTTGTAGAATAATCAAACTCAAACAAAATTTATTTTAGAATTCTTTATCCAAAAATTAATTTGATTTTGATTAAAATTTGTAGAATTATCAAACCCTAATGAAATTAATTTAAAGTTCTGCATCCAAAAATTAATTTGATTCTAATTAAAATTTGGATAGAATTAGAAATTGTAGAATAGTTAGATACGAGACCAAAATATATTGCATACACAAAGTCTGGAGTTCCCGCGCGAAACGGGAGGCCGAGCAGGGAAAACAGGCGCTCGAGGCTGGCCAGGCCAGTCTCGCCGGCGCGAGTTGGCCAGAGGCCCCACTAATATATATATATATATATATATATATATATATATATATATATATATATATATATATATATATATATATATATATATATATATATATATATATATATATATATATATATATATATATATATATATATATATATATATATATATATATATTCTTTTTCTTTAGCCTCCCTGAGCCTCACATGGGTGTGAGGCTAGGCCCTCTTTTTTTATTTTATTTTATTTATTATTATTATTTAGATTCGGATTTTGATTTTGGACTCGAATTTAGATTATTTTTATTATTCTACAAGACCCCCTCCAAAGTTTTCAAAATTTTGTCTCTCCATTTGTTTTAGTAAAATTTTAAAATACTTTGGATTTTTCTTTTGAAATTGGTGGATGAGTTCATGGAGATGGAACTTACTAAGAGTCGGAAGTATCTTAATAGGTTGAGTATTTTGACTATGATCAGACTTGTTTGGGTTGCCAAGCAGAGCTGGTAACTCGCCTGACTGCCAGACAGAGCTGGTGATTATTTTCGAATTGAGATTGAAGAATCATGAGCAGAGGTATACTATTAAGCATATCAAGACTGTTTGGTATTTTTAACAGGATACATCTCCCCTTTGCCTTTTCGGCTTGGGGTTTTCCTACAATATGATAAGTCTGGTCGAAGATTTAGCTTCCTCTTGTCTCTTGCCTCAAGAGCGATAGGCTGTCCGCACATTCTTTCTTATCATAATAGGTATCTATACAATAGATTGTTGGATTATGACCGAGTGAGGATCAAAAACTATGGGCAGAGGTGTTCAGAAAATATACCCACGAGATCTCGATAGAGGTGTTCAGAAAACATACCGAGATGACCGGGTTAGGGTAAAAAAACCATGAACAGAAATATTCAGAAAACGTACTGATGTTGTCTTGACAAAGGTATTTAGAAAATGTACCAAGGGGTTTCGACAGAGATGTATTATTAAACATACCGAGGTGATTGGATTTAAATTATGGAGAAGCTCGCTTAGTTGATAGACAGAGCCAGTAATCGCGTTGGGATCATAAAGTGTATTATTTGTATGATTGTTCAAATCTTGCTGTCAGAGATAAGATCTTAATATGACAAGTTCGGTCGTTTTTGAGATGAGACGATTTGAATCTCGCTATCAGAGTTAAGAGCTTAACATGACAAGTTTGGTCGTTTTTTAGATGAGATGATTTGAATCTCGCTGTCAGAGATAAGAGTTTAACATGACAGATTTGATTATTTTTTAGATGAGATGATTTGAATCTCACTATTAGAGAAATTTATGGAATTTTTAGCAAATTCAACCTATCAATGAATTTAACATGTCTTTACCAGTCGCCATTTTGGTTGGGCTAGCCATGCTATTTTCGTCAGTATGATGATTGTCGAGGATTTTATTTTGGGCTTAAATGCCAAATATTCTTCTCTTTTCTTTGCCTTAGTGGCATTAGGTTGCTCGTACTTTTTACCTCAATATAATGGGTTGGCGAGAAACTTAATCTCTTCTCTTTACTTTTGAAATATTGGTCGGTTCATGCTTTTTATCTCAGCATGAGGAGTTGTCGAGGATTTGAATTCCTCTCCCTTTGCTTTTGAAACATTGGGTTATGAGTATCCTTATAGGATAATATTATGATAAATTTATCATGGAATTTTTAGTAAACCCCCACCTGTAAACATATTTGATGTCTTTATCAATCGCCTTTTGTATTGGGCTAGCCATGCTATTCCCCTCGGCATGATGAATTGTCGAGAATTTTGTTTGGGCTTAAACGCCAAACATTCTCTCTTCCCTTTACCTTTTTGATATTGGGCGATCGGTTTCATACTCTTACCCTCAGTATGATAGGGTTAGCAAGAAATATTCGATTTCTCTTTCCGTTGATTTTGACAGCATTAGATGGTTGATTCATTAGCCTTTCCCTCCCTCCTTTTTTTATGAAGGTGACTAGATATAGTATTTCTTCAAGAATTTACCGTTGATAGGCATCATCATCCTGTCGTTGTCTTGATTGATCAGGCGATAGGCTCCGTTTGAGTGGACAGTTTCTACTGCAAAAGGTCATTCCCACTTGGGTTTAAAATTTTCCTTAATCTTGTGGGTCATGATCATTGGTCTTCTAACAATTAAGACCAAATCTCCTTCTTTAAAAGTTTTTCGTTTAACTTTTTTTTAAACACTCTAGAAATGCGCACTTGATACAACTCGATTTGTTGCTCGCGGGCTTAGCCTAGCATTTTAAGCTGGAATAGCCTTGCGATTGGGCCAGCATAACTTCGCATCATACGTGGGGTTGGAATTGTATGCTGATTTAGTCTCGTACACTGAATTAGATTTATATGCTAACTTAGCCTTGCATACCGACTTAAATTCATATTTAGTTGCGAGCATGATTTTGCACTCCACGCAGGCATAACATTGCGTTTGAGTTACTTTACACGAGTTTAGCCTCGCGTCTTGATCCCTATGCGTAACTGCAAGGTTTGCGGGTCCCACCCCCTATGGGGGCCTCATTTGATTTGATCACTATAAGCATTCAATTTGATCACCTTCTTCTTCACCAAATATTATGCAAGGCTGCTGGTTGATCTGGCGCCTTAAGTCTCAGACGCAGACCTTGGCCTTCCGTTTCTTAAAATTCATGCGGGACTGAGAGTTAGCCTCGCACTCTGAACTCCTTATGCAATGCTGCAAGTTAACTTCACATTTTGGCCGTGAGCATAGCCTCGCATTTAGATGACTTTACACTAGCTTGGCAACGCATTGTATGCGAAGTTTGCTTTGAATTGTGTACAAAGTTTATTGGTGTGGGTCCCACCCCCTGTGTGGGCTACATTTGAATTGTCGTTGTAATTCAATTGACCACCTTCTTGAAGTTTACACAAGACTAAGAGTTAGCTTCTCATTTTGTACTGCTTCGAGCTTTAGATTAACTTCGTGCTCTGGATTTGCCTTACGCACTGACTTAATCTCATACACTAAAGTTTTACGTCGGCTGCAACTTAGCTTTGTATCATGTATCTCTTCCAAAAATGAAATGATCGAGACAGAGGCTAGCTTCGCCATGCGAGACAAAGATTGGGCTCGCTGCGCAATGTGCTAAACTGGGCTCGCTGCGCGATGTGCTAGACTGGGCTCGCCACGGGACACAGAGGTTGGGCTTGCCGCGCGAGGCAAAGGCTGGGCTCACCCATGAGGCGAAGGCTGGGCTCGTCATGCGAGGCGGAGGCTGGACTCGCCTCGCGTATATGTTACCCTTGCGTTTCAACTGTTTTACATGGGATTTCAAATTAGGCTCGTGTTTTGGAGCTTTTACACTTTTCTTGGCTTTGTTTTGTATAGTCTTGCACTATTCGCAGGTATTAGCCTCACGTTTTTTTACATTGGTTTCATACATATTCTTATTTGGTTGGATGTGGGTCTCAACCCATGCATGAGACTTGTTTGGCTGTATATGAAGTTAATCATGTGATGATAAATTACTTTCTTTTTTATAAGAGACTATACAGGGCTGAACCTTGGCCTCGTATTTCTTTTCACTCTTGTGCTCTGGATGAATTTTGTGTGCTAGTTTGGCCCCGCGCACTAATATAAGCATACACGCTGGTTTAGTTTCGGGTTAGTCTCGTGTCTGAATGACTTTACACTGGCTTAGTTTCGAATTAGCTTAATGCCTTAGACAATTTTACATTGGTTTAGCATTATATTGTACGGCTGCTTGATTTCATACTCTTATCTCTAGTATGATAGGGTTGGCGAGATTTTTACTCTCATCCCGTTGCCTTGGTGGCATTGGGCAACAAAAAATTCGTACGTTTTTTTTGAATTTTTTTTGCTTTTTTTGATTTTTTTTCTTTTTTTATATTTTATGATAATATTTTGCTATCGTCGCATTTGTGGACATCTTCTGTTCAGGCCTCAACTGGATCACATTTGTATCGACGAATGCCTGAATTTTATTTTTAAAATCATAACAATTCTTGGTCGGGTACCTAATGTTTTGATAGAAGAGGCAATACTTGGGGTCACTGATCTTCCCCGCTTCCTTTGGCCTCAGATTTTCAGATAACCTTAGTATCTCCTTTTTATTGAGCAAATTAAACAGGATTATTGTTTGCTCATCCTTGAAAGTGTACGTCCGTTGCAATTTAGAAGAATCTCGATTATTATGTGCTTTTTTATTTGCAACAGATTTGGTGGTCACTGCCTCCTTTCCCTTGGGATGGAATGATTGTGACTGTGGCTGATTCATGGCCATCCTTCTGTGGGCATGATACTCATCGATACGTCGGATTATGTCTTCCGCTTACTGCCCTTATTTAACTAGATTCTTCCAGATCTTGGAGTCTACTGCCCCAGATCTTGGACTCTACTGCCCCATCTTGACCAATATCTTGGTCTGGAGATTGTGTTTGCAAGTCTGCACTAATATTTTCTGTGACATGCCATGCGGGTATCACACTGACATTTCACGAAAATACTCAACGAAACTTTTAATTGAATCATCCTCTCTTTATTTATTTGCTAGAAGAGAGTGGATGGATACTTCGGTATTGTCTTCAAAGAAGCGGGCTAGGAACTCCCTCTCCGTGTCAGATCAATCATTGATGGTTCCCGATGGCAGCTACATAAACCAAGTGAATGCAGGCCCTCGCAGGGTGTAACGCCCCATTTTTCAGAGAGATACGGAAATGGAGTGCGTTACCGACGGGTACGTGTAAGTCGACGTGTACGAGACCTATAAGTATGTAAAAGAAAAAATGAATGGAACTGAAAACTAGTCATCTACCAGGATCTTGTAAATTAGTCTACTGCCATATAAAAGAAAAGATATACATATCTAAGATAAGAAGCAACAAGTACAATACTGATACAAAAGTTGCAAATAAAGTTCCAAAGGGGTGATACATACCAAACCAAAAAAACAAAAGCAGAGGCCTATAAATCTACTGCTGCTCGGCTTGCTCTAAAAAGTACGGATCGTGCAATGGCGGATCCTCGCTCACATCTTCAGTATCTGAGCGTGTGGGGAGCTCAGGATCAAACCCGACAAGTAAAACACAAGAAGTACGAAGCGTGTAATATAAACAAATAGGTTAGGTATGAGTGTGGATATGAAAGTATGCGCATATGTGGAAAAAATATTAAATAATCAAGTAATGATATCAAGTAAGAATGTACATGCATGTCAAGTCTAAATTAATATCTTATTTTAGTTTATATTTAGAACTGAATGGTAAAAAAATAGACTCGTATGTGATCAATATCAAGTATGAAGACTAATGCATATCAAGTCTAAGTTAATATCTTATTTTATTTTATTTTTTGAACTAAGTAGTGAAAAAATAGACTCGTATTGTAGGGAGTGTGCAATATGCACTAACAAGTAAAATATGAATTGATGTAAAAAACATAAGCACATGTATGGGAAATATTAATGATAAGTAACAATATCAAGCAGAAATATACATGCATATCAAGTCTAATTTAATATCATATTTTATTTTTATTTTTTTTGAACTAAGTAGTAAAAAAATAGACTCTTATCGTAGGGAGTGTGCATTATACACTAACAAGTAAAATATGAATTGATGTAAAAAATATATGCACATGTATGGAAAATAGTAATGATTAAGTAACAATATCAAGAAACGATATACATGCATATCAAGTCTAATTTAATATCATATTTTATTTTATTTTTTTGAACTAAGTGGTGAAAAAAATGCTCGTATCGTGAAAGTACCCGTGCATACCCGGCCCAGGCCAAGATGCTGGTGCTGAACCAGCCGTGCCACTAAACACTCAAGCAGATACCGATATTGAGTATTCGGTCGTCCCATCAACATGTACTATACAAGAGATGATGGCTCAGTACCATCCGGACGCCCCCGCGGTTGGACCCTTATTTCTGTTATGCAACCTATCCTAAACCTTTCACGATACAATATTTGTCCACCCTTTAGTTCTCCCATAACCCAAGATTTCAAGTTATATTACATGGAAATCAATCCGAAATATAATGAACCAATCATGTCAAGATTAATACATATACATGTCTACTAACAAACAAGATGTGGTCCATATCAAAATCAAGTTAATAGGCAAGTCAAGATCCATGGTACTATCAAGACATGTGTATGTACTAATAAGAAAAATCCGGCATAATTTAAAGTATCTTGTATAAATAATTAGTATATATATGTCAAGGCAAGCATGATGGAGTGTCAAAATCAAGTTAATAGGCAAGTCAAGATCCATGGTATTATCAAGACATGTGTATGTACTAATAAGGAAAATGCAGTATAATTTCATGTATGTTGTATAAATAACAGTATGTAGATGTTAAGGCAAGTATGATGGAGTGTCATAATCAAATTAACAAGTAAGATATGATCCATGACATTATCAAGACATGTGTATGTACTAATAAGAAAAATTCGACATATTTTTATTATATTGTACAAGTGACTAGTATGTATATGTCAAAGCAAGCATGATAGTCATAGAATGTGTTATGGAAATAATAATCATATATGTAAACCATATATATACAATTATGCATATAAACATGTATGTAAGTGAGTATTTGGTGTAAAAATATCTTTGATGATCACACATGTGAATCATACATATACAATTATGCATATAAACACATATTAGATAAATGAGTACTAAATTGTAAAAATAGAAATTAAATAGGCTTAACACTATTATAACAATTGCTTTAACAATATATAAATTTTCCAAATTCTATAATGATTTCATGGTATGGAAAGTAGCAAATTTATTAAATCTTACTAATGTATATGTATTTCAAATAAACTTGGATTAGCATAAAAAGAATTATGAGCTAACATAATATCTCGTATAAAAGAAATATTTTAAAAATTTAATGTATGAACTTATTTGAAAGTTTCGCTTTAAAACATGATTATGAATATATATATATATATATATATATATATATATATATATATATATATATATATATATATATATATATATATATATATATATATATATATATATATATACCTATATTCTAATAGCAAGTGGAAAGTGATTAAAATTCATTACATTATACATGAAGAACTTATATAAAAAATTCAAATGTACATCCAAATATGATGAACATTCATAAAGATAGTTTTTTTTTTTGTAATTTCAAAATAAAACATACAGTTTAAATTTGTAAATTATAGTTTAAGCATAGGAGACCATAAATAAAATCATAAATTTAGTACATAAACGTAGAGAAGAGTGTAAGAATCATATTTTTATATTTAAAATAATCATAGAGAATTTTGTATAAAAATATCACATTTCTAAATTTAAATAAAAATTAAGATTCTAAATTGGTTAAAAAAATCAGAAGAGTGGATGTGATTCTACTTGCCTTGATGGGTAGGAAGATAAACCTATTTTGAGACTAAAAAACTTCTTCTTCTTTTCTTCTTTTTTTTCTCTTTTCTTATTCTTCTTCTCTTTTCTTCTTCTTCTCTTGAGTTGGAGTAAAAAAAAAAAAAAAAGGAAGAGAGGAAGAAAAATAAATGAGTGAAATAAATGAAAGGAAGGGAATAAAAAGATATAAACAAAAGAGAGATATGGGGGTAGCATGATGGTTTGTCATGCTTAGCTAAAGTACAAACATGGTGAAGGAGGTATGGGTGAATAAAAACAAAATACAAATATGACAAATGACTAATAATAATAGGTTATTAAAGTTGTTTAAACCTATAATTTTAAATTAAACTAATCCAAATAAAATCAAACTTCATCTTGACAAGTCAAAAGAAGAGAGACTAGTAAAAATACGTGTAGGACCCACCGGTGATTAAAATAATATTATTTTAAGTGACTATCTTAAAATTTTTAAGAAAATCACAAAAATATAGAAAAATGAGACAAACACAACACATTCATTTTGGGATTAATCTGATATCAAGAATAAAGTTATGATGAAATTAGATTGTTACACAGGGTACTTGCGAAAATCTTCGTCATCACTGGGTCATTGCCTATAAGATGGCCGGTCTATGAAAAGAAATAGTACATATATTGGTTTGGAGATCTCTTCCCATTATATAATTCTAGCTTGAGAGCCTTATATTTTGGCGGAAACGGTGCAGAATCCCACTCTATCAGGTAGGGTCTCGTAATCCCCATCTCTTGCAATCATTTTCGGTGCATTAACACTTCTATTTAACTTTGAAGTTTATCCAATTTTTCGGCGTGAAGATCAACGAAATATTCCTCCTCACTACCTTTTCCCTTAGCATCTGGGTTGGATTTAGTCTCATCTTTCTTGGCTTTATCATAAGTGGAAGAACCCCTTGCTCTGTTTTCTGTACTCTTTTGATTATTCTCCAAGACCTTCGCAATTATTGCTTTGAGGTCCTCGATGCTCCTTTACTGCTCTTGGATGAAACATTCTTGCACCTCAATCTTTTAACTAATCTCGGTCGACCGTTCAATCATACGAACCGTCCTCCTACCAGACCAAGAGGAAGTATGCGATCGTGGCATTGTTATGGCTGAATACTTGCTAAATTCTTCATATTCCTCATCAGAACCCCCTGCCAATCTTTCATAATCGTGGGGAGCCATCACGTCTGACCTGATGCAGGTGTGATAATAGGTTTCCTCTGCTTCCGTATCAGAGACATACATTTCGATGATTGGTTTCTTACCTTTATTTACCACATTCGATGTAAAAGTGGGCAAGTCTTGATCTGAGTCAGAGTTTTATTTTTGCAGCCATCTTCTTTTTGGAATATTAGATTCTGATGCTGACAACTGGTTAAATGCATATGGTCTTAGGGCTTGACAACGACAGCGAGTCAAAATTGCCACGATCAACTCTTCACAATAGCAGTACTAATGGAGTCATGCAACCCTTCTTTTATATGTGACATATCTCCGTAAATCCAGAGTTTCTTCACGCAATGCTGATATAATCATCTTTTGTTGGCGAGGGGCCCGCTTCTTGTACGAGATTTATTTTTCCAGACAGGTGTCTCTGAGAAGTCATGGAAGTTATATTTATCAACCCCCAGTTTGGTTCGATGTTCATCATTAGTTTTGATATGTCTTGCATGAATCTGCTGGGTAGACTGACATTCTTTTGTTCTTATGTGAGACTGAGGCTTAACTTTTGCCTTACGCACTGAACAATCATTGCATGCCTGGCATACCGATCTAGTCTTGCATGTAGCTTAGTTGAACTAGCCTTGCGTGCGGGCTTAGACTTAGTTTGGCTTTCAAGTTTACTTGTGCCAGGCTGATGAGTGTTAGGCTGCTGACCGCCAGGCTGTTTAGTGCTAGGCTACCTCTTGCCAAGCTGATGAGTGCTGGACTGGCCAGATTGATGGGTGCTGGGCTGGCCAGGCTAATGGGTGCTGGACTGTTTTTCGCCAAGTTGATGAGTGTTGGGCTGGCCAGGCTAATAGGTGCTAGGATGGCCAGACTGATGGGAGCTAAGCTATCTTTCGCTAAGCTGATGAGTGTTAGATTGTCTTTCGCCAAGCTGATGAGTGCTGGGCTGACCGGGCTGATGGGTGCTAGGCTGGTAAGACTGAAAGGTGCTAGACTAGCCTTTGCCAAGTTAATGGGTGCTAGACTGGCCAGGCTGATGGGTGCTAGGCTATTTTTTGCTAAGCTGATGAGTGTTGGGCTGGCTTTTACCAAACTGATGGGTGCTAAACTGTTTTTGAGTCTGGCATACTCCTTACTTCATGCTAAGCTGATTTTGAGCTTGGCATCCTTCTTGACTTATACTTGCCTGTTTTTGAACCTGGCATCTTTCTTGTCTGTGGTAGGTTGTTTTTGAGCCTGGCGTACAAAACGAGTTTTGAGTGCTCTGTGGCGTTCCCTTCAATTCCGATTAAGGATTTGGGTTCGTTTTTATGCCGCGATAGGTTCTCCTTTGGTGTCATATGTGGCAAGCTCTGATAGAGCAGAGTTTGAAAATCCAAGTAGCTATTGATGGATCAACGCCTCCTTGTCATCCAAAACTAACAGGTCATCTTTTTGTGATTTTGAATGTCTCGGGCCGACCTTGACCTCGATCACCAATTTTTCCATTGTCTCTCCAATTCTGTTGACATCTGTTGGTGATAAAAATTTTAAAATAAAGGAGATGACAAATATCTCACAGAACGCGGAGCTAACTCCGTACCTCCGTATCTGACCAAAAGGCTAATTTCGCGTGAAGAGATAAAATGCAAAACTAAAACTTTAGCTCTGTGTTCAGAGTAGTTAACTCCGCATGAGCAGATTCTCAAAATTCTAAATTGATTGTGATTGAGATTCTGGCTTATCCAATACCCAAATTGAGTCCAATTAGAATCCTAAATTAATAGTGATTGAGATTTTGGCTTATCCAATACCCGAATTTGAGTCCAATTTGAATCCAAAATTAAGAGATTTAAATCAAAATCAAATATTTGATTAGAATCCTTAATGAATACAAAAAATTTATATTCTTATTCCTATAGAAACTTTCTATTTTTATTCCTATGGAAACTATTATAATCAACTAAAGTCTACAAATACCCTTTTTTAGAAGACTTTAGGGATCTATCTTTAATAGATCTTTAAGATATCTTTAATCGATCTTTAATCTATTTTTAATCCTTTTGATCATTTTGGAGTTCAAGTTACATGCGAGAGCCTTGAATTCATTGGATCAGCAGAGAGAGACCTAAGACCGACCATCATCTTCTTCGGAGAAGATCTTCATATCGAATCATCAACAGGTTCTACTAGATAGAGTCTATCGCCACATTAGAATCCACCTTTTATTATAAAAGAGAGTAATAAAATATAAATCCTCTCATTTATTTTTCTATTATTTCTCTTTCATTATAATCAAGTTATTCAATGGAAGATAATAAGAATTTTATAGAGAACAAACTGACGACCATAGTGAGAGACATCTCTTTTACTGAATAAGAGATCGTGGCACAATCAGATGAGAACAAAGTTGGATCGATCGTGGACATACTCGTCGTTTAAATTGACCAGCAAAGGTACGAAGATTTTCTCTCCTCTGGATTAGGTAACCTGACCGAAACGTGGCGCTATCACCGCGTGATTTCTAATACCTGTAAATTGGGTAAAAAGGAATCCACCGTTAATCAGAAATCCTTTGAGTCCGCAGCTATAGAACCGTTGTTTGGACAGGAAACCCTAAAGGGATGCTATTCTTGCTGCTGAGGAAGGCCAAAAAACTGGTTTTACCAGAACACAAATCCGCAATCGAAATCGTCGATTAAGACGAAGAGCTCACAAAGCCCGCGTAAAACGCGAGGCTGAAGCAGAACTAGAACGCAAGGGTAATTCTTTACCTTACGAACTGCCTTGCGTTAATCAATTAGTCCAGTAAAAGTCGCATTAAACGCGAAGCTAACTATAAGTCTGCATGTGATGGAGTTTCTCCAAACGAGACTACAGATTCTGGACATGAGACCGGAAAAATCGAAACTCACAAAAAACATGAGGATAATTCTCAAACCTGCATTAATCGCAAGGATAAGTCAGCTGTGATAGAGATCCTCCATGTGAGGCTATCAAACTTGAGCATAATACTGAGCTTAGTGTAAATCGGGAAACTAATGAAACTTGCGTTAATCACAAAAATCTTGTTAAATGCGAATAAAACTTGCGTAAATCGCAAGAATAAGCCAGCATGCGAAAATTCCTCTCCACGCGAGGCTAAGATACCAAAAGTTAAACTTCTACATAAATGCCAAGCCAGCGTAAAATACGAAGCTAGCATAAAATATGAAGTTATTGCTCAACCTTGCGTAAATGATCTAAAATGCGAAGTTACTGTCCAACCTTGCGTAAATAGTTCAAAATGTGAAGCTAACTACCAGCTCCACTTGAACCAGCCAAAATACAAAGTTAATGCTGATAATCAGAGTGTTAAGAACCAATTCAACACCACCACTTCTAAGAAGCTTCAGCAAACTCCCGACTCTCCCGACAACTAAGTGGGCCCCACGCCCAAGATTCTTCATCTAAAGTTTTTGATCTCAAAGATAACTTGACAGGTAAAAGGAGCATGACTCAAGCTCAGCTACACTCAACATGCCATTGTGAGCCGCTCATAACAGTCGTGTAAGCTATATTGGATAATTGTTGTTGTACCAAGAAGAGAATGTCTGTATTTAACAAAATAACTGAGTCTGAACAGAATACTCCAAAAATGAGAAAGAATAATCTGAAGTACAAATTTAAGAAAAAAGAATTGAAGGCGGTGACCTCAACTATGGTCGCTAAAGGCAAAAAAATCGTGGAGAAAAAGTATGGGTTAGATACAGACGATGAAAAATCTCATCATTTCACCTGGCTCAAATCAGGCATTGTCACTCCTCGAAATTACAAGAAACTTGCAAAAGATTCTTATGACGATAACAGTGACAATTCAGGTATAGCTTCTTTACAATCTAGTGCATCTTTCTGGCCACGAAAATCAGCATCACATGTGGTGGATAGGACCGATGATGTCGATAAGAGATTTGAAGCCCAAGAGCAGATTATTCGAAACCAGCAAAAGGCTCTTGATAATCTCAGACTAATCCTTCTAAAAGTGGTCAAAAAAACTCAAAAAATAGTTGAAGATAAGGTTAAAACATCCTCCTCGGAACTGCTACCGTTTAAGGCAAATGAAAAGAATGAAGAAGAAAAAGTTTACTCGATACATGAGAAAGATGATAAATATTCCTTCCATGATCCTCATGAAAAGAAGATGGAAATATTGCAAAAGCAACTTGATCAATTAATACACAAAAAGGAGGTAAAAGAGTCGGGGGTTTCAAGACCATATTCGTTTTAGTGGGACTTTACCCCTTATCCATAAAAAAATAAATCCCTCAAATTAGAGTCATATAATGGGAAGGGATCCCCAAGCCAACATATATAGTACTTCTTGTCACAAGCCGGTCATCTAATGGGAAATGAACTCATAATGACCAAAATATTTGCGAGCACCCTGTGAGGGCCTGGCTTTATATGGTTTATATAGTTGCCCCCGAAAACCATAAACACTTAGTATGACGTCGAGAAGCAGTTCTTGGTATGTTTCTTTGAGGATGATACCGAAATATCGGTTCATTCCTTCCTTGCAACGAAACAAGGAGAAGAAGCGGTCAAAAGTTTTATTGAATGTTTCAGAGAAAATCCGTGCGTTGTCAACACGGTGTGACCCTGCAAGTATAATTTCAGGACCGGCATACTGATAAGAATGAGAGCTGTAGAGTTTCAAAACTGGAAGGACCTGTTAAAGCAGGGAGAACAGACGAAAGATATAATTTACCGGATTGAGATCTCATGGCACGAGAAACTTTACAAATAATAGATCATATCCACAAAATCCTAAGAACAAAGGGAAGGCTGTGATGACATTCGATGCTACTCAAAAACCAATAAGTCTGGCAAGTCCAAGACCTAAAAATCCGAGAAGTGCAGGTCAGAATAGACCCTGACAAGAAAAGACCTATACATTCAAAACAAAGCAAACATGTACTCTATTCCATCTCCTCCTAAAAAAGAGCATGCTGAAACTTTCGAAGAATAAAAAATTAGAATACGCTGGAAAAACCAATGATCCTAACTATTACCTGTACTATCAAAATATCGGGCATCCGACTAAGAATTGCTATCCTCTTAAGAGTCGAATCCAGGCATTGATAGAAACCGGTGTCCTCCAACTTAAAAAAGAACAAAAAATTTCTGCAAATATGACAATTTTAGTAGTAGGAACTAATGAATTCTCTGCCAGAACAATCCATGTACCAGTAGGGAAGCCAATATCAACACTAAGCACGGGCAGCCCGCACTTGTAAGCTGGCCCCTTAGATATGCTCTGAACCACAACTGTGACCAAGTCGTCCTCATTTGGTAGCAGCCGGATTCTGCTGGGGGTGCCGAAAACATTGATAGTAATAAGTATAATATTTTTTCTACTACTCTTGCTAGCTATTGGAATGACTAATTGAGTGCTATAAATAAAAACTTTTTTGCTCAATGCTATTAAAGTGGCGAGAAGAGGAGATCAAATTGCTCGCCAACTCTATCATACTGGGGGTAAAAGTAAGAAATCAACCATCCAATGCTGTTAAAGTGGCAGAAAAAGAAGATCAAATTTCTCGCCAAGCCTATCATACTGAGGGTAAAAACATGAAAATAACTACTTAATGCTGCTAAAAGCAAAGAGAAGAAGAGATCAAATTCCCCGACAACTTACCATACTGAGGGAAATAGCATGGCTAGTCTAACTCAAAAGGCGATTAGTAAAGGCACGCCAAATCCGTTTATAGTTGGGTTTAGCTAAAAAGCCCGTGAAGCTGTCATGTTAAACTCTTATATCTGACAGTAAAATTTGGATTATTACCCTCTAGTAAACCTATCATGTTAAGCTCTTATCTCTGACAGTAAGATTTGGATTATTACTATCTTTGTTATTTCGATATGATAAACTCTGTCATGTTAAACTTTTACCTCTAACAGTAACGTTTGAACTATTGTCATACTGAAATAAACAGTCTCTTGACGAGTGCAGTTCAAATTACGCGTGAGAGGTTTGAACCGCCTCCATCAAAATTCTAAGCATGTGCGATTAGAAACCTCTGTCGAATTTCTTGATTTTAGTTTGATCATCAAAATGAAGATCCAAGTATTTCAAAATTTACTAAGTCATAAGCTATTTTGAAAACTTTGGAAAGGATCCTGTTGGTGATAAAAATTTCTAAATAAAGGAGATGGCAAATATCTCACAGAATATGGAGCTAACTCCGTAGCTCCTCGTCTAACCAGAAGGCTAACTTCGCTTGAAAAGGTAAAACGCAAAGATAAAACTTTAGCTCCGCAATCAGAGTATTTAACTCCGCGTGAGCAGATTCTCAAAATCCTAAATTGATTGTGATTGAGATTTGGACTTATCAATATCCGAATTGAGTTCAATCAGAATCCTAAATTAATTGTGATTGAGATTTAGGCTTATCTAATACTCGAATTGAGTCTATTCAGAATCCAAAATCAAGAGATTTAAATCAAAATCAAGTATTTTATTAGAATCATTGATGAATATAAAAATCTTCTATTTATATTCCTATGGAAACCTTCTATTCTTATTTCTATGTAAACTCTCATAACCAACTAAAGTCTATAAATACTCTATTTGAGAAGACTTTAGAGATCCATCTTTAATAGATCTTTAAGAGATTTTTAATCGATCTTTAATCTATCTTTAATCCTTTTGATCGTTTTGGAGTTCAAGTGACGCACGAATTTTATGGTTACGATTCTACCAGATATGTCTTTTTCATTCCGTCGAAAATTGATTTTACGACGAGCGTGCAGGGCCCTCATCCCCACTTGCTCTGACTGACAAGAGCCTTGAGTTCATTGGATCAGCAGAGAGAGAGATCTAGGGCCGACCATCATCTTCTTCGGAGAAGATCTTCATATCGGATTGTCAATAGGTTCTACTAGGTATAGCCCATCGTCACATTAGAATCTACCTTTTATTGTAAAAGAGAGCGATAAAATATAAATCTCCTCGTTTGTTTTTCTATTGTTCCTCTTTCGTTGTAATCAAGTTATTCAATAGAAGACAGCAAGAATTTTGCGGAGAACAATATCAAATTGGACCACCATCTCCTCTTCAGTATATAAAATTTCTCTCAATGTGGTCACCAGTCTGTTTTCGGAGAAAATAGAGGATCTTTTAATTGCCATTGAATTAGAGAAAAATTATAGATTATCAAAATTTCTCTTTTCTCGATTTAATTACAATGAAAAGAAATAAAGAAAAACAGACAGAAAGGACTTATAAATCGTTGCTCTCTTTTTACAAAATATTTGTGGGATTTGAGACAGGTATGGGATCGGTCCTTTTCCCGTTGGCGATTTGATATCGATAGTTGGAGGCGAGCTCATTCCTTTTTTCTTCTGATCTTAGATGAAGCATGAACTCTTGTGCGGGAGAGAGATCTGACCAAAGGTCTTTTTCTTCTCTGTTGGTCCTAAGGCTTCAAGGCTCTCGTGTGTAGCTTGAATTGCCAAAAGTCAAACGGTCCTTCTGAGTCTCTCTTCAAGGGTATTTATATGCTCCCAATTGTTGAGCCGGTTTTCATGTAGATAAAATCGAGAATGTGTAAGCTTGAGAAGATACTTTCATGTTGATAAAATTGAGATCTTAATGAAATCTTGGAATATTTCTTCAATTGGATTTGATCTAGATTCATTGAATCAGGTCCTGTTCTGCACCCAAAATCAATTAAACTCAAATTAGAATTTGATTAGAATTTATAGAATTATCAAACTCAAACAAAATTTATTTTAGAATTCTTTATCCAAAATTTAATTTGATTTTGATTAGAATTTGTAGAATTATCAAACTCTAATGAAATTAATTTAAAGCTCAGCATCTAAAAATTAATTTGATTCTAATTAATATTTGGATAGGATTAGAAATTGCAAAATAGTTGGATACGGGATCAAAATATATTGCATGTACGAAGTCAGGAGTTCACCACGCGAAATAGGAGGCTGAGCGGGGCAAACGGGTGCCCGAGGTTTAAAAACACCCCAAAAATACTGTGTTTGATATCCAAGCTGAGCCTTGGCATTCAAAAAAGAAAGAAAACACTTATCATCTTTCATAACGAAAATGAAGTTTGAATCGTTTACTGTCTAGCTCCACAAAAGCCTAGTACTTGTCTTCCCAATACTTCACCAAGGAAATTTAGACTACACACGATCATCAACTGGCGAAATCCATTAATATGTGAAAAAATTTCAAGGCTTTTAAAAAGCATCCAGCTATCTATACATCAATTTTCTTATTTTCGAAAGTCTTCATTACTACAAAATTTTCTGATTAACCTTACAATGCACAAGAATTACATTCTAAAAATTAGAATTGCAAGTTTATCATTTCTGTTTGTAACTTCTGTTTGTAACTAAGTCTTTTCCTCTTATTAGAGATTAGTCACGAAGAAATAATGTTATAATATCGATTATAATATTGTGAAATTAATCTAGTGGGCTCAAATAAAATTTCCCTAAAATAGAACTACTTGTTATGTTCAATTGTTCACATCACACTTGTTCCCATGCTGATGGGGGAGCCAGCAGGATCCATTCAATGGGGAAACACGACAACATGATGAACATTATCATATTGTTACGCACATTATACACGCATTAATAACCTGCCCACGTTTTCGGACCACGTACATCACATCCCAGCGAACCCAGAGAGAGTCCCCCACGTAACACTATATTTCCATATCTCCCCAAATCCAATTTAAATAAAAGTTTTATTGCTAGGAAAATTTTGTTACGGTCCGTCATGGAAAAGACTTTGCAGTAAAGGCCCTTGACCTATACACTAGGCTACTCTCAAAACAATTGGAAAAATATTGGGAAATTCTATTTGAGCATACCACTTTGCTTCGTAAGCCCACCTTTATCTATGTTTGAGTATTAATCTCCGAACATATTTAACATCATTGGGAGATTAATTGTCGACCAGGAGAAAAATAATGATCCTAGAAAGCATAACAAATTTGTAATTTTTACAACTTAAGAGGTGGGCTTACTGACAGTGGTGCTCAAAATAGAATTACTCGAAAAGATCTCTACTAAGTATGTTCGGATCCGGTCCTTATTTCGATGGTACTCGTTCATAAGTGGATAGCTCTTGTATCTGAAATTGAGAGTCGAGTATAATTAACATGTAGGATTATAATATGTTGAAATAAATAGGGATGTACAGTAAGTTGGATCGGAGAAGTTCGATCGATTCTGATAAGGTGAAGAAGGCAGGACTCCGACTGAACTCCAACTACATCTATGCTGGTAAGATGCGATCGGCCTTCAATGGAGTCGGTCAAAGAATTTTTCGATCTGGTTTCTCTCTCTTTTTTTTTTTTTTCCTTCCTCAAATCTATATTTTCTTTTATGAATTTGATTGATCTATTGATTGAAGGATTTTGGGATCTTGACATCTATAGATTGATTAATTTACAGGTTGAACAATTTATAATCTGAAATTTTCTCTCTGTCTTTCCTTCTTCTTCCTCCAAATTTCCTTCAAATCTAAGCCAAAAATCCCAATCCACACTGCACTCTCATTTTTATGCCAAAAATCTAATTTTTATGTTTTATTTTATTTTGGTTTGATGCTTCAAAACATGGTGAATGATGCCGTCCTAATTACAACGGGACTTTGTAAAATTCTCATTTTGAGTTGATTTTTTCTACTTTTTTAAAAAGTTATTGAGTCCGACAATCGCTAATAAAAAGACCAACGAAAGAGAATATTTCTTGTTCCAGTTCTTTGATGAAACAAGATGCTATCAAGAAGAAAGAAATTTCCTTGAATGACAAGCTGCAGCCATTTGATTTACAATAGCTGGATGCATGTTCCGCGATTCTCAGGAGAGAGTACAGTCGTGGCAATGAACGTTTGATTGTTGAGACTGGTTACAGTCGGCCGGAGTCGGAATTCGACCGACTCCGATTCTAATCCGACCGATGCCTTTTGTAAAAGGGTTAATTATACTCAGACCCCTGTAGTATGAGACATGTAACACTTAGACCCTCTGAAGTTTAAAACTCTCACTTAGACCCTCTGAAGTATCTAAATCACCGAGTTTTAATTACTTTCAGACCTCCTGATCCGGGGGTCTAAGTGAGAGTTTTAAACTTCAGGGGATCTAAGTGTTACATGCCCTATACTACAGGGGGTCTGAGTGTAATTAACCCTTTATAAAAATACAACTCCGATCTTAGAGCTTAAGAACTCCGACGAATTTCGATCGGAGTCGAACCACTCGGTCGGATCGGCGTTCCTTGTGCATCTCTAGAAATAAACTAGGATGTGATTCGGACACTGTTCACTTGCCTCGTAATAATAAATAGAAGCTAGAAACCTATGTAGGATCCTAATAAAAGCTTAATACTTGGTTTTGATTTAGATTCATGTTGTACCTGTTTCGTGATTTGGTAGGGTCCAAATCTTTGCAACATAGTCGGATCTAGTTCTATTTGTAATCAGACAAGACCCGTATATGAATATATGAATGATACTTGTAAATTCTAGGAGTTTCTAAAGGAGCACACCAATTTCCCTAGTGAGTCTATTTCTTAGTAATTTTTTTTTATTCGGACTCAAAATCCGGACAGTTATAAAATAGGCTCACTAGGAAAAATGGTGTGCTCCTTTGGAAACTCCCGTAAATTCTTGGTTTCGAATCCAAATCTTGTAGTTCTATCAAAATAAGAGTACTTTTATACCCATTTTCAAGAGAGATATACTTCTTGCCATCAAATCCGATAAGTTAACTATAGAGAGATTGAATGTTAGAAGATCCAAAAATTTATCTAAATCAAATTTAGATAAAATCTAAATAAATTAAATGAGAGATAATATGGTAAAATATTAGGATGCAACGTCCATTCGAGTTGCCTATTGTTATTACGGAGAATAATATATTTTATAATTACTTATTACTTCATGAATTATTAAAATTGCACAAGAATTCAGTTAATTTCCGAATACTAACCAAGAATTCAATATTAAATCATACATAATTAAATTGTTCCGAACCAAAAAAGAGAAATGAACAAAAAAATAATTATCAAATATATTAATTATGTATTTAACCAAATTGGCGAAATGAACCAAAAAAGAATATTTGGTAAATATTAAAAAAGAATAAAATTCTGAGCAAATAATCTCCAGTCAAATTCTAACCATCCTTTTAGTCAGCTAATAATAATAATTTAGTTACCAAAGTTCAGCCTTGATGATTTTAAGTGTCCTCAATACAAAATAATTCTCAAACTAAGGGTTTCTATAAAATTTTTCCTTATTTTATACTCTCAAGTCTCAACCAATTATAAACACAACGTAACAGTGCTCTTTCCCCAAACCCAAGAATCCGTCCAGATCAAGATGAAGTCACCGCCCGGTACTCTCACCCCCCTCCTCCCCTCTCTCCATGCCCCCGTCACATCCGACCCCAACGCTGGCGAGGGCGCGTTGGTATCGGGGGCGGTCTTCAACCTCGCCACCAGCATCATCGGCGCCGGCATCATGTCCATCCCCGCCACCCTGAAGGTCCTCGGGGTGGGGCCCGCTCTCGTCCTCATCGCCGCCGTCGCCTTTCTCTCCGACGCCTCCGTCGAGTTCATGATACGGTACACGTGCCACGGCTCGTCGGGCTCGTACGCCGGGCTCATGGGCGAGTCCTTCGGCCGCGCGGGGTCCACCGCCGTCCAGCTTTGCGTCGTGCTCACCAACCTCGGCGGCCTCATCATGTACATGATCATCATCGGTAGGTGATGGCGGTGGTTACTGTGCCCCTCATTTAATTTTAAAACTGGACAAGTCTACCATTTTTGGTTACTTTTATTTAAAATTTTAAATAAAAAATAAAAACTTTTTTTTAATACAACTTCAAATAGGACCGAGAAAAAATTAGCCGCCCATTTTTATTGCTATTTGAAACTGAAATTGAGATTTGGGGATTGAAATTTTTGCAGGGGACGTGGTGTCGGGGAACGAGGGGGCGGCGGGGGTGCTGGTGGAGTGGTTTGGGGAGCACTGGTGGAGTGGGCGGGACGTGGCGCTGCTGGCGGCGATGGTGGTGGTCCTGCTGCCGCTGGTAATGCTCCGGCGAGTTGGTGAGTGGTTTAAAAATTTTTTTTCTTTTTTTTTTTTTTTTTTTGTTTTTGCAATTTAGCAATTTTCCGTTTTTGGGAAATCTTTATCTGTTTGGTCCCTGGCCTTTTGGTGCGGGTATCTGTACAGTACCGACGCGGGGCCCGCTGGAAATGGAGTGATGTTTTTGGGTGCGTCGCTGTCGGTGGTTGCGTCTGGGGGATCTTTTTCTAGCTGATGTGTTTGATGATAACTAGCAGACCAAGTGGACCCATTTGGGACCGGTGGAAGGCACGTGGAGGGGAAATTCTAAATAGGCACCGAATTTACTTTGTGAGCACCACATACTATGGTAAAGTGATTTCCAACACAGTGGAAAATGGTGCTCACTTAGTCAAATGTGGAGCGCATTTAGAATTTCTCCACGTGGAGGCGGAGACTTTTCGGGGTGTTCGATTGTGGGGACGTTCCAAAGTCACATCCCAATGACTAAGTGCACAACCCTCTGAGGGCACCCTACAAGTTTGGAACCCACTCCTAACCTCCTCTTGGAACTAAGATATACTTGTTCCGCTCCTAGCCTCTTGGAACTGGGATATACTTATTCTTGTTTAAAAATAAATAATGGTAAACTTGTAATTAAAACTAACTTCAGTTGGGTGTGATCTTAGATATTTGGGGTGTGCTTTTAGAAATTCTATGGATCCCGGCTTTGGTAAAGGGGTTTGGAAAATGGTGCTCGCTAAGTCAAATGTGGAGGGCGTTTAGAATTTTCCCACGTGGAGGCGGAGACCTTTTCGGGGGTGTCCGGTTGTGGGGACGTTCCAAAGTCACATCCCAATGACTTAGTGCACAACCCTCCGAGGGCACCTTACAAATTTGGAACCCACTCCTAACCTTTTAGAACTAAGATATACTTGTTCCGCTCTTAGCCTCTTGGAACTAAGATATACTTGTTCTTGTTTAAAAATAAATAGTGGTAAATTTGTAATTAAAACTAACTTTCAGTTGGGTGTGATCTTAGATATTTGGAGTGTGCTTTTAGAAATTCTATGGATCCCGGCTTTGGTTGTTGTGTTGGCCCATGTTGCTGCGGCCTAGTCGGCCTCCTAGTGGTTTTTAGTGTAGAAAATTTGTAGTGATTGGGATGTAAATCATTGGAGAGATCAGATATGGAGGAGATATGTTAACTACCTAAATCTAGATTAGTGAAAAAATATTTAGTTGAGCTTAGTGAGGACTATCATCACCTTGCACTGAATGATTGAAGTTTAATTTCCTATCAACTAGTGAAATAATTCTTGGAAGAGAATCAAATCCCGTCAGTGTTATCATATATCCTAAACATTTTTTTACTATATGCAACTAATTGAGAGCTTAATCACAAAATCGGTGTTTAGGACTAATTCGGCAAGGTTCACAAGTTTGGAGTTTGGGAGAAAATTGGAATATTTCAAAGTTACTCCGCAGAGTTTGACACACCTTAGAGGGAAAAGTTATGATATACATAATATTACTTATTTGTAGAATATCTAATAACAGTTTCAAGAGCACCCTATTAAGTGGCGAACAAGGTCCATTCCTAACTTAAGAACCAAGGTTAAGTTCCTATAAGGCATACAGTATGGGATTAGGATGCAGCCTATGGGGAGACCTAAAATGATAATGATTTAATATAAGTTGAGTCCTACTTTGAGCCATAATATTGGGGATCTTTATTAGAAGATTTATTTTAGTTGTATCATTTAATATTGAGTGTTTTTTTACTTATGGTCAATTGCATGTTTCTTGCACATAGTTTTTTTATTATTAATAATATTATATGAGGCTTTTTTTTATCGTAAATAATGTTGTGCAAGACTTTTGTTGATTAGCGAATGATTAGAGACTGTTTTTGTTTCCAATTAAATTTATTATAGGATGTGAGTTGGTGGTTCACCGATGTTTTTTATTCACACCCTAAATTCTATCTTTTCTCATCAAACCTAGTTTGTTCTTCCCTTGTTCAAAATTTCACCATCATGAACCCTTATACCCGTTTTTGTTGTCATATTTGGTATTAGAGCCCAAAAATCCATCTCCACAGATGTCAAATCTTAATGATAGATCGATCATCATTTTCTTCATCATATTTTATTTTTAAAAAATTAATAAAAATTCAAAACCCTATATTTTAGCACTTGAGCTGACACTTGAGATCCACTTTGATGCCATTGCCATCATCATTGTCTCCCCCCATTAGGGTTGGCAAGTGGACTGTGCGGGTCTGACCGTGCTGGGGATGATTAGGCCATGGGCAGGTCGTGCCTAGCATGACCCTCTCCTCCATTGTATGGCTCGTTCGGGGGCCCATGCGGGGGTCATTATTTGCCCGTCGGCATGATTGAGTTGGGCCCAAGTTGGTCTGAAATCGGAAAGAAATCAAAATTAAAAAAATAATTTTTTTTGAGTTTTTACCTTAGAAAAATAGGAAATTTTAAAAAATTGGAAACTTGGACAAAATTGTTTTTTATTAATGTATCCAACAAAAATATAAAAGAGAAACTTTATTGCACTATAATAATATACAATCGTATAATATAACTCTATAAGAACTAATTAGAATGTGTAATAAAATCTGAGAAAGGATCCTGGTCGCCACCTTCAACTTAGGTTTGAATATAATTTCTACAGTTTTATGAGTTGTATACAAAATTAAAATGAAATAAATATATAATTCTCTAACATCTTTATTCATCGTTTGGTGTCTTCCATCTCGTCTTGAAGTTCTTGATCTTGGCTTTTAACTATCACGTTCAATCAACCCTTCAAACTTACATACGTCTTCAGTGTGTTTACTGACATAACACTTTCAATTGTTAATAACCGACTACCTGAACTAAAATCAGACTTTAATGCTAATGTATACATCAAAAGGGTCACTATATTACATGCTATGATATAAAGCACTTGATAAGTTTTTTTCTATAATTTTCATCATGATAGATATTAAAATCTTCAAAGTTCAAACATCAGCATCATGAGGTTTAACACAATCGAGATAATAGTATAGCTCATTGAATCATGAGAGGGAGAATTTTTTATTATGTAATAAGCCTGATAATAATTTGTTTTCATTCGTGAATCTAGATGAAGCATGTTGAGTTGACGACCTATATTATTTATTTCTATATAATTGTTGATAATGTAAATACATACAATCTAGACATACTTTAATTTTAGTAATTAAATTACTAACATAATTTTCATGGTTCATATTTTAATGAAAATTTTTAGTTAAAAATTCATATCCTCCCCATTTAACATGAGGATTCATAATACTTCCAAAATAAAATGGGTAAGGAAAATCTTGAAAATACTTATTAAATCTAATCTTCATAGGAAAAATAATTTCTTGTAGGAAAAATTATCTCTGTATTTAGAAACTATTGAGGTAATGTTAGTTATCCTAAATTAGTAGCGTTATAATACGTACCAAGAAGTATTTTTGTTATATTCGCAAATATTTTGGAAATTCAGAAAAAGAAGAAATTTCTAGTCTTATTGAAAAACAATAATCATTAGCATTTCAGTTTGGTAGAATATATCTACTGTCATTCGGTCAAGAAGAGATTGTCTCAACATATGATACATTGAGTTCTAAGAGTTCTTATAACTTAAAGTAAAACTTGAGATGTTAGGCTCAAAGTTTGTACAAATTTCTTTAAAAGCTTGCCTTCTTAGGCTACTGAATTGCATAAAAGATATAACATGTCTTAGTTTTGGAGATAATTATCGATTGTTGTTAAATTGTCGTGTATATAGAAATTACTATTATGACGCATACATCGAGCATAAATATTTTTCCATCCAAGTATGTCTTAAATAAGTTTTTAAATATTTAATTGTTGGCACTATTTCCATAAGCAATGTTAAATGAAATTAAATTTTTTTTTACTATTAATTCCAATATTGTTGATGATCATCTTTATAATTGACTTAGAATTGAAGGACTATGAGGAAAATCATATTTTTGAGAACTTATAATATTTTTTTCAAAAAATCCAATTGTACTATGTAGTGACACAAACATAATGATTCCAATTAAGACCTTCCCAACAATCGAAAGTTGTGAAACTCTATAATAGAAGAGAAAAGTAATAGCAATGAAAGTTTATTCAGATTTATTGTCTAGTTTGCAAGTACTTTTAGGGATTTTTTGAATTTTGGATTATGAGTTGAAAGCCTTGAGAGAGTTGAGAGAGTTGTAGAGAGGTGTTGAGAGTTGGAGGAAGATTGAAATTGTGAAGAAAATGGCAAAAAAAAAAAAAAAAAAACAAAAAAACCCTAATGGCTAATTTAGTTATTGGCATGACCATTTGCAAAAAAATTGCAAACAACGGCCCATACAACAACAACAACAACAACAAAGTCTTTTATCCCAAGTACTTGGGGTAGGCTGCATGAATCAAAATATCGGACCGATCACGTTGATAATCCTTATCCATTTATTCCTATCAAATAATATATCTTCATTTAAACATCTAGAATCCATATCTTTTCGTATCACCTCCATCCATATTTTCTTCGATTCTCCATTCGCTCTTTTAACTTATCCTATATTGATAAGCTCTCCTCATAGAACTGGTATATTTGTAGGTTTACTGTTTTCTGCAAAATTCTTGCTATCTTTCAATGCCATGGATTTTCAAAATTACAATAATTCTTAAGATTACAATGAAAGAATTAAAAGAAAACGAATGAGATGACTTATATAACGTCTCTCTTTTACAAGATTTTGTGGGTTCTTGCAATAGCGATGGAATCTAGCCCGTGGACTCTCTAGACGATCTGACGTAGATGGGAGCAGTATGGCCAGCATCGCAACGACCAGTTTGCTTATTTTCATGAGCATCATGGCCAGCATAGCAATGGCCAGTTTGCTAGTTTTATGAACACACTTAGGCATATTAAATTGACCTTGGGTCTCCGTAAAAGTGACTTCTATAATATCTCATGATACCTATTTATAGTCATGAGGTAGTTAGATCACCTGTCTTGTAGATAAGAATTGAATTATACTATAATTCAATCAAATATTTGATTTATTCCAATCTGATTTGGTTCAATGTATTTGGTCATGATTTGATCAAGAGATTCAGTTAGTAGAAGATTTGGCAGAATCTCTGATTTGATGTGTTTGGTTAGATTAGATTTAATTTAAATTTGATTAGATCTGAAATCTCCATCTATTTTGATTTTTTTGTTAGATTTTTTGAGGTATTGGTAGATGTGGGCCTCCTTCTCATCAATTTTTTTTGTTAACAGTGCCCCTCCAATGTTTTCGAAATCTCGTCGTTAGTTTGTAATGAGTTTCAAAATAATTTGGGCTCCTTTGTTGAGATTTTGTCATAAGTTTGCACCATTAATTAACCGAGCTGTTCAGTGACCGTAGTATAACAACAATTGAATCATCGATGACTACCGGAGGTGATCATTAACGTAATAGTCTTGGGTGATCTAGTTGATGTAGTATTTTGAGGGCATCGTTTGGTCAATCTTCTTGATAGATTTTCTTATTGGCATCCAACTTTTTCTTTTTCTTTTTCTTTTTCTTTGGCCTTACGTGCACGACTCTAGACATTTTGTATATTCTTCCACGAGGGTTGAATCGGAGGGGCAACTGATTACTCTGGTGTTAGTGGATTCGTGGGTGATTTGGGAGGTTCTGCAGATGAGTGCGATGCTGATTACTTCACACCCAGCCTAATTCAAGCAAATTCTCCCATTTTAGGCTAGACGAGCCAGAAAGTGACATTGACGGACCACTACCCCCTACAACCACTACGTCAAAAACTTTGACTCCTTTAGAGTCGATGGTCTCTCTGCCATCTACTCCATCTGCCTCCTCCGCTAACAGCTTTCCTATCGTCATTGGTGTGCCTTCAACTACTCAATCTGTCACAGCAACTCCATAAGTGGTAATGACCGAAAACCTTTCTTGTATCCTTCGATTAACGCCAGTTTCTTTACCAATGGGTGGGGAAGATTCTTTGCTCTTTTCATTTGAGGCGACATCCGATGTGTGAGATGTTCAGGTGATGGTCCATCTTCAGCCTCCACTCCTGCTGGTCCCATCGTTAGCATTGCTTGCCCTCAACCTTGCCACTGAAGTTCCACTTGAAGAATCCTTCAACTTCAGTGTTAACGATTTTCTGCAACTGCTGAGGTGTATCAATATGATCTTGAACAGACGTGACTTTCTTGAACTTGGACGTAATGTTGACTAGCTACTTGGACAATATTGAGAGAATTGGTGGTCCTGAGTGAGTAGCACCTTATTGGGCTCGCTTAGAAGCTCTGTAAGAACAAGTTTAGGTCCTGAACACGCTTCACCAGGTTGTCGTAGCAACAATAGCTGAAATTGAAGTGGCGAGATTGTAAGTCGTTTTGATGGCTAGGCAAGAGGAGCTGAGGTGTCAAGAAGAAGTTTGGTCTCGTTAGTGAGCCGATCTCGGAGTTAACCAAGAAGTAATTCTTGTAGATCTAGAGAAGGCAAATTTCGAGATGGAGGCTAGCTAGGTGGCGATATCTTGGACTCGCGAGACCATCGCCAGAGCTTAGGCCATTTTGGAGGTTAGCGAAACAAGACTAGAGGAGTCCTCCAGAAGAAAAGAAGAGCTGGTCTTACAACAGGAACAACTCAAGCAAGAAAGGACAATAAGGACTAAATCTAGAGTCTAACTCTCGGCAACTTTTTGTTAGTGAAGATGAGCTGCGTTGTCGGGCTCTGCACTTTGTTGAGGAGACTCGGCGACAAGTCCTTGAGCAAACCGCGAGTAGACTGAGGCTTTTAGGGGAATTTTGATTCCTTTGTATCTTTTTCCTTTTTTTTATCCTTTTTGTAATAAATGATGAAGCTCAGCTTTTCGTTCATTATCTTCCTTCCTGCAAACATGAATAAAGAAACTTTTAAGTTTTGTATCATTTATTTTATAATATTTGTGTAATGCATGATGATGGTGATGGAATGATTGATATACGATAATGATTTTGAAAATGATTGATTATGAGTAGAGGGTGGTTCGCACGAGTAGCTCAGGCACGTTTGCGCAGTTCAGATTTGAACCGGTGATCATGTAGGATCCAGGGGTGGTTCGCCCGGATAGCTTGGGCATGTCCGCATAGCTCAGACTTGAATCATGATCGTGTTAGGATCAGAAGGGTGGCAGCTCGGACATGTCAGTGTAACTCGGACTTGAATCAGTATTCGTGTCAGGATCAACGAGTGGTTCGCCCGGCAGTCCGGACACGTCCGCACTGTTCGGATTTGAACTAATGATCGTGTTAGGATCAAGGGGTGATTCGTCCGGGTAGCTCGGGCATGTCCATGTAGTTTGGACTTGAATTAGTGATTGTGTCAGGATCAAGGGGTGGTTCGCCCAGACAGTTCGGGCACGTCCGCATAGCTCAGACTTAAACCAATGATTGTGTTAGGATCAAGGGTGATTCACCTGGGCAGCTCGGGTACGTTCCCATACCTCGGATTTGAATCTGTGATCGTGTCAAGATCATAGGGGTGGTTCGCCCGAGCAGTTCGGGTACGTCCATGCAGGTTGGACTTGAACCAGTGATTGTGTTAGGATCAAGGGATGATTCGCCCGGATAGCTCGGGCATGCCCTTATAGCTCGAATTTGAATTAGTGATCGTGTCAGGATCAAGGGGCTTGGCAGAGACGCCTAATTGCACATGCCAAGATGACCGGATTAGGATCATGAAGTTTAGCGGAGGCGTCTAATTGCATACGCTAAGATGATCGGATTAGGATCATCGGATGACTCGTCTGTCTGATAAATAGAGCGCGTGATTGGGTTAGGATCACGAAGGAAATTGGTTGTTGTAGTGTGTCAGGTAATTCGGATTTTGCTGTAAGAGATAAGAACTTAATATGATAGGTTTGATCGTATGAAATGATATGGGTGAGATGGTTTAAATCTCGCTGTCAGAGGTAAGAGTTTAATGTGACAGATTCACGGAATTTTTAGCAAACCTTAACTATAAACGGATTTGGCGTGCCTTTACTGATCACTGTTTGCGTTGGACTAGCTATACTATTCCCTTCAGTATGATGAGTTGTTGAGAATTTTGCTTGGGTTTAATGCCAAATGTTTTCTCTTTCCATTGCTTTGGTGGCTATGAGTTTGTTGTGACAAGTTATGGATTTTTTAGCAAACTCCCAGTTATAAACGGATGTGACATATCTTTACCAATCGCCGTTTGCATTGGGCTATTCATGTTATTCCCTCAGCAATATGAGTTATCAAGAATTTTGTTTGGGCTTAAATGCTAAACATTTCCTCTTCCATTCGCTTTTGGGGCTTTGGACAGTTGATCTCATACTTCTACCTCCAGTATGGTAGAGTTGACGAGGATTTTGATCTCCTCTTCCCATGGCCATTGTGGCCTTCAGGTGATACCGTACTACTATATGTAGTATTTCTTCGGAAATTTGCCATTACTAGGCAACATCATTTTATCACCGTGTTGGAAGCTCCATTCGAGTAGACTGTCTCCACCACGAAGGGTCCTTCTGATTTGGATTCAAATTTATCCTTGCTTTTGTGGGTTATGATTATCGGTCTTTTAACTAGATCGCTTTATTTGAAAGTCTTTTCTTTGACTTTCTTTTTGAATGCCTTTGAAATGCATGTTTAGCACAATTCAATTTATTATTGTGCTTTTAAGCGCTCTTCGTCAGTGCTTCTAATTCTTGAAGCTTTCGTTGATGCTGTTCTTTGGTTGTCATTGCTGTGGCTAATGCAACTTATAGAGATGAAATTTGGATTTCAAAAGGCAAGATGGTCTCGCGGCCATACACCAAATTTTTGTCCTAATCGTGTCGGTTTGAAGGGACAAACTTTTGGAAGAGCTTCACAATGATCTTAATGAAAGATTTAGCTAGACCATTAACTGCTAGATTGTAGGATGTTGAGCTAATATCCTGAATTCTAAACTTGATGTAGAATCGGAGGAAGCCTTGACCAACAAACTGGGTCCCGTTATTGTGGATAATCTGTTGAGGTACCCCAAAACAATAGGTCACATGTTGTGTGATGAATTTAATTACATGTGTCATTTTGACTTCTCTCATTGAGACAGCTTTCGCCCCCGACAAGTATAGCAACGTTTTGCATATGCCACCGCTTCCATGATCATTTTTGGCCAGAAGCAGTCGAGTCTTCTTATATTGTCCCCAAATTTTGGCTCTGGTTGGTGGGCTCCGCACTCGTCGTGGGTTTCTTCAAGTATTTCTTGAGCTTTCTTCTTTAAGGGGTAAGGAAATAGGATGCCATCATGTGATTTGGTGGCACTGCATCATGGAGAGTTTAACTACTTTCTTCATTACTAAGGTCACTTCCTCTGAATCTTCCTCTGGATTTTCCACGAGTTTCGGGGTTCAAGACTCGATCCAACCTAGTGCACTTCATTGGCCTCCAAACTATTTTGGAGCAAAGAAAATCGCGACTCCTGATATTGATGCACTAGCTCGACCCAGGTGGTAGCGCCAAAGTTACGACAAATGATGCCAGCTATCTCCGTGCACGTTCTCATATCACGATACATGGTCAATGTGCAATTTCTCGAAGCTGTCGGCCAATTCGATCGTTGTGTAGTGGTAGGGCACAAGGACTTCATGCTTAACCTCGTACTCTCAAGTGATCTTATTGATGATGAGTTTTAAGCCTCCATACGTCTTGAGGCGTTTCATCCCTAGCTGCTGAGCTTATCTGGAGGCCAATTATGAGTACATTGTACTCTACTACATTATTTGTATATAGCTCGGTGAGTGAGTACTCCTGGAGAGATCACATGTTTGTGGGGAGATCAGTACTACCCCCACTCCTGGTACAGCTCTTCTTACTTCGGCAAACTCTGTCTCTGAAGAAACATGAGTTATAATGTATCTCAACCTTCTGATAATGCATCTCAACCCCTGCGAGAAGTAGGAGTTACAATGTATCCTCACTTTCTAAGGATCCTTAGATATCTGCTGCCAATGACAGCTTTTGTAATTTTTCATGGTTTTAGACAAGCTATAGCCAAATATATGAAATTGATGCATATTTGGAACTTCTCACATTCATGTGTGTTGGGAAGATATTAATTGCCCTCACAGAATTTGCCATTCTTGAATCATGTTGGATAGATTAAGCGTCTTCAATGGTGCTACGTGAGGCTATATTTTAGCCATGCGTTCTACACAATGTTTGCTTTGCATTCAGATTGCAAGCTTAGCCTCACGTTTTGGATGCGGGCTTAGCCTTGCGTCCAGATGACTTTACGCGGGTTTAGCCTCGCATAATATGCAGGTACATCCTTGCATTTGGATAACATCACTGGTTTAGTTTTGCGCACTGAATTAGCCTCATGTTTTAGTTGGGGACATAACTTTGCGTTCCATACGAGCATAGCCTCGCGTTTGAGTTGCTTTACACGAATTTAGCCTCGCTTCTTGATCGTTTTATGCGGGCTTAGCCGCAAGGTTTACTGGATGTAGTCGGTCTCATTTGGCTCTTCATAGAGTTCTTCATACAGTAACAAATCACTTCCATCTTTATAGTAGACTACAAGGGGCTAGCGGTTTGTTTGTCGTTTCAAGGCATACTCTTGCATTTTGTATATTTTAAGCGAAACTGGTTGTTGGCCTTGCATTCCGATACTCTTATACGTGCCTAAGTCGTACCTTCGCATTCAGGAACTTCTGTGTTAGGCTGAAACTTAGCCTCGCGTTCTGGTACTTCTATGCAAGGTTGAAATTTAGGCTTGCATTTTGTATTTCTGAGCTAGTGTGAACTTAGCCTTGCTTTCTGAGTTTTATGCGTAGCTGAGACTTAGCTTCGCATTTCTGTTCATTTTTGAACTCTTAATAAGTTTTGTGAACTGACTTGGTCTCGCATACTGAATTATCCATGCTGGCTTAGCCTCGCGCTTAGTTAACTTCACATTTTGCGTTAGTTTAACATTCCAGTTGCAGGCATAGTCTCGCGTTTTATGCGGGCATGTCTAGATGACTTTATGCGGGTTTAGTCTCACATTATACGCGGGCATATGCCTTATTTCAGCATAACTCTACATTGGTTTAGCCTCGGGTTGTTCGCGGGCATAGTCTCATGTTTGGATAACTTTATGCTAGGCTGAAACCTATCTTCGTGTTCTGGTTCTTCAGTGCAAGACTGGTACTTAGCCTCGCGTTTTAGGTTCGGGCATAGCCTTGCGTTCTGGGTGACTTTACGCGAGTTTAGTCTCATTTTTGGATTACTTTACTCATGGACTCATGCACTGGCTTAGCCTCGCGCATTGAGTTAGACTCATGCGCTAGCTTAGCCTTGCGCACTGAACTAGCCTCGCATTTTAGCTGCAGGCATAGTTTTGCATTCTTATGCATGCTTGACTTATATTTGTCTTTCAAACCTTATGGATCAGCTCCAATGCCGCCATCTGCAGCAGCTCTTTTCTTTCTTTTTATTCATAGGTTGGTGACCTCAACACTGCCATCTGCAGCAGCTCTTCTTTCTTTTTATTCATAGGTTGGTGACCTCAAAATCGACCACGGTATCTGCTAGTGGATCAACTTTGGCCCTAGATATGTCCAGATTGACTAGACCACAATTCAGTGTGCTGGCCCAAACTGTAGATTTATCTCAAACTTGTCCTTTTGTGATTGTGCCTTTGCAAGCTATCCTGGAACAACAAGAGCTGTTTGCGGAGTAGGTTGGGAAGATAGATCCGGTTAAGCAGGATAGTTGACAGGAGTTCTTTGCGTATTGGATACACCAACAGTCTGCATTGCAGGTTGTGGAGTTAATGCAGCTGGTGGTCCAGTTTGGGAGAAACAGTTGGCATTTGGGGTAAATATAGGTTGTTGGAATGGCTCTGTAGGAATGCCACTATGAGCACAATTGCGACACAGGAAACTCACTGGCCATAGATGAAGGGCTAACGGCGAGATGTTGATGACCATTCGCAAATAACAGGAGTATATGTGGGACCACCCAAGGGATCTCCAAAGTTGAAGGATGGAGCTACTAGTGCAGGAGGTTCAACACCTTGGACTGTGCCAGAAGGCTGGAAAGAGGTGGCATCTTGGTGTTGCTCCTGAAAATTGTCTCGTGCAGTAGCTTTGAAGGGATAATCTCGAAAGTGTCTTTGCTAGGCTGGTTGGTGCATTGGATGTTGATGACAAGGGCACAGAATTTGTTCCCACACCTGAATCTCCATGTACATCGGCTTCATAAGTAGTAGTATAACTCGCTGGAACTAGAGCTAGAGCCAGTGAATCAATTGGACTGGATGCAGGCCTATTTCCAAACAAGTCAACTCCCGAACTGCTGGTTGGAGCTGCAGTAGCTGACATGAAACCATGGGGGCCAAACTTATCAAATTTATCATCTTCTTTGCTTGCATCGGAGCCCTGAGATAGATGTTTAGGATTTCTGAAAATGCTCCTCTTATTTTAGAGGCTTTTCAGGATTCAATTCTCGTGGCAAAATAATACACTTCCTCCAAGGCATCTAATTTAGCAGAGGCAACTTTATCTGTAAGCAACAATTTTGAGTGTTTTCATGCCATCCAAGCTGATGGGAAGTCTATCCTCATTTCTTAGTATAAGGTCTAGCATCAAGACCCTGCCAAGAGCCGCAACAGTATTTTGAGCAGCTTCCTGTGCAACTGAACTTTCTAACCGAGGTGAACCCTGAACATAATTCATTAATAGCAGGCATATACTCATTCCAAGAGCTTCCAACAATCGTGTAACTTCACCAAACTTACTGCTAAGTGGAGATGGAGCATCCTTGATTGTTTTCGATTCAAGGCTGGTCTTATGGACCACTTTAGCTAGAGGTGGACGAACTCCAAGCCATTTTGCATACTCATAGCCCATTGTTCAGAAGACTGCATTTGCAGGTAGTCAAGTGATTTGAGACATGCATCTTGCAAGAGTTGTGTGCTCCAATGCTCAAGCTAGCACAACACCTTCTGAACTTTGTCTTTGTTCATCTGCAAGATGCTTCATCTTTCACATGGCGATAGAAGTTCCACTGACTCTCCATCTTGACAAATCATGTGCTTGAGAGCATATGCTTCGATGGATTCATGAAAAACCACCTTCATCTATGGCATTTTAGATATGAATCTTTACATGGCCAACATCGATCACTTGGCCTTCAAGGCCAGCTAGTTCTTTCCTTGCGAATGGCTTGAACCTCCACATAAGTGCAAGTTCTGGCTTTAGAACTAAAGAATGAATATTAATTTCTGCTTTTTTTTTTTTTAAATTTGTTTTTTTTATATCTTTTTTTTTTGGGTTTTTTTTTTTTTTTTTGATTTTACGAAGCTCTAGGGACCCTGTTATTGCAGCATCATCAAGAGCAACTGGGAGATACTGCTTGTTTGCATAAATGAGGATGCTGCACCTTTTAGTTCCTCCTCCTCCAACGTAGCATGGAATTCCTCTTTGGCAGTTACCATCCTGCTAGAGTCAACAACATGCGTAATAGCTTGAGTATTAGGAAAATAGCATCTCAAGTATGGTCTGATACTCGTCTTTTCAGGAAGATCTCATACTTAGAACTTAATGTTGTTGTATTGCAGCGTCGTCACATTGAACCCAACTGTCGGTATTGTAGACAGCTTCCCCCATCTCCCATTTGAAGCCAATAGAGGATGGTGGTTTTGCCGGTATTGTCAAGGCCGAGGATAAAGCATATCGAATCAAGGTTGTTGGACTTAAACGGCCTGCCTGTGATGTCATTCTGGAACTTGGTGACAGCCGCCAGCGAGGAGTCCTGGGACCCGGAGCCGAATTCGTAGGTGGAAACGGTGCAGTAAATGTTGTCGGAGTTGTAGGGCTTGGCAGCATAGGAGGTTGTTAGCAACGGTGATAGCATGGATGTTGACAGTCAAGTGGAGGTCGAATTCGTCCATAGGAATGACATGGCTGTAGCCACCAGCAGTAGCACTTCCTTCGGACCTTGTGACAAACTTCTTATCAAGAAAAGCTCTCAAAGCTTGGAAAAGCCCAACTGTAGTAGTACTCTTTATCTTGCCTAGTCGCGTTGGAGTGATTCCAACATCAACTACATTACACCCATTACAAAGCCCTTAATCTCATCCAAAGCCGACGAAAGAATCTTGGCCATTCACTCCTTGTTCTTATTTCATAATAGCTTCTAACTGCTTTTCTTTCTTCTGCCAGAAATGCAAACAACAATCATATAAGATTTAACCACCATAGTTAACCTCATCTGCATTTTTGGATGCATTCAATGCTTTTCTTCTTCTGGCTTGAATTTATCTCACAAATTCAGTAATTAAGATATGAAATTTTGGAGCCATGCTTGGACAAGTAATGCCTGCCTTCTTCAAAGCTTGAAAATTCCGTTTCTGAATCTTCTGAAAGTGCATAGGGCAGAAACAAGGGGTCGTAGCTCTGAGGGTTGGCATCTGACATTTAACAATCAGATTCTGTCCGATGTTAACCATGGAGTAAGGCTTGTATAGTGTTTGCTTCCTATCATGGCAGATATGCTGACCACAAAATTTTGTTCACGACATCGCCTTTGATTTGCACCTAGTGGTGAGCATTGGTCGGTTTGGTTCGGTTCTGGGTAGAAAAAAATCCAACCGAAAACCGAACCGAACTAAAAAAATCGAAACTGAACCGACCGAACTCTCGGAATAACCGAAACTGAAACTGAAAGTTCGGTTCGGTTTCGATTTTCTGGGTTGCGGCCCAGAAGCCCACTTCAGTTAAAAAAAAAATGGGCTTTCTGAATTGGCCTAGTTTAAAAAAAGAAAAAGAAAATGGGCTTACCCACACACCCATATTGATAACCTGAACATGAACATCAACAATAAGTAACTATTAGTAATTATGAGTAACCTGAACAAGATAATTATTAATAGCAAAGTATGGAAAAAAAAAACTCAGTAAAGCAACTATCAGCAAGACAACAATAAATATAAGCTATTAGTAAAAAAAAAAACGAAGCACGGATCCATCATCCATGATTATAAACCAACCTGCTCACTTGCAGTGGAGCATTACATGACATGGTCACGATTACAAATAGAAATAATATAGCAAGTTAAATTACAAAACATGATTAGAAATTCAAATTAACATTTTGTTTTTTTATATTAATTACATACGGATTCAGTTTCAGTTATGAGCTCCAGAGTTCTATTATGCACACAAAGTTGTACTAATCTGCATAACATGAAAAAAATAAATTAGTTATTAAATATTCATGCAAGAGAGCTCTCTTGCTCTCTGCAGGAGCTCTCTGCAAGAGCTCCTCTGCAGAGAGCTCCTGTAGAGAGTAGAGAGGTCCAGATACTAAGATACATGACATTAATTAGATAAACCAACAAAGTGAAAAGAATAAATTCAAAAACCAATGTAAACAACAAAATTAAGATACACACTTTTGTTTATCCTCTTTGCTTATCCTTTTCGACACGTGCATGGTGCATCATAGCTTGGTGATAACCAAATCTATTGACAATACATCCAAATCTAGAAGGAAATACAGCTAATTAGAACTTATGATACAACTAATTAGAACTTATGAAGTCAATAAGTGTAATAAATATAAGAATAGACTAATGAGCTATTAAATTATTACCTTGATCAAACTTCTTAACGTCACAAATTTTCTTCAATGCTGACCATTAGGACTCTCAATTGTCCTCGAAACCACTTCTGAGTACAAATGAGACTCTGGATGGATCTGATAGAAATTAAACTTCAAAATATATCAAGAACTCTCCACCTGTACTGAACGCCGATTCCGAAGCAACTGTGGATATTGGAATCGCCAACACGTCTCGAGCCATTCTTGATAATATTGGAAATTTTCTACTATTAACCTTCCAGAAGCCTAGAATGGGAAAAAATGACATGTCCTCGCCGATAATTGGTATCTCCTTGGCCTCATTCAAGTACTTATCCAATTCACTTTGAGTTGATTGCACATACACCGAAGATGAACTCTGCGCATAGAACTTATTCAACATGCGATAATTCTTTACTGCACCACTCTCTTAAGCCGCTGAAAGTTGTGATAGTCTCACTTGTATATCATCTCTAATGCCATTCTCCTTATAATGTATAGCTTTGTACTCATTGAACAAAACTTTAAGAGTTCTCTCCAATTTTGATGGCATTGCATGGCCCCTCTCACCTTGAGATTTGAACATCTCTCCTATCATGTTCTGGACAAAGTCTAGCTTAAATTGAGGGTCCAGAATCAACGGTATAAACATCAACAAGTTCACCTTTTCACAATTTTTCCAATATTTATCATACTTATCTTTCATCCTATGAGCCATCTCACAAGTAAAGATATCATCACCTATCATAGCCTCATGTAGTTCACCTTCAACATTCATGATCTGATGAAGAAAAACATTAGATGTCACATATAAAATGCCTGATACTCTCAGAGTCAAGTCATAAAAACTTGCAAAAACCGGCATAACCGCCCAATACAGTCCCAATCATTTTCATCTGGTATGCCCTTCCCATCATCATGCCCAACTTCTTGTCTAAGGATCCTCTAGCTCAAACTGATAGAAAGCGGACTAACATTTCTTAGCCGCTTGTAACATCAAGTATGTTGAGTTCCAATGCGTCTGTAGATCTAGATACATTCCTGTCTCAACTGCTATTTTTCTTTCTCAACACAACTCTTCCATTTTGCCCACCGTGAAGGTGATTGCTACACATACTTTATAGCATTTCGAACTCTTGAAATGGGTTCAATATTGGTATGAAGACCATCCTGCACAACAAGATTTATAATGTGTGCAACACAACGTATGTGAAGATATTTATCCCCCAAGAATGTGCCATGCTTATTATTCCAATTTATAATTTTTTTTTTTCAAATATTGTATCATTTTATCATTAGAACTAGTATTATCAACCGTTATTGTCAACACTCAATTCCCCAGTCACGTAGACACGCTTCTAGCGTGGTTCTAAGAACTTCACCTCTGTGACTTATTATAGAATAAAAATTTAGAATTATCTTGTGGAGATTCCAGTCAGTTCGAACCCAATGCACAGAAAGACATATGTAATTAATTTTTTGAACTGATGTTCATGTGTCAGTGGTGAGGCAAATATAGTGGGATGTCTCTAAAAGATATTTTTTTAATGCAATCTTCTCATCTAGGTAGAGTTGATAGATGTCTCTTCCTATCGTCCACTTAGACGGCCATAAAACGCCTAAAACCAATACCTTCCACAAATTTAAAAGGCAATTCATCTAAAATTATCATCTTAGATAATGCAATTCTGATGGCCTTTTCATCATATTTCCAAGTAGTTAAGGTTCCTACCCTACTATCTTCTCTAGTTGGTTGGAGACTTAACTGTGCTTGGCGTGTGTCCTTATTGTGGGGATTTTCTTTACAATTATTTGCATGATTCCTAAGAGAAAATGAGATATTTTTCTTGGTATTGCAACTATAGAGTTTTTTACAATACCTTTATCGGCATTCGTTCTCATCAAGGGGCTCATCTCCTTCTCGCATGTCATTAGCTTCTTGATCTCATTTGATAAAATGGTCCCAGATATTAGATCTTGAAGATATTGCCTTTCTTTTTTTTTTTTGTTTCAAAAGCTCCAGTTCTAGCAGGCCCACTAATAGTTGTTTATGTTGGACCTGTTGGTGCAGCGTCAGTGGTTGGGTTTGTAGCATTTTCATTGATATTAATCCTCTCATTCAGGTTTGTCTCACCAACACGACTTTCAGCTATCTAAAAAAATAATAAAGAAAGTCCACATAAGCAAAAATTAATAACGGAAGTTCATCTAGATAAGAACTAACTTATTTCAATTTTAGAAATCTAAGTCAAGCTGCACTTTGTTTCTCATGAAAAGAAAATGAAATGAATTAGAAATTGAAATAGGGAACAACAAAGAGAAAAGGCTAGCTCAATGCCATAAAAAGAAGTTGCATAAGTAGCTTCTTTCCATCATAAGCATCTTTTCGCATCATCTTTATTTTTTTCATAAACGAAGGATGCCATGAAAAGGTCAAGTCCTTAATTTCTTTAGTACATATTTTTATATTATTGTAAGCTCTTGATTTGTTATATTAATTGAAAACAAGCATGATGGACTACTTCACCTTGTCCATCAAATACTTAGTTCACCCAGAAACTTATTTTCCACACATTTAAAAAGTACCACAAAAAAACTTCATGACTCCAGGTAAAAATTGCATATGGCAAATTATAGAAATAGCTTTGAAACATGTGTTACAGGAGGCTCTATTGTTTTAGATAGTTGAAGAATAAGCTGAAGTGAAATAAATAAAACTGACAGTTGTAGAACAAAGCAAATGGGCAACCTTGTACTTAGTGTTGTCATCTGATACTGATAGAATCTATTAAATTAGAAAGGAAAAAAAATGCCTGAACTGTAGAGTGCAGAACACTGCATTAAAAATCAAGAGGCAAACAAAAATCTACATCGCAGTGGCATTGAGACTACAATCAAGTGAGATTATACTTTCTTTAATCAAGTTAGATTATCAACAATCACAAGCTACCAAAGAGGAACAGAGGGAGAGAAAAACAACCACAAGCTACCAAAGAGGAACAGAGGGAGAGAAAGGGGCTTTGAGTAGATACCTGATTCTGATTAGAACACCAAAGTCAACAACGGAGCTCGATTTGGTAAAAACAAAAGACGACCAAAGGTTCGAAACTCTGAGTCTCTGACAGCGACTTTGACGGAGAGAAAGGGGTATCGAGGAGCCGAGGAATCGAGGGACTCAGGGAGATGAAGTGACCGGATTGGGTTATCGGGCGAGGGCTAGGGAGGAGAGGAGAATCAGGAGATTGGGATTGCTAGGATTAGCCGATTAGGGAGGAGACGAGATTGGGAATTTGGGATTTTTAGGGTTTGAGTTATCGTCGATTACTCGATCGCGAGTGACTGGGGATGAGTTGCTGGGTTAGCAAAGAGAAATGAGTCAAATGACTAAAGGTTTCAGGTAACGGGTTGGGTTTAATTGCTGAGTTATGGGGTTACTGTTCAGTTTTTTTGGTCGGTTTCGGTTGGCGATTACGCCACTGAAACCCGACCCGATGACCAAATTTAAGTTCGGCTTCGGATCGAGTCGGTTTGTCGGTTTTTTTCGTTATTTCGAAAATCTGCTCACCCCTGTTTGCACCCAGCAAACTTGCACTTTTTCCTCTTCCGCTGGTGAAAACAGCTATGTAATTCGAAACGGAAAGGGTTGGCAAACACAACAGGCTTCGGCCAAGGAGAGTACCATGCTCCCATGGCCTCTTTCATGCGTAACACAGCTATCAAGGGGTGCGATCTGAGGATGGGACCTGCTGAGCTGGCCCTGTTTAGGCTAGGCCTAGGTGCTGTCGAGCCCCATCCAGAGGCACCACCACGCATCCACTGATGGAGCAAGCAACCATCCTCTCCATGGATCCTAACCTTTATCTCTCTCTCTCTCCTGCGGTTGGACGAAGATTGATTCTCTTTGGGATTTAGAGTAACAATTTCCCGTATCACAATGAACGAAGCTTCCTGTTTTGATGGAGTCGTAAGGTTGAGGGCTCCGTTGAATGGAAACATCCTCTTTTAGTGGCAACGACAGGACTTCTGTTGAACGAAAATCTCCTCTTTTATGTGGTGATTAATGCCACGTTGCAAAAATCTCCGTATTTACACGACGATCAATGCCACGTTGCATCTCCTTCATGTTGGACTGCACCACGACCTTCTATTACAAAGGATCTGCCACTGTGGTCGAAAGTTTGCTTTTTGGAAAATTCTAGCTATTTTTCATTGCTATGGATTTTCAAAATTACAATAATTCTCAAGATTACAATGGAAGAATTAAAAAAAACGAACGAAAGGACTTATATAACGTCTCTCTTTCTTTTACAAAATTTTGTGGGTTATTGCAATAGTGATGGAATCTAGTTCGTGGACTCCGTTGACGGTCCGACGTAGATGGGACCAGTATGACCAGCATAGCGACAACTAGTTTGCTTATTTTCATGAGCAGCATGGCCAGCATAGCTACGACCAGTTTGCTAGTTTATATGAACACGCATAGGCATGTTAAATTAATCTTGGATCTCCCCAAAGGTAATTTCCACAATATCTCATGATTATTTATAGGCATGAGGTTGTTAGTTCACCTGCTTTGTAAGTAAGGATGGAATTATATTATAATTCAATCAAATATTTGATTTAATTTAATGATTTGGTTCAATGTATTTGGTCCTAATTTGATCAATAGATCAGTTAATGGGAGATTTGGTAGAATCTCTGATTTGATGTGTTTTGTTAGATTTGATTTAATTTAAATTTGACTAGATCTGAGATCTCCATGCATTTTGAGATTTTGTTGGATTCTTTTTAGCTATTGGTGGATGTGGGCCCCCTCATCAATTTTTTTCTATCAATATCTACGTTGCACATAATTAAACCTTTGTAGGTGATTTTCTCGCATCTTCTTATTGATGGGGGCTACCTATCTTAGCACGAATATCTTCATTTCTCACTTTATCTCTTCTAGTGTTGTCGCATATCAAGCGAAACATATGCATTTTTGTTACACTTATCTTCTGTGAATGACTTTTCTTTATGACCTAGTTTTCTATGCCATATAATAAAATTGACCTAATAGCAGTCCTATAAAAATTCTCTTTCAGTCTTAACAGAATGTTACGGTTGCATAAAACTTCCATTGCACTCTATTTCAACCAGCCATCTTGTATCATATGGTTGACATTATTATCGATCTATCCATCATTCTGAATAATAAAACCCAAATACGTAAACTGATTGCTCATTTGTATCTCTTATATGTCCAGTATTACAACACTATAGTCTAAGGTCTGTCGTTTACTAAATTTATACTCCATATATTTTATTTTAGATCTGCTCAATCTAAAACCTCTAGATTATAATGTGTTTCCATAACTATAACTTGGCATTCATCCTTACTATTGTCTCATCAACTAAGGCAATATCATCAGCAAATAGTATATACTAAGGTATCTCTTCCTGAATAGCTCTAGTAAACTCATTCATTACTATAACAAATAAAAACGGGCTCAATGCAGATCTTTAATGCAATCCAATTATGATAGAAAAATCACTTGTTAGACTAACACATGTTCTGACATTGGTCACTACTCCAGCATATATGTCATTTAATTATATCAATATACTTGATGAAGATTCTTTTCTTCATCAATGTCCATAAAAGCACCTCTCGTGATACCTTATCATAGGCTTTCTCTAGGTCAATAAATATCATATGTAAATATCTCTCTCTCTTGGAATCGCTTTATAAGTTGACTAAGTAAATGAATAGTTTTTGTCGTTGATCGCTACGGCACGAGTCCAAATTGGTTCTCCGATATTTTAACAGTCTGCCTCAATTTATATTCAATTACCATTTTTCAAAACTTAATAGTGTGACACATGAGTTTTATTTCATGATAATTAGAACAACTCTGAATATCACTCTTGTTCTTATATAAAAATACTAGGATACTCTTTATTTATTTGGCATTTTCTTAATTTGTCATATCTTATTAAAAAGATTTTTCAGTCACCTTATACCCATCTCTCCTAAATATCTCCATACCTTTATAGGAAATTCATTTGGACTAACAATTTTTTTTGATTTCATTCTCTTCAAAGGCTCTTTTATTTTAAATTCTTTAATTCTGTGCATAAAAATACGATTCATATTCTTACACTGAATAGTAAGGTCTCCCAGATTTTGAGTAAAACTAACATTGTATAATTTATCAAAATAATATTTTCATCTTTCTTTAATCTGTTTGTCTCAATCTAGAATGTTTTAATTCTCATTTTTAATACACTTTACAATATATAAGTCTCTAGGTCTCTAGACTTGCTCTGTTTTATTTGAGCAATTTATATATATATATATATATATATATCATTTTTTGCCTTTTTATTATCTCACTTCTTGTACACTTGTTTATATAATTTAGTTTTTGCATCCCAAACAACTTTTTAGCTTTCTTTTTGGCTAACTTATACCCCCTCAAAGTTTATTTCATCATTGTTCTTCAAATCTCTGTAAAAGTCATGCTTGATTTTAATAGTATTTTTTTAATTCTTCATTCTACCATGATGTGCCCTTATATGGTGGAACACGCTTCTCGCCTTAGCAAATATATTTTTAGCGACCCTCTTAATACAGCTAGCCATTTTGTTACATGTTACATCAGAATCATCACAGTCCTTCCAAGCTGCTTCTCGTACTACACTATCTATAAAAAATTTTCGATTGCCTTCTAATTGTCACTACTTAATTTTAGGATTTAATTTACACTTAATTTTTTAAGTCTTTCTTTCTAATCTGAATATCTAAAACTAAGAGTTTATATTGGGTTATAATACTTTCACCTGATACTAATTTGAAATCGATGCAACTATCTCTATCTGCTCTCCTAATTAAAAAGAAATCTATTTGGCTCGCACCTCGATCCACTTCTAAAAGTAATCAAGTGAGACTTTTTTTAAACCATGTATTTACTAAAATCAAATTATAAGACAAAGTAAAATCTATAATTGAGTTATCTGCTTTATTTTTTTTCTTCAAAACCAAATGCTTTATGTATACTATCAAACCCATTATGACTAGTTCCTACATGCCCGTTGAGGTCACCACCAATAAATAGTTTTTCTCTAGCATATATTTCTTATACTATCTCATTTAGGTCCTCCCAAACCTGATGCTTACTAGATTTATCAAATCATACTTATGGTGCATAGGCACTAATGATATGAGCAATCTCTCTGTTTAAAATAAGTTTAACTATAAAATTCTATCACTCTTCCTCCTAACCTCTATTATATTCTCAAGTAATTGTTTATATATGATCATACTTACCCATTACGATTTCTATATCTGTACCCCATTACGATTTCTATATCTGTCCATATACCAAAGTTTATAATGTCAAGGCTATATGACTTTAGTTTTCTCACCTACCCACTTAGTCTCCTGCACGCATAAAATATTAACCCTCCTAATTTTAGCATCAAGTAACTCTACTAATCTATTTATAAGGAAACCTATTTGTCACGATATCAACCGAATCCTATATTTATGAGCTAACTTCTTTACCCCCACCTGCTCATTAAGGTGTGGAACTCTTTTACATTTGACACCACATTCGGGCACTGACGTAGCGCGTCATTTCTGAGTGACGACCTAGTAACCCTCACACATTTTTTACTACATCCGGACTCCGATATAGTGCATCACTTAGTAGAGAATGCTCCAATTAAATTTATATTTTGGCTCATATCATAATATGTGACATTCACAAGCTTACCACAACCCTCCTCCTTTATCTTGGTGTGGGACAGATAGTGAAAAGATAAATTTTTAAGCACAATGCTGGCTGAGTTAAACAACGGCCAATGGCTAATTTTAAAATTTGACAGTGGGCTTCTGTAAAGAAAAAAATAGCAGAAAGCATCCCAAAAATTATTTTAGTTGTTGGGCAGAGCCAAGTTTTTAAATATTCACTGTAGCGGATATATTAGTTCAGAGAAATTCTAATGCAGATATCTTTATCAAGACGATATCGAAAATATTTAGTAAATATCGAATGTTAATAGCAGACTATAGTCATATACTATATCCGATCCTAAAACAAATATGAATAAGTGTACATGCATACATCATTATGTTACATATAATCATGCATACTGAACACAAGAAAAGCCTGAAAAAGAATTTCACCATGTGCGGTTAAGATTAAGGAATAACAACACAGTTTGGATAGATCATTATTTGTCCACCCCCTCAAAAAGGGCTTAAAGGGAGGAGTGGTTGCAAGAGCCAAAAATTTTATTTAAAATTTTTTTCTCCATTGTTTATGATGCACACTTTCTCTTGAAGAAAATTTTAATTATTTTTATTTTGAACAAGCAGTTAGGCCAATGCCTTCTTTAAAATGTCTTTTAGAAAAAGTTGAGGGTTAGTTGTAGAAAATTTAACTATTTTTATTTTGAACTAGCAATTAGGCCAATGCCTTCTTTAAAATGTCTTTTAAAAAAAAAGTTGAGGGTTGAGAAAATTTTAACTGTTTTTTATTTTGAACAAGCAATTAGGCCAATGCCTTCTTTAAAATGTCTTTGAAAAAAAAATGTTGAGGGTTAGCCGTAGGAAGTCCATGGTTCTAGTCTTGGCTAGAAAAATATTATAATTTCGTCTTAAATGATATATGAAGTTAACATCATGCTCTAACGAAATGCCTTCTTAAACTATTTCTCTACAAAACCTGTTGCATGAGATATAGACAAGGCCTTCAACTCAAAATGCTATGGATTTGGGCCGAAATAATTGTGTTTGTCAGTATGTTTGAAATATATTCTAGATCAGGTAGAGGATATTTGGCAATGATTTACATAGCTGAACCTTTAATACACTGTGATTTCTATTCAATATTATCTAGCTAGCATTACCTTTTGAGTTTGTTGAAACTATTATATACCAGAGAACTAACTTGTGAATATTCAATGTGAGATTATTCACACTATAGGGTATTACATACTAACTTCATTTTGGACATGGTTCACTTATTGTTTCCTACCTAAAAAAAAATAATAATTAGGTTTTCTTGAGTTATTGAGAACTATTTATATACCAGTGAAAAATACTTGCATGAGGGACAATTCATATTTTGGGGTGTTATCGAGCCTGGTTTGTACTAGTTTGGAGCACCTTTACAGACACAGGAATGTTACTATCAGTGAGGTTTAGACATAGAATCATAGGAAGGCATTGATGCTTATGTATCTAAGCCTACCTGTCGATGGGCGAATGAGCTCCTTTTTGGATGTACCTATTCCGATAACGCCAGAATAGTGGGTGAGTGAGCAATTCAAGGATGGATGTGCGGTTTCCTAAGAAGTACCAATGCCTGATTGCTGCTTGTGCTTACATGGATATGTTCATGCAGATAACAACATCTACCACATAATTAAGACTTAAAATGTCATGTTAACATTTATTGTGATCAGCTTTTGCTTGATTGTGAGACTAACTGATTTTTTTTTTTTTTTTTTCCTCCCAACAAAATGTAGATTCATTGAGGTTCACCTCGGCAATCTCAGTGCTTCTTGCCGTGGTGTTTATGTTCATAAGCTCAGGGATGGCTATTTATGCTGTCTTCAACGGGACTGCGAAACCCCCAAGGATGCTTCCTGATTTTAGCAAGGAGTCATTCTTCGAGGTTTTCACTGCTGTGCCTGTTCTTGTGGTAGCCTTCACCTTCCACTTCAATGGTACGACCAGCTAATATCTAGTTCTACCGATAAAATATAAATTCAGTTTCAATACTAAACAGTACTTTACGACTTGGTTTAATTTATATCCTTTTCTTTAATTCTTTCTTCTGTATTTGATCATTCTATATTCAGCTAGAAACAAACCAAGCGTAAATAAATGTCTTTGCATGTAGTTCATCCCATCCGTGCAGAGCTAGCGAAGGCCTCTGACATGACGATTGCAGTACGGATATCCTTACTTCTCTGTTGCGTCATCTACTCAACTGTCGGATTCTTCGGCTACCTCCTATTTGGGGACTCAACAATGTCCGACATACTCATCAATTTTAACCATGAGAGCTCCACGTCCAAGATCGGACCAATCCTCAACGACACTGTCCGAATTAGCTATGCCCTGCATCTGGTACTGGTGTTCCCTCTCCTGTTCTTTTCACTGAGGCTCAACATTGACGAGCTCCTATTTCCCAAGAAACGTCCTTTAACCTCTGACACTATGCGATTCGTGTCAATAACTGGTCTTCTGATGGCTTTTGTCTATCTGGCGGCGATAGCTATCCCGAACATCTGGGTTCTCTTCCAGTTCATGGGATCGACGACTGCAGTCTGCCTCGCCTTGATCTTCCCAGGGGCCATTGTCCTAAGGTATAATGACACTAACATGTACATGTAGGATATATTGCATAATACAAAAACATACTTGTTGGGCCTAATTTTCGGCTTGATGAGTAAAACTCAATAATGTTGCTCATCGTCGGCCTGGCCTGTAAAATTTGAACAGGGACATCCATGGGATTTCGAAAGGAAAAGATAAAATCTTGGCAGCAACCATGGTAGTGTTGGCAGTTATTACAAGCTCCATCGCCATCGCTACCAATTTCAGCAGTTACTTTAGTAACACAGAGACGACGGGGAGCCTCGGTTAAGAACTGAAAACGTTACCACAGCTGTAAACGCGTGCATTTTTTGAGCAGCGAGCTTTCGGTAGTGAGCATTGGGCTGCAAATTGAAGATCAAGCACCATTTTGGCCTCCTCGATCGGATCGTTAGGCTTTGGATGGTTCCAGTAGTGGATTGTGGTGTGTATGTGTACTTTACAATGTGAAGCTATTCTTTCTATAGTATTAAGCGGCAATTAAACATTGTGCAAGTTGTCTGTTAAGGATCTAGAAGAAGAAATGGTCACCAATATTCATGTGAAATTTCAAGTAGAACATCAGCCATGCAAATGTATGGATTTATTGATTCTATGAAATGTGAAAAATTATTGTTTCTATAATTGAAATTTTCTTGGATCCATTGTCGATGTGCCTAATAATATTATGCCTATTGCAATTTCCACATGTCTACATCTACATGACGAGCGCATGTCATCGACTTGATCGATGAATCCAATTTAAGGATCCATGTATATGCACAAATCAAATATTTGATCTGATAGAAACCCATTTTTTGTAACTTGCAAAAGTTAACTTACTATTACTCATGGCTTGACAAAAGAATGATAGATGATAGATCTCGAAAGCTACAGCATATCTTGGGAAGAAAGTAACTGCATACAAGGACCGGGAATTTCTAATCAAGCGCACCACTTGTATTAGTAAACACACTCCGAATGAGTTGGGGATTAGTCTCCAGCGGTCTTCAAATCTTCCATGGTTACAAAAGGTTTAGCGCCGAAAAGGTTTTAATAGCATTTGGAAATTAAATCCCAACCAAGATAAAAATACAAAGGTCACAAAATAAAATGGGGAACTCGTAATTTTTAACAATTTTAGGAGGTGCTTACAAAGACAATGGTGTGCTCCTTTAGAAATTCCCTAGCTCCTTAGAATAGCAAATAAGTGTTCTTTTTTGGTTTTTTTTTTTTTTTTTTTTGTTTTTTTTTGTTTTTTTGTTTTGTAAAGGTGAAGTAATATTAACTCCGTAAGCGAACCCATATTAATATCCTATAATTATAAATAGATTCATTCATAGAAACCTAACAAGTTAATGAAGAATCATAACACCAAAACCTAACGACTAAATACAAACAACTAAGCCTAGCTTGTGCACTTGGATGAAAGTTTATATTTCTAACATTAACAAAAGTATCGTCATAGCCACTCTAGGGGGAGGCCTTTGGAGATATAGCATCTTGTTTCACACTCAAAATGCTCCCTATATATAATACATCTCGAAAAGAGACTAAGTAAGCCTAAGATAATCATAGCAGCAGCAACAACAATAACTGTCTTTTATCCCAAGTATTTGGAGTAAATTACATGAACCAAAAGAGAATCACGTCAGATTGACCACATGAATGATCCTTCTCTCCCCATTTCCTATTGAGCAGTATGTCTTTTTTTTTTTAAGCCTCTAGCATCCATATCTTTAAGTATCACCTCCATCCATATTTCCTTCGGTCATCCCTTCACTCTTTTAACTAGTCCTATATTAATAAATTCCACTCTAGCCATTTATAGGTCTCTATTACATGTGACCAAACCATCGCATTAGATTTTCTCACATCTTCAATGGGAGTTATACATATTTTAACACGAATATCCTCATTTCACACTTTGCGTCTCCTACTTTTACTATATATCTATTGAAACATACACATCTCTATTATGCTCAAATTCTGTGAATGACGCATTTTTATAGCTAAACGTTCTGTGTCATATAATAAAACTGATCTAATACCTGTCCTATAATCATAGCAAACAAGGAAAAATAATCCCCACCTACACCACAGGCACGGGCGAAAAGTCATCGACTTTCTTGTTATCAAAGCCATGTGCATGTAAGGTGAGAAGTCCATTATAAAAGGAGAGAACCTGCACTTTGAATTGGTTTCAAGCTCTTTAAAGTGCTTGTTGATTCTTTGTAGCCATTTCTCCTTTGCCAATTCTGCACGAACAATGAAATTGGATCTTGCATGGCCTCTTGTGCCTTTTGTTTCCCATCAAACACTTGCTTGTTGTCCTAAAGTTGAAATGCGAGACACCCACAAAGAGTTCTAGCATTAAAGAGGACTATAAAGTTTGGTGATCGATTTGAAGGAACCATATACTTTGTTTCATTTGATGCATATTCATACATCCATCGAATTTTATAGTAGAAACTTGTTATCGCAATGGAGGAAATTTGAGCACATGTTACGAGAGTTACTCATTATTCGCAACTCATTATATCTATTTTTATATATAAATAAGTGTTGCTCAAGCGTGCTTAGTGTATTTTGCAGTATCTATGTTTTACTGATAAAAGAATGGAAAATATCTCAAACATAGGGATTCTCTGTAGTCCAATGTCAATAAGGAGAAAACTGTAACCTACAGAGAGTTAGAGAAGAAAAATCAGAGTTAGAGTAGATCAGAGAAAATAACTAAAAGTAAAAAAATAGCCAATCCTGATATCTACCAACAATACTAAAAATACCAACAAAAATTCTGATATATTTGACAATAATATACTATCAAATAGTAGTTCAGACTACTAATCAATGGCCCAACTGGCATTGATGAACCCCAGTTTCTCATCACTGATTCAGAATCATCAAATATTATTTTTGCAAAGTCAATTAGACCCCTAACCAACAACATTTATCGCTATCTAGTGGTCTGACCAACTCCAATCCTGACTCTTTTGACTACAATAAGCTTCGTTTATATCTTATCATAAGGATTTTTGCATGATAATTAGGATGTAACATGTCTCATTGGTCTTTAAAAGAGCATGCGGTCTCAATTGTGAAGGGAGTCTTCTTCAATTTATTGGTTCATTACTATAGTTAGATGCTTGTAACATGTATCTTTAAAAAGGTTTTAATTTTTTTTTAATCATTTTGCTTTTTTATGCAATTCTTCGTGTTTTTTCTATCATGCATGACTAAAATTAGTTTTTGACTAGATTAAATTTGGTAGTCAAAATGTATAAATTTAAAGAAATATATAATTCAAGTTATATGCTTAAGAACTAAAACATGGATTATTAGATTAATTAAGATAATAAATTGTAAACTTGATTTTTGATAAGTTATGTTAGTGTATAACTTTGATAACCTATAATTAGAAATAGAGTTTTGATAGGTTATGTTTAGTAATATTAACTTTGATCTACTTAGTAATATTAGTTTGGATTTTATAACTATTCTTCTCTTATCAGTTGATTCTTTACATTGATAGTTATTATGTTGTTAGTTGTTCATATGTGAATATAGTCCCATATCAGAAAGGACAAGAAAGTATATGAGTTTAAATATAAAGTTTGGACCTCTAGCTAACAACTAAAGCTTATAATTGATGAGTGCTTAAAGTTTTATCTTCGGATTCCATAAAACTTGACCATATATGAATTATATGTTAGAGTGAGGAATAATTAGTTGTATATGCTTGTGGATTCAAATTCTAAGTATTTTTATTTCATAGATTAATTGTTTCTTTTTAATTCGCTTAAATAGAATTAGGATTGGAGAGAACCATCTTCCCTAAGTATCCATCCATGCGCTTGCATTTACATATATTATAACTCATTAACATGTAAATGAATGAATTCATGCATCCCTAATATTTTGTCATTGATATTAACTAATCAACAAAATTTGCATTTTGTTCTCCAAATTATACTATTTTCCTTTAAACAAATGCCAAAGTCAATTGATGAATATGTGAAAGAAGGGGTATTAAGCTCAATTAGTTTGAATTTTATTTCAAGAAAGTACATATTATGAAGTACGAAAAAACATTGCACAATATTGGAAATTAGTGGAAGTGGACATATGAATCATGCTTGCCTAAGACTCTGTGTGTTGTTGAATATTTTTAGAGAACAACAATGATAATTTCAAGATTCATTATCTATTTATTTCATTATTTTTTTCCTTTTGACCTAATCAATCATTTTATGTTTATAAGACTTGGTCAAATTTTTTTAGGGCTAGCCACAGATATTAGAGTTTTATTTCACATTAAAAAGGTATTATTTTGGGAGTTATGATGACCATGTAGAAGTGATGGAGATAGAAACCTATCTCTTTCATCCGATATTATCACAAACAAAATTCTCTCATCCATTTTAACTCGTGGTCGACTCCTTCGAAACTTGTGCATTAGAGGAGAGTAGTAGAAAAGGGAGAGTATCGCAGAGATATATACTTGTCTTGTCTGATCGCACGAGCTCAGTATATATCATTTAGGATATTGATTACACATCTTCTGTTGAATTTATGTGTAGCTCAAATAGTCCCATATCAGTTGGGAGTTAAGGAGACACCATTTATGGATCTGGGTCTTTAGTTTTAAGTATCTCAAAAATAATTAATTATTTTATAAAACTGTTCTGAAAAAATAGGTTTTATTTTAAGAAGTTTTTCCAATTTGAAAATATTTCAAGTTGTAATTTTGGATTTTGAAAAAAAATTCCTATTCTTGGGGGAGTTTTCAATTTGTCAGAGATCGTTGTAATTTGAAACTTGGTGATAGTAGATTGATCATTGGCGCCCGAGGACATATGTAACATTTATCGAATCTCATTAAATTTTATGTCTTCTCTCATTTGTATTATTTTAGTTCTTGTGTGTCACTATTTTGAGTATCTATTTGTGTGGGTATGATATTTGTTTTCTGCAACAAGTGGTATTAGAGCCGAAAATTCAATCTTAGCATAGGAAAATCTTGTGTGACACTATTTTGGGTGCCTATTTATGTGGGTAAGATATCTGCTTTCTGCAACAAGTGGTATTAAAGCCGAAAATTCGATCTTGGCATAGGAAAATTATTGAAAAATGACAGAAGCTTCTTCATCTACACCGATTAAACTTACTGTGACTAATGCAAAGTTCAAACTTGAGAAGTTTGATAGTCGTAATAATTTTGGTATGTGGCAGTGCGAAGTTTTGGATATTATTTATCAACAAAGTTAAATGTTTCTCTGGAAGAAGAGAAGCCAGAGAAGATGACCGATAAAGAATGGAAAAGAATCAATCGCCAAGTATGTGGTACCATTTGTTCTTATCTCATAAGGGAATAGAAGTATCTTTTCATGATATAGACATCTGCAAGTAAGATGTGGAATGAGCTGGGGAATAAATTTATGAAGAAGAGCAGTGAGAATCGGTTGTTTTGCTTCTAGTATCAACCAGGTATATCTATCAATGATCACAATGTTATTTTTGATAAATTAATAGTAGATTTGTTAAATTTGGATGAGACCGTTAAAAATGAAGATCATACTTTATTATTGTTGGCATCTCTTCCTGATGAGTATGATCACCTTGTCACTACTCTCCTTCGTGGTAAGGATAAGATGACTTTTGATGAAGCATACAATATATTATACAATTATGAAATCAGGAAGAAAGATCAGAAAGAGTATGGATACAATACAATTGAAGTTTATGCTGTCAGAGGTCGATCTCAGAGTTTTAAATCCAATCGGAGAGGTTGATCCCAGTCAAGAGGCAGATTTGATAAAGATGAATGTGTTTTTTGTCATAAGAAAGGGTACTGGAAGAAAAATTATCCAAAATTGAAGAAAAGAGATAAGCGCAAGGATGATTCTAATGCATGTGTAGACAAGTGTGAAGATGATTCAGATTTTGGGTTGGTTGGTTTACTTTTAGTTTTCCATTCTGATGAGTGGATTTTGGATTCTGAATGCACCTATCATATGTGTTCTCATAAGAAGTGATTCTTCAATTTTAAGATTTTGATGGAGGAGTTGTTTTCATGGGCAACGACAACTCTTGCAAAACAGCTTGGATATGTTCAATCCATTTAAAAAATTGTGATGGATTAACCAGAGTTTTGACAGATGTTCGGTGTGTGTACTAGATTTGAAGAAAAATCTCATCTTTTTGGGAGAGTTAGAAGCAAAAGGTTTTACTATATCTATCCGATATGGAGTTCTTAGAGTTACTTTAGACGCATTGGTGGTGATGAAAGGTACGAGGAAGAATAACTTATACTATTTTTTATCGTAGTACAGTTATTGGATCAGTGACTACAGTCTCTAAAGAGGATGCAGATGCAAAAATAACCATGTTGTGGTACATGCGACTTGGTCATACAGGTATGGAAATTTTGCAGAATTTAGTGAAGAAAGGGTTAAAATGTGCAAAAACCTGTAAATTAAATTTCTGTGAGTATTGTGTCATGGGAAAAAAAAACAAGAGTAAAGTTTGGCACCGCTATCTATAATACTAAAGATATTTTGGAGTATGTTGACTCTGATGTTTGAGGGTCTACTAGAACACTGTATTTGGGAGATATGTGTTACTTTATTACTTTTGTTAATGATTACTCTAAAAGAATTTGGGTGTATCTGATGAAGACTAAAATGAAGTGTTGGAAATTTTTTTTAAATGGAAAAAAATAATTGAGACTCAGACAGGCAGGAAGATAAAGAAACTCAGATCAGACAACAGTGGTGAGTATAAAAATGATTCGTTTCTGGAAGTTTGCCAAGATGAAGGTGTTGCTCGACATTTCACTAATACAGACTCACCACAGCAAAATGGTGCAGCAGAACGCATGAACTAGATTTTGCTGGAGAAAATTCGGTGTATATTGCTTAATACTGGGTTAAGTAAGGGATTTTGAATTGAGACAGTGAGTTATGTGTGTTATCTCATTAATTGATTACCATCAGCTATGATTGAAGGTAAGATGCCGATTGAGGTATGGTCTGAAAAAACTACTTATGATTATGATTCTTTATATGTATTTGGTTCAACTACTTATTATCACGTGAAAGATTCTAAGTTGAATCCGAGAGCCAAGAAAGCATTGTTCATGGGGATTAGCTCGGGTGTAAAAAGATATTGCCTTTGGTGTTCAAATTCAAAGAAAATCATTTTTAGCAGGGATGTTATTTTTGATGAATTTACCGTGTTGAAAAAAAATAACACTTAGCAATTTTGGAAAAGAGAAGAAGACCAATGATATTCAATAGTAAGTGGAGAGTGCTTCACAACAGGTGGAGTTTGAAAAGTCAGAGTTAACCCAGTTTATATCGACTGTCCAGTGGGAGATGAGAATGTCAAAAAAAAGGAAGAGGTTTCAACCCAGGAACCTCTGTAGCAATCAAACTCAATTACATATGACAGGCCACGTTGAGAAATTAAGAAACCTTCTTGCTTCTTTGATATGGTGGTGGTCTGTACACTTTCAGTTTTAAATGATATTCCTTTCACTTATTGAGAAGCAGTTAGAAGTTCAGAAGATAAGAAATTGAAGAGAGCAATGGATGAAGAAATGCAGTCGCTTTAGAAGAATCAAACTTGGGAGTTAGCTCAACTACTTAAAGATAAGAAGGCAATTGGGTGCAAATGGGTATTTGTAAAGAAAGAAGGATTTCCTGACAAAAATAATGTCTGCTACAAAGAAAGATTAGTGGCGAAAGGCTACGTTCAGAAGGAAAGAGTTAATTATAATGAGGTATTTTCTCTAGTTGTTAAATATTCTTCCATTTGGATTCTGTTAGCCTTAGTAGCACAGTTTGATTTGGAACTAATTCAATTTGATGTGAAAATCGTATTTTTATACGGTGATTTGGAAGAGAAAATCTATAGAGCTCAGCCAGATGGATTCAAGGTTGCTAGAAAAGAAAATTGGGTTTGCAATTGAAGGGATCATTGTACGGATTGAAGCAATCTTTGAGGCAGTGGTATAAATGATCTGATCGATTTATGATAGGGTTGAAGTACACGAGAAACAAATTTCATCATTATGTATATTTTTGCAAGTTACATAATGAGTCTTTTATTTATCTACTCTTGTATGTAGATGATATGCTGATAACTTCAAAGAACCAAGAAGAGATTGAAAAGTTGAAATCTAAGTTGAGTCAAGAGTTTGAAATGAAAGATTTGGGTGAAACTAAAAATATTCTTGGCATGGAGATAAGTAGAGATTGAAAAAGAGGCAAGATTTGGTTGTCTTAGAAACAATATCTGAAGAAAGTGTTGCAGCATTTTGGCATGACAGAACAACCAAAACCTGTGATTATCCCACTTGCTCCTCATTTCAAATTAGGTGCAGTTTTATCTCCTAGCACTGATGAGAAACGTAAGTATATGTCGAGCGTTTCTTATTCAAATGCAGTTAGTAGTTTAATGTATACTATGGTGTGTATGTGTTTTGACATTTCACAGGCAATTGACTTTGTGAGCAGATATATGCATGATCCTTACAAGAACATTGCAAATTGTGAAATGGATTCTACGGTATCTTCTGAACACCGTAGATATTAATTTGGTATTTAAGCGTGATGATACTCTTAATTAGTGTGTGGTTAGATATATTGATTCTGACTACGCAGGTGATTTGGATAAATATCTATCAACTACTGGTTATGTGTTTACCCTTACTAAAGCACCAGTAAATTGAAGGTCTATTTTGAAGTCCACGGTTGCTGTCTACAATAGATGCGGAGTATATGACAGCTATAGATGTAGTAAAGAAGGCAATTTGGCTATAGGGGTTGCTTAAAAACTTGGAGATTATTCAGAAATAGGTTACTGTGTATTGTGACAGCCAGAGTACAATTCACTTAGTAAAGAACCAAGTCTATCATGTACGGACAAAGTATATCTACGTCAGGTATCACTTTGTACGGAAAATTATTGAAGATGAGAAGATATTACTTCATAAAATTGGAACTGTAGAGAATTACGTTGATATAATGACGAAGGGAGTAATTTCGACCAAATTCAAGTATTGTTTGAATTTGGTCAATATTTTGTCAGTTTGAAAATCTTATTTTGAAGGCGTTGACGGTGTGAGCCTTATTCGCCAAGGTGAAAATTATTAAATTTGTGTATGGCTCAAATTTTATTTTGAAAAGTTTTTCTAATCTGAAAAAAATTCCAAATTGTAATTTTGGATTTTGAAAAAATTATCCTATTCTTGGAGGAGTTTCCAATTTGTCAGAGATCGTTATAATTTAAAATTTGGTAATAGTAGATTGATCGTTGGTGCCCAAAAACGTAGGTAATATTTACCGAAACTCTTTAAATTTTCTGTTTTTTCTTATTTGTTTTAGTTTTTTTTATTCTCTATCATTAGTTCTTATTTGGGTATTAGTTCTCGTTTGGGTATGATAACTGCTTTCCGCAACATCTTCTGTGAGACCGGTAATGTCTTTCTCATTTTTCGTTTTTGTTTATAATTTATACCATCATGGAAAAGGGAAGCTGGCTCTCATTGTGCATGCATGATGCAAAATATGCTGCCTGCCTCCTCTCTTTTCTCACGCGTAATGATTGATTTCCCACAAAACAGCCCCCACAGTTAAACTCCCAACTAACACTACTATCACTATTCTAATCCTCTCTCGCTAATTATTTAAGCTCATTTCAAACAATTGGAGCCCAAAGCGGAGTGCTAAGGGGAGACTTGGTGCTAATTAGGGGGAGATATAATCATAATTTTCATGCAATTTATAATGCCATTCCAATAATTTAATTCTTCTTCAATAGAATTTTAGAAGGATTGGTGGGTTAATTGAAAAAGTGAGCAATCATATTTGAGAGCCCTTTGCTTGACTAAACATCTAGACTAGATCTTCTTTTTAAGCATAAACAGTAGGTTAATATCCAGAAGCGGACATAGATATTTGATCTGGGCACAGAATTACATATAAAATAAATTAATTATAAGAGCCAAAGCTGTAAAACTAAAAAATATTTTTTGAGGGGGAGGGGTTGGTTTGGTTTTGCTCCTGCTAATGTCCTCACGTTTCGCTAATTATAAATTAATGCAATTAGCTAGCATACAAATGCTACAGAGGAAATTTCAACTTTCCAATTTTCCTCATTCTTAAACTATATTTCTTACTTGAAAAAAAGTGATAGGTATAACCAATCATCTATTTTCTTTTCATATGAAAAAAAGCTAATTGAACGATGAAATTGATGATTAATTAGATTCTCGTAAATAATTATTTTAAATAAAAATAATTTTTTTAAAATTCTTCTCTTCCCCATTTGTTTTATCCAATTTTTATATCTTCGAGACAATAAAAAATGTATGATTTCTACCTATTTATTTCTTGTATATACATATTGAATAGACTTATGACGGATATCTCGTTCTATTTAGAGCATCCTATCTAGATAAATGTTTGTGTCGTTTTTATTCCAAACATGCTTAGCGTGGACGACAGCGAAAACCCTGAATATTATGGCATCATCATAATGTTTAAAAAATGAAATATATATACAAAATTAAAATTTAAAACTTTTGACTATTATTCATTTTTTTCCCATAATATTTTGCCTATTTTTCCTTGCATTCTCTCAAGGTTCTAGTCTTCTAGAATCTTTGGAAGCACGAGAGACCTATGTGTAATTATAAGAATCCCTCCCACTAAATAAAATAAAATAGTAGTGTCTCCTCTAGATCTTTGGAGAAAGTTCCCTTTTAGTGGGCCTGCAAGATCCAAACATAAAGGGTTGCAAGCTTGGTAGCAGGCCACGTAAAAAGCCAGTAAAGAGTCTCTTTTGTTTCTTTAGTCTTGTTATTATTAACTTTTTCTTTTTCCTCATGAAAAAAGAAGCAAAGCAAAGTAGGAAAAGGACAGAGAGAGCTCCCTCATGTTTGTGGGATGTGATTCCTTTTCAATGCATGTAGTGGCATGTTCGTTTTGTTTCCCAAGTAACTATGGCACAGGAAAGAGAACATGAACAAACTATATATATAGAGAGCGTAAACGGGAAATTCACCGTCAGTGAAGGGAGTTCTTTCAATGCCACCTAGGTGGTCCAAAAAAATTATTACACGTGGCGCCACTCAAAGAGAGTTAAGAGAGTTCTTCCATTTGTTATCCTAAGTGGCGTCACGTGTAATAATTGTATTGGGCCACCTAAGCGGCGGTGAAGGAACTCCCTTCACGGCATATATATATAAGAAAAATAGAAATAAGCTGATAGCTCACACAAGTTAACTGAGCTGCAGTTCATTTCCACTATCTCCAATAATCTTTTTTAAAAAAAAAATCTTTTGGATTATGATCTCGACCCCCTAGAGTTCACTCATACCCAATTTCTTGAGTTTTAGTTTTGATTTGGTGCAACATCAAATTAACACAAAATTAACGGTTTTCAATGTATAAAACTTTTTATATGCACTTGATGAAAGGGTAAATGAACTCCAATATTTATAAAATTTAATCCGAAAGAAGTTAAGGAAGTAGAGATAGTAATTGTAAAAAAAAAAATTGAAGAAAAAATATTGGATCATTATAGCTTTGCCGCAGCTCATAACTTTTCCTGAGCTGGCAGCTCACATACGTAATCCATATATATATATATATATATATATATATATATATATATATATATATATATATATATATATATATATATATATATATATATATATATATATATATATATATATATAATAGAAATGAACTGACAGCTTATGTAAGTTATCTAAGCTACTGTTCATTTTTATTATCTTCAATAATTTTTTTCCAAACAGTATATATATTTTTTGACTTATGATCTAAAACCCTCTAGATTTCACTCCTTCCCAGTTTCTTCACTTTTAGTTTTGATTTGGTATTCTATCAAATAAATACAACGGTTTTTGTGGAATATAATATTTCCTATCCACTTGATGGAGTGGCAAATAAACTGTAAAATCTATGAAATTTGATCATTAAGAAGGTTTTGAGATGGAGATCATGATTTCAATTTTTTTTTGATAAAAAACAATAAGATCGTTAGCTTTTCACTGCTGACTCAAGTAATTTAACTGAGATGATATTTGTTTCTACTATCTCCAATATTTTTTTAATTGATCTTAACTCTATAAGATTAACTCATACTCAATTTCTTGGCTTTTAACTTTTATTTAGTCTTCCATTAAATAGATATAGAATTAACGATTTTTGACTATTATAGCATCTTATATCCACTTCATAAGAAGAC